>JASVEL010012742.1:0-340042 GCA_032618575.1 Nicotiana noctiflora
ACTGCTGGTGTGATTTGCAACAGAAATTTCGCTTCTGCGGATGGGGAACCGCAGAAGCGACATTTTGGTCACAAATGCGATCAAGGGTTGACCATGGGAGTTTCGTAGAAGCGTACGGCTAGCCGCATGAGTGGTCTCGCGGGTGCGAGACCTGAGCCGCAGAAGCGGTTCTGGCCCGTTAATGAAAAGTCGCAGAACTAACAAATCTGCATAAGCGCTCGCACAGGTGCGAGCCTGGTATCGCAGAAGCGAAATATCGACATTGATTTATGAAAAAGAAGGGTTCGAATTTGAGAAGTTATATGACATTTGGGGCTCATAACTAAGAGGCGATTTAGGCGATTTTGAGGAGGAAATCGAGGGAATTCATCAGCTAAGCACTCATGGACTCAATTTATGTTATTATATTGTTAAATTATGGAGTTAACATCTGAAAATGGAGGATTTGAGGTGTATTAATGGAGAGTTTTTGCTCTAAGCCTGGGTTATTGAAAATCATTGATTTGAATGGGCAAACGGAGTCCAATTTTGATAAACTTTATATGTATGGAGTCGTATCGAGATAAGGATTCTGAAAATATAACTTTTGTAATTTTTCGAGAAGTAGTACCGGGGGTTGGATATTGAAAACTTTATGGTTTTTGGTGTTATTCGAGTTTTTTCGATTGGGTCATGTTCCATTAGCCTATTTTGATGCATTTCTATTGGTTTTGATCAGATTCTGCACTCGTGAAGGCTGATTCTCATGGAAAGTGTATTGCGGGCTAGTCTTCGAGCCGAGTCAAGGTGAGTAATGGGTGTGAGTGATGACCAGCAGGTTCGAAACCCCGATATATTACTATGTGACGCTGTATTGTCCGACCTGGTATTATTATACTATATTGTTGGCTATCATTGAGCTGGTAAACCTCCTACTTGGATGGTTATGGTTATCTTTGGGCTGTGAGCCAGTTATGTGGATCCCGTGAGGATCGTTATCGTAACTTATGTGATTATAGCATGTTATTCTAATATCAGTCCTGAGCTACTATTGTCAAAAATGGTTTTTCAAACTCTGGTATTTCTAAAAAAACATTGTTTTCTACCGATATTGGTAAAAGAGATTTCAAATGATATTGTTGTGCTTGTGAGGCTTGCATTGCATGAAGTTGGACTGGTAGTGGGCCGGGCCGCGTGCCGCAGCATATCATTGATATTGTGCTTGGGCTGTAGGATCCCCTCTAGAGTATGAACCCCTACAGTAAGCACGGGTACCCGAATGGATCGGGCTACGCGCCGTAGCGGTCATGTTCATGCATTGCATTGCATTTAGATATACTTGTTGTACTGTTTAGCTGACATTGCTGATTTTGATACTGATCATGTTAATAATGGTAAAGGATATTATTGTATAGCCTTGTTTAGTGCTTTATTGGGTATTCTTATCTTCGCTATCTTACCCATGCTTATTACCCCATGAGTTGGAAGTACTCACACTACTCCCTACACCTTGTGTGCAGATCCAGGTACATCACAGCAGGGCTGACTTCCCAGCTGCTCAGAGTGCTTCATCCTGACTGTCAAGGTAGCTTGTAGCGTCCGCAGGACCTGACACTCCCGTCTATCTTATCTTATCTTTAGACATTTCTGCACTTGTAGTCACAGTTGTATACAGTATTGCAATTGTATTCTGGTAGAGGCTCATGACTTATGACTCCTGATTCTATGGGAGGTGCTATTCTGGTTTTGGGATATTTTCCCAGATGTGCTAGATTCTATATCATTTCTTATTACTGTTAAATGCAAAAAGGGTAAAGTGAGAGCTGGTAGCTCTGTATTATGAATGGTTGGTCAGGCTGGCCTAGCAATGTGCTGGGCGCCAACACGATCGGGTTTTTGGGTCGTGACAGTGAATAGAGTGTTGGTTATTCCATATCGGGTTACGTGTCATATGTCATCTGTTGCACCGTAGGTGTAATGAATTACTTGGGCTCCATACATCAAATTGTGCGTGGCTATCGATTTCGAGCATAGTCACTTGAGGTGTTTCATGCATAACAATGTTTGGATTGGATCGCACATTGTGGCGAGGCCACTTGGAGATATGACCTTTCGGGGTAGACTCAGGTGTTCTATTTCTATGATATGAGACGGGGTCTCAGCCTTGTGTTGTGATGGTACTGGTGAGCTTGAGTTATAGCTCTTTCGATTGAGTCATTTGTCTTGATTTGAGTATGTTCAGACCATTTTTATTGGTGTGTGTATTATACAAGTGGTGGCCTAGTCCTGTATTGAGGTGTCATATCACCAGAGTGGTGAGTTGGATTCGACTTGATCGATGGAGTAACTAATGAATACGAATATATTTGGTTTTAGCTCATTCAAAGGATAATATTAAGGTTTGGCCCGAAAATCTATTGTGGTCTTAGTCAAAGGGAAGTAGCTTCATGAATGGTTGATCTGAGAAATAGTTACGGTTTATCGTGTGTTTCATTTATCGTTGGCAGTATATGAAAGTGTTGGAATAAGACTTTAGCTAATAAGAGGTTTTCTATCGTTATTTGGTTATTGTGGGCAACTGCTGTGAATAGAGGCTATCGTTTCGAGTATTCAGATTATGTGGTATATCATATGATTTCACCTAAGGTTGCAAGTATGGGTTATTACAGCTAGTTCGGGATTATTCAATGTATAGTTGTGAGGTTTTGATCGTATTGATGGTTTCATAGGTGAAAAGGTAGTACTATGATTTATGTGCTAGACTAGATTGGGTAAATTCAGCTTTAGTGTGCTATCGGGCCTATATGAGATAGGGTGACGCGGGATCACCCCCGGGTATATGTTTGGTATGGTTATTCAGCTATTGGTTGGCTTCTAGGACAACTCTGGGTATGCTCGAGGATGAGCATTAGTTTAAGTTGGGGAGGATGTGATAACCCGACCCGTAGTCTCATGAGTTACCACTTTGTTTTGTCCATTTTATGCTTCTTCATGTTTCATTATCAGTATTTGGTGTGTTATAGTTGATTCAGATTGGTTTTGGTAGAAATGAAGAACTTAGTCTCTTTGAGGAAGGCTTGGTTTGAAAAAGTCAACTGGAGATTGACGTATGAGTTATAGGGCTCAAATGCAATTTACGGTGATTTGGTTAGCTTCGGGGGATAATTTAAGACTTAGGAGCGTGATTGGAAGTGATTTTGGAGGCTCGGCGTAGAATTAGGCTTCAATTGGCAAAGTTAGTATTTTGGCGAATTGGAGTTAATGGGTGAGATTTTGATCCGAGGGTTGGAATGGAATTCCGAGGGTTTCTGTATATTCATTAGGTGATTTTGGTTATGTGTTCAAAATTTCAGGTCATTCGGACGTCGTTTGGTCGGGTTTTTGATCGAATGTGTGTTTTAGAAGTTTTTGAAGAACTTAGGGTTAGATTTGATGTAATTTGATGATTTTAGTGTTAATCATGGTGTTTTGATGATGTGTCCAAGTTTGAATAAAGTATTGGATCATGTTTGTGTTTTTGGTTAAGGTCCGGGGGCCTCGAGGTGAGATCGGATGGTTAAACGGTGAGTTTTGGAACTTTTGCATGTTAAAGGTTAGATGGTATCTGGTGCTTTCGCACCTGCGGTTATGGGACCACAGGTGCGGTCACGCAGGAAGCGAAGGAAAGAGCCGCTAATGCGAAGTCTTGCGGTTTAGGCTGTTTTCGCAGAAGCGGTGAGGTCAACCGCATCTGCTAAGCCGCAGATGTGGGAGGTTGGTCGCAAAAGCGGACCTGGAGATTATTTTATTTTCCGCAGAAGCGGAATGTGTCCACAAGAGCATATGTCGCATGACTTATAGACCGCATGAGCTGTCGAGGCCCTTAAGTGGAGAACCACAGAAGTGGTATAGATATCGCAGAAGCGGTCCCTAAGCTAGGACAGGACCGCATAAGCGAAAAGTACTGGACAGAAAGGGTTTTAAAATATCATTTGCATCCGCGAGCTTGGGATATTTTCCACCATTTTTGAGCATCTTGAGAGCTTTTTGGGAGCAATTGAAAAGGGTTTTGACTAGAGTTTATTGGAGGTAAGATTTTTGAGTTAAAAATACGATTATTATGATAAATTAACCAAAACATTCATGGAATTAAGCATAAAATTTATGAACTAGGGCTTGAGATTTTGAGATTAAAATTTGGGACTTGAAGGAGCATTTGAGCTCAGATTTTGTAAATTTGATATGCATAGACCCATGGCGAGATGAGGAATCCATTGATGTGAATTTTCTTATTTTTCGAGAATTGGGTCCGGGGCTCGTGTTTTGCTAGATTCGAGATTTATGCTATTTTTTAAATTGTTTTCAATTGGGTATTGTCCCATTGGCATATTGTGATGTATTCACTGTGATGTTGGATACATTCGACGCGTGTGGAGGCCGATTTGTGGGAATAAGGCATCGCGAGCTAGAGATTTTACCGGTTTGAGGTGAGTAATGATTGTAAATGGTAGTCTGAGGGTTTGAAACCCCGGATTTGCATATCATAGTACTGTATTGATTTGACTTGCACGCCGAATAGCGAGCGTGGGGTAGAGCACCGTTGGGGATTGTGAGGTGGTCCGTCCCGATTGATGAAATTACTACGTATTTGGTTGATACTACTTATTATCATCATAATTTGGGCCGATTTCCATGTTTGGGCTTCGTGCCAACTACGTGAATCTTTCAGGATTTGATATCACTAGTTTCGCATTACTTTGCATATTATTAGATCTCGGTCCAAGGTTTTAATATTGTTTTGTAAACTCAGCCATCTTTCTAAGATTTAAAAACTTTAACAATATTTTATTGATGTTTCGAGATGAGAACTATCATTTTAGTATTGCCCAAGTGGCTTATGTGCATTTCTGGACTGAGCATGGATCAGACAGCACGCCGCAACAGTGTTATATATGCATATGTGCACTGAGCATGGATCTGGCTGCACACCACAACGGTGTTATATTGATATTAAGGCTGAGGGTCTGGTAGATGCCACGAGAGGGCTTGATATTGCGCTTGGACTGTAGGAGCCCCTCCGGGGTCTGTACATACCCCCAGTAAGTGCTGTCGATGTTAAATATATGGATGGCTCGGGCTGCACGCCGCAGTGGGTACCAAAGTGTACCGTCATATTGAATTGCAGTCATATATTTGTTCCTATTTGTATTACTTGTCATGACATTTCAGCACTCCCATTTTACTGGCTTCCATGCTATTTCCTGCACTAATTGCGTGATATCCTGGTGCTACTTGTTAACGGAGTGTTGTGCCCGAGGGGCTGACTTTTGTGCTGGCTTGCACTACTTGTTTCGCATTCATTTGCTTGGCTGTTGGAAAAAGACATTTTTAAAAGAGTTTTTAAAATGAGCCAAGATATTTCTAAAGATTTCACTGTTTCACTGTTTTTCTCAAAAGGTTACATTGCCCCTATATAGCATGATGACTTGCTTGACGTGATTTCTTGCTGCTCAGTTACTATTTACTTTTACTACTTACTGAGTTAGAGTACTCACTTTACTCCATGCACCTCGCGTGCAATTGTAGGTAATTATGCCCTCTGTAGCGGGTTTTTAGTTGATTAGAGATTCTATCGTCGTAGCTGAACAGGTGACCACCAGTGTTCGCGGAACCAGATTTCTTCCTTTTGATTCTAGATTTTATTCTATGTATTACAGGCTTTGTAGTTGTATCAGAACCCTTCTAGATGCTTGTGACTTTTTACGCCCCGGTCGGGCTGTGTTGGGTTTTAAATATCGTTAATTTTAATGTCATTAAGTTGTGTTTTTGCTATTCATTTATATTTAGTTATTTTGAAAGAGACGGATTGGGTTAGTTGGCTGGCATTGTCTTCACGAGAGGCGCCATCATGACTAGTGCGGGTTTGGATCATGACAGCAACTTTGGAAAAAAACAAGTTAATTCCTTCTTAATATCTAAAAAAGTAAATATTGTGGACTATAAAAAAATCAATAAATTAAGTAAAGTGGACCGGAGAAAGTAATATTTTTTAGCCATATATACTCCCGCGGGTGAACCCGTGTCAACTCAAATCCACGTATGATCAGCAACACCATCTCACCTAAAGACCTGATTCCCACATCGTACATAGTATTTGTGAGCACCTAATTTTAATCATACTTAAAAAATTTATCACTTTTTCAGTGTTTAATATTCGTTAATTTTATTCTTGATATTTTAACTTTTATTTCACTTTTTAGTAGGTTCATTTAATAAAATTGAAAACTATAAAAAATAGTCACACTTTTGGAATATTAATTTTACATGGAAAAAAAATAAAAAAATAAATAAAATCTACAAAAAAGAAAGAGAATGTCACGTTTTTTCTGTACAGCGATCTTTTAGAATGCATCTTTTTCTGTTTTATTTTTCTTTTAGTTTTTGTGTTGTTCTTATCTTGAAAGATTTTGGCAAATGCACTAGTCAAGCGCGCGTTAGTTGTGATAAAATATTTCTTGTCCTCCAATTCACTCACCTCACACCATCTAATACACACACATATCATATAAGAACTCACCCACATAACACCTAGGAGGGCTGGACAAAAACCAAGAAAAGAGAGAGCGCACACGGAGGGATCTGGGGAAACAGACGAAAAAGAACAATTAGAGGAGCCCTAGCAGCTTAGAAAAAGCAGAACAACAACAACTAAGAAAATGGGAGCTCCTTCTTCATTCAAGAGTTCTTTTTTGTTTTCTCACTGTCATCCTTATAAATTAAACACCAATCACCATGTAAAGCTCCATAAAAATACCACCAAACAGCCATAGCTCCCCACCCATTTTCCTCCATTAGAAACCAAGCAAAATCACCCCCAAAAGCTCTCCAAACACAGTTGAAAAACGCAGCAAAATGGACACCGAAAGCAGCGCCAAATGACCCCAAAATGCTCTCTGAAAATCAGCTCCAAGACAGCCCTTAACCATCCCAACAAGCATGTCCAAACTAAACCAAAAATCTCAGCAAAACGCCACCCAAAACACCAACTTTCACCCGTAAAAACACAGCAGCAGTAGCTGTTTGAGGAGCACAAAATTATCCTTTTTTCAAGCTTTCTTCCTCCACCTTAAACCCACACAAACCAGCTGTAATGCCACAAAGAAATTTAGCAGGTAAAATACAGCAACAACAAAAAGTAAATACAACCTCACAGCAGTCTCACTCCATCACTCATCACTCATTCTCAACACTCAACACTCAATACACTCAACACTCTGCGCTTACTGGAGTGTGTATAGAACAACCCCTCCCGGATTGTTGTTGTTATTTTCCGCCTCTTTTCTTAACCATTATCTGCGGAGAAAAGTCTAACATTGTTAGTTGAAGCACATGCAATGAATTGAATGATACAGTAATGCACAGTGTATAATCAAGGATACAAAATAGAAAGGGCACGGACCGCGCAAAAGTGTCACGCGGTCGCGCTGGAATGGCACGGACCGCGTAAAACTGGAGCGTGGACCACGCTTAAGATGTTCCAGTGAAACCCCTCTCTCAATCTTACCAACGCAGTCCGCACTATTTGGACCGCGACCGCGTTGGATGAGCGCATACCGCACAAAAATGGACGCGAACCATGCTTATATATGACTTGAAACACCACTCATTGAACCTTGCAAGCGCGGTCCGCACTGATTTGGACAGCGGTCGTGCTGGACTGGCGCAGACAACGCAAAAATGCTACGCGGACCATGGAGACGATACTCAGCACATAACAAAGAGGAAGCGCGGACCGCGTAGAAAGGACGCGCGGCCACGTAAGGTAGACAATTAACTTAGTATGGGGATTTTCATTTAAGTCTAATTTTTAGTTCAAATTATGGGTCCTAATTGTCCATACTCAGTTACAAAACAAGAATTCATGCCCATTGTTTCACATAAATATACAAAATCTACTCTAGTAGTTAATACTAAGAGAGAAAGAAGAAAATAAGAAGTTATACTAATAGGTAGCAAATAAAAAATGATCAAAAATAAAACTATGAATGAGATTAGTGAAGAATGTTACCAGGGATTGAGAAAGTTTTAACTACTTGAAGCAAGTTCTTTTGATGCACAGTGAAAATTGAAAGCTCAGGTAGAAAATTGGCGAAAAGGTTAAACTGAAGCCTAGAGTCCCTATTTATAGAAAACACTGTGGGACCCATTACTTATCCACCTGCGCGGCCGCAAGGAAATGGCCATGGACCGCGCTGGATTTTCAGCATCCTTAATTGCCTAAACAACCCACGCGGACCGCGTTGTTTTATCACGCGGCCACGTAGAGCATGTAATTTGGGCTTCTCCTGCACGGACCACACAAAAATGTCACGCGGACCTCGCAGCTAACTTCAGATACTCAGCTCCCATTTCACCAGCCTACGCGGACCGCACTGTTTTGGTGTGTGGCCGCGTAGGCAAACTTCCGTGACCTTAAAATTTTGCTACTTTTGTCCTGCAATGGTCCAGCATCAACCCTGAAACATCTCACAAACCATGAGTTGAAAAATCCTAATCTACAATAGAAAAATAAAAAGAAAGAAAAAGACATGGGTTGCCTCCCTAGAAGCGCCTAATTTAACATCGGGGCACGACGCATGTTACCACCATATCACTTCAAATGAATAATTGCCACCACGTGGCTGCTATCAATCTTCCCGAAATAGTGCTTGACACGATGCCCATTTACCCTGTACACTTCACCATTCTTGTTTTTAAGATCAAGAGCACCGAAGGGAGTTACAAAGACCACTTCAAAGGGACCACCCCATTTGGATTTGAGCTTCCCCGGAAATAACCTTAGCCGAGAATTGAAAAGAAGAACCATGTCGCCTACCTTGAATTCTTTACCTCGATTATACTTATCATGGAGGTACTTCATCTTGTCCTTATACAAGGATGAGCTGGAGTAAGCATGGAATCTAAACTCATCAAGTTCATTCAATTGCTCCACTCGGAGGTTGGCCGCAACATCCCATTCCAAGTTCAGTTTTTTCAATGCCCACATCGCCTTATGTTCTAGTTCCACCGGGAGATGACAAGCCTTACCAAACACCAACCGATATGGAGACATAACTATCAGAGTCTCTTATAAGCCATCTGATAAGCCCAAAGAGCATCATCCAACTTCTTTGACCAATCGGCCATATTTGCATTCACTGTTTTGGACAAAATACTCTTAATTTCCCGGTTTGAAACCTCCACTTGACCGCTTGCTTGAGGATGATAGGGGATAGTCATCTTGTGGTTAACTCCATATTTGGCGAGCAAAGAGTCAAAGGCCTTGTTGCAAAAATAGGACCCCCATCACTAATGATAGCACAAGGAGTTCCAAACCTAGTGAAGATGTTCTTTTCCAAAAATGCCACGACACTCCGGGCTTCATTATTGGGAAGAGCCATGGCTTCAACTCACTTTGATACATAATCCACCGCCACGAGAATATACGTGTTCCCACAAGAGCTTACAAACAGGCCAATGAAATCAATGCCCCATACATAAAAAATATCTACCTCTAGAATGGTGTTAAGAGGCATCTCATCCCTCTTAGAAATCCCGCCAGCTCTTTGGCATGCAACACTCTTTTTCACCAAATCACTTGAATCTTGAAACAAAGTTGGCCAATAGAAGCCACAACTTAAAACCTTTGACACCATCCTCACTCCCCCATGATGACCACCATAAGGGGAAGAGTAGCAAGCCTCCAATATGTTCAATTGTTCTTCTTTCAGGACTTATCGGTGAATCATACCATCAGTATAAATTTTAAACAAGTAGGGATCGTCCCAATAGTAATCCAAAATATCCCACTTGAGCTTCTTCCTTTAGTTAGAAGAGAGCTCATACGGGACTATACCGATCACAAGATAATTGGCCACATCGGCAAACCACGACATATCATGCCTAGACACCACGAGGAGTTGTTCATCCAGGAAAGCATCATTTATCTCAACACCAATGCTTGGTCTCCCTTCTTTCTCTAGCCGGGACAAGTGATCCGCGACTTGATTTTCACTTCCTTTTTTATCCACAATCTCTAGATAAAATTCTCTCAAGAGTAGTATCCATCTCATCAACCTCACCTTCGAATCTTTGTTTGTCATCAAATACCTAAGGGCGGCATGATCGGTATGGATAACCACCTTGGCCCCCATAAGGCATGGTCGGAACGTTTCTATGGCGAACATAATAGCTAGCAACTCCTTCTCGGTGAAGGTATAGTTCTTTTGAGCGCCATTCATCGTCTTGCTTGCGTAGTACACCGGATGGAACATTTTGTTGATTCTTTGGCCAAGCACCGCACTAGCCGCTACATCACTAGCGTCACACATAAGTTCAAAAGGCAATTCCCAGTTGGGTGCGGTGATGATGGGAGTTGTGGTCAATTTATGTTTCAACAATTCAAAGGACTCCATACACCTCATATCAAAGACGAACTTCACATCTTTTTCCAACAGTTTACACAACAGGTTCACAATTTTTGAAAAATCCTTGATGAATAACAGGTAAACCCGGCGTGGCCCAAGAAACTCCTCACCCCTTTGACAAAAGTAGGGCGAGGAAGCCTTGAGATGACCTCTATCTTCGCCTTATCGACTTTAATACCATGCTTTGATCCATGAAGACCTCCAGAATATCCTCCACCATGTCGGTGAAGATTTCCATCATATTTCTTTGGAAGGTCGTCGGAGCATTACAAAGTCCAAAAGGCATTCTTGAGAAGGCGAATGTGCCATATGGACAAGTAAATGTTGTCTTTTCCTGATCTTCCGGGGCAATGACAATTTGATTGTAGCCCAAGTAGCCATCAAGGAAGCAATAATAAGCCCAACCCGCTAAACGATCAAGCATTGGTCCAAGAATGGTAGAGGGAAATGATCCTTTCTAGTGACCTTGTTGAGCTTTCTATAATCCATGCACACCCTCCAACCCGTTACCGTACAGGTAGGAATCAATTCATTATTGGCATTTGTAACGACCGTCATACCCCCTTCTTTGGTGCACATTGGACCGGGGAGGTCCATAAACTATCTGATATTTAGGTAGACTACACCGTCATCCAACCACTTGATAACATCTTTCTTGACTACCTCTTGCAGAGCTTTATTTAGTCTTCTTTGGTGTTCAAGAGACGACCTTGCATCTTCTTCCAAAATGATCTTATGCATGCAAAAAGTGGGGCTTATACCACAAATATCCACCAACGTCTATCCAATCGCCCACTTGCGCTTTTGTAGTACCGCCATAGTGGTGTCAACCTACAAGTTAGTTAAGTAAGACGAAAGAATAACATGCAAGGTGAAATTAAGACCCAAGTATTCATATCCGAGGTGAGGAGGAAGTGGTTTCAACTCCAACACCGGCGGCTCCTCAATAAATGGCTTTGTTGGGGGAGTTTTACGATTCTCAATGTCCAATGATAACTTACTAGGCTCATCAGAGTATGAGCCCATACAATGCAAAGCATTTACACATTCAATTCTCCAGGGATCATCATTAGGCTCCATGTTCATTGCGCTTGTGTCATCCACTATCACCACCATGACAATGTCAACAAACGAGCAAACCTTACTACTATTTGGTTGCCTTATAGATTTTCACACATGGAACACCACCTTTTCATCACCAACTCGGAAGGTCAACTCTCCCGCCTCGACATCAACCAAAGCTTCCCCATTGATAGGAAAAGTCTTCCAAGGATAATTGGGACTTTAAAGTCCACCTCATAATCTAGTATCACGATGTCGGCCGGCAAGATAAACTTATCAACACGAACAAGGACATCATCGATGATACCCAAAGGCCTCTTTATAGACCTATCTTCCATTTGGAGCCTCATTGAAGTCGGACGAGGTTGCGCGATTCCCAAAGTTTTGAACACTGAATATGGCATTAAGTTGATACTCTCCCCAAAGTCACAAAGGGCTTTTCCAAAGTCGGCGCTTCCAATAGTGCACGGGATAGTGAATGCACGGAGGTCCTCAAGTTTAAGAGCAATGGAGTGCACAATTGTGCTCACTTGATGGGTCATCTTGATTGTCTCACACTCCATTGATCTCTTCTTTGTAACCAAATCTTTCATGAATTTTGTATACCCTGACATTTTCTCGAGTGCCTCCACCAAAGGCACATAGATAGTCAAACTCTTCATCATCTCAATGAATTTCTTAAATTGGTTATCACCTTTTTGCTTGGCCAAACGTTGAGGGTAGGGCGGAGGAGTACTAGGCAAGGGTGCCTTAGCTTTTGGCACCTTTGACTTGGGCATATCTATCACATATTCCCTAGACGGGTTCACGTTCTCTTTTGTCTCCTCCTCAACCTCATGAATGTCAATTCACACTTCATTTCTTGCACTTGGTTCCACTACATCATCAACCCCTGCAGGCGTATCATCATTATGTAACTCATCTTCATCCACCATGTCTCGTTTCTCTCTTGAGGCATGCACATCACCGCCTCGTCCACTACATGTGGTCACTGCCGTCACATGGTTGTTGTGACCACCCTTAAGATTTACTACTGTGTCACTAGGTAGAGCACCATTTGGGTGAGTATTTAAGGATTGTGAAATTTGACCAAGTTGCACCTCCAAGTTACAGATGGAACTGTTATGTGAATCCAATTGCACATCGGAGTCTTGGTTCTTCTTCATGATTTGTTCAAACATAACTTCAATTCTCCCAAATTTATTGCTCGAAGAACTCGACCCTTGAAATTTAAACGGTGGCGGGTTATTTGGTTGTTGAAACAACGAAGGCCTTTGAAAGCCTTGCCCCCGATTACCTTGACCACCATTATTGTTCCACCCCACTTGACCATTGTTGTTTCCACTCTAATTTCCACAATTGTTAACTTGATTTCCCCAATTGTTGTTTTGGTTATTCCCATTTCAATTACATTTTACACTGACCCGTGCATAGGTATCGGATCAGAACACCCTTTGCGCTTTCCATCTTGAAGGTCTTAGGTTTTAAAAGCATAAGTTGCACTCTTTTCCTTCGATCAGGTTTCATCCCAAGAAGGGTTTTACCTGCAAGGTTTTTAACGAGACAATATCTATATGCTACCTAAGGAAGTCTCAACAAGTATTCAAGGCTTCTCTTTGATCAACCTCGAATACTGGTGGGCATCCCCCAAGAAGAGCACTTTCTCAAAGAAGTCAAGATGTGCCAAAAAGGGTCTCGAAAGCAAAATGATATATTGGGCCAAACGGTTGAATGAACTGTGTCCATATAAAATAATTTAGCCATTGATGGAGAAAACATGTATACTTGTGCCAAGTAATCAAAATTATACTTTTACCTCCATAAAAATGCTTTACACTTCAAAGAAGTCAACTATTTGTTTTTACAAGAAACTACTCCAGTGCCAGGAATTTCTCAAACACTCAAGGACTAACATTAAAAAATCAAAGCGGTACGACCTCCGGGTCGGGAACCCCAAACTCGTAAGCCCTCAAGGAGGAAACACCACATTTATAATGAATGGCTCCAGAGCTTAAAAAACTTTCAACGTCTCGGGGACTATCGTTGACTGTCATCCCATCGAGCAATAAGAAACTCAAGGCCATAAGACCCTAAGCGGGAAAACTTGAGTCCGAAAGCCCTCCATACGACAATACTAGAAACTGTAAGACCTTAAGCAAGGCATGGACCATACTTGTACCACGTAACTTATCTGTAAGATGTCAAGCAAGGCATGAACCAAACTTGTACTAAGTAACATCTCTATAAGACCTCTAAGTAAGGCATGGGAAAATTTGTAAGACCTTACAAAAGGTGTCACCCCGATCTTAAAGTTAAGTCTATATATCTGAACTTATAAGACCCCTAAAAAGGCATACCCTCGATATAGACACCAAAACTGCTTCATTTGGGGACTAAAAGGCTTCATCCAATCACAATGACTATGGTCACAAGGTTGTACCAGCCAAACTAATGTGACTCGGGGACGCCTGACCGTTGTTATAAAATCACAAGCCTTCAATTAGTTTGAAAAAACTTCGAAAAGAACCAATTAATAAGGCTACCCTTGACTTAAGAAAAAATCTTCGATCATATCATCTCCAAACTACAGGCTTCAATATCATTCAGCCAACGAGCGAAACCTCCCGAGGTGCTTATCTATCACCACATAACGGCTCACAATCGAGGTTCTTATTGAGCCTTTGAAGAGTCGGGTGAACATAAAAACTTCAAAAGTCTTTAATGAGGGAAAACTAAAGCCTACACTAAGAGGTCGTACTGAACCAATGTGTAAGAGCAACTATCGCTAGCCCACACTAAGAGGTCATACCGATCTAATGCATAAGAGCCATTGTCGCTAGACCACACTGCTTAAGAGGCTAAGGGACATCTTGAAATTCAAAACATTGAGGGTGAATGAGCTCAAGTGGAAATCTAACTCAAAGATCGATCTCGAAATAGTTAACTAAAAAATGCTTAAAGGCAAATACGTTGGAGCCATTGTCGCCAGCTTAAACTAAAGGTCATACTAACCTAAATGCATAAGAGCCATTGTCACCATATTAGAGTAGAGTTCGTACCAACCAAACACACAAGGACGTACGATCCATCCCGACAAGCCTCAGGGCCGAATTCTAAACCGAAGGGTTTCTTACTCATAAGCCAATTCATCTGTCTAATCATTAAAAAAATATAAAAGCTCAAGACAAAGAATGAAACACATGAGTAAATAAAAATTCATAGAAGGAGAATACCTAAAGGTTTCTTTATATATATATACATGTATGAAACAATGCGAGGCTACATTTACAAAGTTCTCTAAGAACACGGTACAAAGAATCAAATAGAAAAAAATCCTACTCTATTGTCCTCTGAGGGACTGCGGTCCCTTCGGCCTTTTCTCCACTATCTTTAGCATTAGGCAAGAGTAATTTGGCATCATATTCATCTGCCCTGGATTACGCTATCTCTTCCGAGAGATTAAAGCCCCTAGTGTGAATCTTTTTGAGGGTTTCCCTACGAGATTTGCATCGGGCATATTCATTGATTTTGCTCTCTCGATCGGAAGCCCCTCTCAACTTTGCTCGAACCTCAGCCGCATATTTGAAATAGATAGACACTTTCATATCGACCTTAGCCCGAATTTCTTCAGCTTTAGTTTGGGCATCCACGACCTCGGCCTTCATCTCCAAAAGATCAAACTCGAACCTTGCAATCCTGTTCGTCTGAACCGAGTTGTTTTCACGAGCGTTCCAAGGCTGCACCTCGAGTGCAGAAACATTGGCCAGAGCATTCTTCTTGGCCGCAACATGGACATCTATTGAGCCCTTAGCTTGTTACACTTATTCTTGGCCTGGCTGACCTCTCCCCAAAGGCGCTCCAAATCCTCTATCTTGCTCTACAACTGAGGTGTTAAAATATTAATCTCCAAGGATAGAAAAAGGAGCATGCACTCCCTTGGAACAAAGGTTACCTAGAGTGTCTCTTGTATTTCAGACTTTGATTCGCCTCCCACCGAAGGTGCCTCAATTATTTTCCCCTTTCATCACAAAGGAGAATGAGGGAATTTTCCCTGTCTAAAGCTTTCCTTAGCCGGGTGTCGCAGTGGAGCAGCTCAGACTTGAGCTTATTAAAGGACTATAAAAAAAAGTTCGATAAGAAAATGAAAAAGTGCAAAAGTGAAAAGCCTAAATAGTTGATTAAAACTCACTACATAATTGAGCCTCTGAGTCTCCTCAAAGGTTGAGCGCACATCTACTAGCCTGGTCTCATCGACCCTAGTAGAACCACTCCCGATAGAAATATGATAACTCGACACCTCGCCTGGCTTAGGCATCCCCTAGCCTCAGAGTACCTTCGACAGGAGATGAAGACAGCGACAAAACACCTATATCCCTCGAAGTACCTTTGATAGGAACAAAAGGCGAAAAAAAGGGAACCATTTTTTCAAGGTTGGAAGCCTCGGGTACTATGGGCTCGGTTGATGCATCCTCTTTAAGCCTCGAGCTAGGCTTTCCTCGCTGTGAGCACCCTTGTCCTCCGAAGGTCTTTTCCGTTTGTTATTATTCCATGGCCCCAAAATTGATTACCTTTCCTCTCTCCGAGAGAGAACGATCTCACCATAGGGAATTCTTCAATGGCTGTGACGACAGAGTTATTACACATGGAAGAAGGTACCCTCTAAATAAAGAAAACCACACAGCATGTTCCATGGTGTTTTGCCTCCCATCTATCCTTCGACATGCCTCGCCACTTACACCCATCGTAGGTCACGCGAGCTGCCAGCTTCAGGGCGCAATCCGCTAGGTTTGGGACCTCGTACGACATCCACAGGATTCCTACACAAAAGAAAGAGAAAGCATCTTTATAGAGCCCATCTCCGTCATAGCAAAAACAAAACACGAGTGTACCATTTATATGTGACATTTTATTTCTCAAGAAACGACATGAATTCTATGGGGATAACATAGATTGTCCTTACTCAGACGAATCGGTTCATCCACCCTTGATCCCCATCTTATTCATCATCGATAGCAAAGGAGCTAGAGGATCGGCATCGCAAAGCTATCAGGCGTCGACAATGAAATGGTCAGTACAATCTGATCAGATGGCTAAGGGTAATCTCGAGCTCGACTTTTTGTGCAAAAGAACCTCATCATCAACACTGTCTTCCAGAATGATGGGTGAACTTGTGCCAGGGTGGGATGCAAAAATTATTAGATAGATCCACCTCACTCCTTGGAAAGCAAACAGTGTAAAGTGCCACACCAGTGGAAGTTAAGAGAGATAACAACAATTTACGATCCACATATCCTCTTAGATGAAGATAATTGGAGATTCCTCTCTCATTTTTTCAAGCCAACAATAACAAACCAGTACAATCCCACTCAGTAGGGAAAAATTTCGATAAAGGACCATAAGGTAACTGGAGAAGGCAGTGTCGTGTGACCTTTCGTCCAACGACTTTAAACATGGGAAATTGAGTTAGATAAGGATGAAGAAAAGAAAGGGTTTGAAAGATATTGAAGAATGACCGAATGAAGTGTGATACAAGAAAACTTCCATTTATAGGATGGTAGCAGCGTAACTCACGGCATAATCAATGCCTTTGGGAAACATATCGACATACGCAATCAATTCTTGTTGGGAGACGAATCAGCGGTAATATTATCTCTTTGAGAAGATAAATAGGCACTAAATTCAATGCTTTTGGAAAGACATACCGATGGGACGTCTCAGTTATCACAAAAGCTTACATCATAATCATGATATCATCACAGGAGGCTTGAGGAGATCAGTATCAAAATTGTTTCTTATCATCTTAATCTAAGAAAGGTGGGGACTATATGTATACGATAAAAAAATAGAGGATCCGATTTTATGATCATTATGATATCCTACAGCCCATTCTCGGAAGACTTGAGACCAGGTTCGAGGCCCGACTCTAAGGGCTTCCGTACGCTCGATCTCGAGGCAGTGCAAACTAGCGGCTATGATGGACCAACGGGAACTTCCCAAGACACGTGACTAAAGCTGACTAAGGCTATTAGAATAGTTTCAGCTTGTACCGTGGCATTAACTGATTGTACCAGCTATTTATCTTTGTAATAAATACACTTGTATTATGTTGGGATTCTCCTCATATATATATATAAAGGGGACCTTTGTCACTTTGTAAGATATACAACATTAATCAGAACATTCAATATGAGAAAATTCTCTGCTCTCTAACTTAAACATATTCTCTCGGTTTCACTACTTACATTTGTTGCTTATTTTTATTGTGTTATGTTTATTGTTTTTCATTTATTGCTCATTGTTGGTCATAAAGAGCCCTTATCAAAACTCTCAGAACTTTTGGTCATTCATCAACCGCCCATAGCTTAGCATCGAGCTCGAGACCCCATATAATCATGCTCGAGGCCCTGATTCTCAGCCATTCGGTTTGCCTAAACGCACCCATTTTCAAGTTCTTATCTTATTTTCTAGTCTTACCGTTAGTATCTACTGCCTAACAACTAGCATAAAAACAAATCATGTATTTTTAGAACAACAAAATTAAATTTAAATGTAATTATAATTTTCAAGGTAAACAATTTTCTTACACGGTCAATGTATATAATTTAAATCATTAATAATTTACTCATGAAAACTACTCCATGCATGTCACCAACATTGACACATCTCTAAAAAGTTTTAACGGGAAAATAGAGAGAACGTGTTCAAGAAGGGGTGTTGTAGGAAAATAGTCGACTTGTCACTATAAGCATAACGTGAGTTCAACGCAAAAACTACGATGAACGATTAGAGTGGTCGTCTCCCTAACTTTCAGTATGCAAGCAGCCAAAGGAGGAGCAAGAAGGCCCT
This sequence comes from Nicotiana noctiflora, assembly GCA_032618575.1. Taxonomy (NCBI): domain Eukaryota; kingdom Viridiplantae; phylum Streptophyta; class Magnoliopsida; order Solanales; family Solanaceae; genus Nicotiana; species Nicotiana noctiflora. The sequence continues at coordinate 18,333 of JASVEL010012742.1, forward strand.
AAACAATTAATCGTTTTTATTTATGAAAAATAGCAAGGAAAATTGTGAGTCCGTCAAACTTAGAAGGCGTTTGGGCATAAAATCTGTAGTAAAATAGTATTTGAAGTTAAGCAGAAAAATGGTATTAAAATTTTAAATTATGTTTGGATATATATTTTACTTGAAAAAATATTGCAGTTTTGTTAATGGGAAAAATAATTTTTCTGAGAATTTTGAAAAAGTTTGAAAAACTCATTTTCAAATGTTTTTTAAAAAATTGAAAATTTTCGTGGACAATCATATTTTTGAATTTATTTTTTCAATTTATTTTTTATGGACAAACAAGGCTTTAGTTTTTCCACAAAGCATATGCCATGTGGCAATGTTACCAAGTACGCCATTGATGACGGAGTCATGCCTTGTAATTCACTGCTGGAACTTTCTTCCCTTTCTTCCCTAGCCAATGGGGGTCAATAAACTTCATAATTTCCAAGTCTTCCTTGGATCCCACCATATGACTTCACAAAATTCCCAAAGTGTTGGAAGTGTGTAGCTTTAGTTTGGTTGAACTTAATAGTATAAATTGGGCTTCCCGTTTGTATAGTTTTGCATCGACTAGTTCTTGGAAAACCACAATAAAAGAGAGTAGAAAGCCAAAAAGAGCTATATATATACTTGAGAATTTATAGTCTCATCAATTGTTGCAAAAATTTTCACCATGGTTGCTTCATTCCACAGCTTTACTTTGGCTATTATTGTTGCTTGTGCACTTGGCTTCTGTGCTCAAGTCAGTCTAGGTCAGTTGTCCGTGCAAAGATAGCCGTTTTTTCCACAAAAATTTTTATTTTAACTATTTCTATATATAGTTAGGGACCGGACTAGAAGGTTATGTACAAGTTCAACCGAACCTAATAGCTCTAGTTCAAATCATGTTATTATAAACTTACTTATATGTACAGAACATTTTTTCTAGAATCTTTGAAGTTACATTACGATTAAATTAAATATTGTGTGATAATATATATATGCAGGGATTATAAGATGCGAGAATCTAAACAAGGACTCATGCACTTTTGCGATATCAAGCACTGGGAAACGTTGTGTGTTAGAGAAACATCTCCGAAGGAGTGGTGAAGAAGTATATACATGTAAGACGTCGGAAATTGAGGCTGATAAGCTCAAAGACTGGATTGAAACCGATCAGTGCATTCAGGCTTGCGGTGTTGATAGGAATACCCTCGGAATTTCTTCTGATTCTCTCCTCGAGTGCCACTTTACCCAGAAGCTGTGCTCCCCTCAATGCTACAAATATTGCCCTAATATTGTTGATCTCTACTTCAACCTTGCTGCTGGCGAAGGTATACAATTGAAGTATTTAACTGTCGATACTACTCCCTCCGTTCCAATGTATGTGAACCTATTTTCTTTTTGGTCCAGTAAAAAAAAAATGACATCATTCTAAGTTTGGAAACAATTTAGCTTAAACTTTCAATAAAAACTTTTATAACCACACAAATATTCTGGACCCCATTTTGATTTGTTTAAGACCATATATTTCAAAAATAATTATTTTTTCTTAAGCTCTGTGCCCAGTCAAATAGATTTACATAAATTAGAACAGAGGAAGTAATTCATATATATATATATATATATATAGAGGAGATTTACCGATTTCTCCTTGCGGAAGCAGATATGTGCAACCACGATTGAGTTATCGGTGGTTAAGAATCTTCATAAGAGGGATGAATTGCCTTGTTTCCAAAGCTTAAAGATACTCTCTTAACATGCACAAAATAATCTCTCATCGCAAACAGTAGCCGTCATATCTTAGTAGAAAAATAACATGTTTTTCTAACACCATATATAATGGTGTATTTATATGTTATAAGTAGATTTAATTAGGAGAAGACAAGCTAATATAACAATTGGTTACATAGCATCCCTTATGTGTGGACTTGACCCAGGGGCGAAGGCACACTAGGTTTAGGGTGGTCAACTGACCACCCTTTATTAGAAAACTACACTGTTTATATAGGTAAAATAATAAATTTTAGAGGTATGCAATATGTGTTGAACACCTTTTGTCAGATTTTTTTTTTACTTATTTCAAGTTTGAACACTCTTGAGAAAATTTCTGGCTTCGCCACTGCTCTTGACCCAATAATATTTTTCAATATAATAAACTAAAATGAATAAATATGTATATATTGTTTCTGTAATTAACAGTTAGAGATGAATCATAAAATCCGAAATGCAAAATCAGTTTTGCCATCTCTTAATCATTTGTATGCACTTGATTTGGCAGGTGTATATCTTCCTACGTTGTGTGAAGAACAACGGGGAAATGCACGCCGTGGAATGGCGGAGATCAAAAGCTCGGGAATAGTTGCACCAGCACCGGAATCGGGAGTCAAGCCCGTCAATTTCATGATTACTCCGGCAATGGCTCCGGCTTTCTAAATTGAATTAGCTTAACTATATAAGAGTGTGAAATCAACATGTTCTAATTATTATTCTATTGCATGAAATAAAGATTTGGTCGCCCAGTTACCATATAGTTTTGTAACTTTTGATCTACGCCATGTTACTGTTCGAGTGTCAATAAGTGTTAAGTCGTAAAAGTCTAAGGTGTGGTTATTTTGGTCTTTAATTTGAGAATAATATTACTATTATATGTTTCCTTCTAGCTAGAAAGAGAAATCAGAAGAAACACCTCTTGATAAATGCATTAGAACTAGAAGATGCATGTGTTGTGCCTTATAGATTCAAAGCATTCCCTCAGCTAAGCTTGTATTAATGGTTACTTTCCTACACGATATATAAAGTATATACTATATAGTATACTGTTACATGATAGCTAGTTTTCTTTGAGTCATGCTACGCAGTATCAATACAATGGTATGAATCTCTCATTTTTTTTGTAAAAGATAAAATAATTACTGTAAAATAGTCCATTTGGTCATCGCAAGACCATCAGGATATAGGCCTTAACTCGTCCAAAACCTTTTTCAAACTATTTGGGAAATTTCATAACTAGCTAATAAGCTGGGAAATTCTATTACAATTAGTTAATTCGTAAACTCAATTTACACTCAGCAACAAAAAGAATATTACTCCCAATAGTCAAATTTTATTTAAAACTCCCCAACCCCTTAAATGGAGATGTCTAATTAACAATTCACCTCCCATGAAAATAAACAGAAAAGAAAGACAAAAGAACAAGAAAAAAATGGGAGGAGGTCGCAGAGGTGGCCAGAGAAAAAGAAAACAGGTTCAGTAAAATAGTCGTCAGAAATTATTTCTCGACCAAATTTCCGGCGGAAATTTGTATAATGTAAGCTTTTCACCCGCTTATAAGATTTGACAAACACACACTTATACATCTTCCAGAAATTGTTTTTAGTAAGCACTTTTTCTATAACATGAAGTAATCATTTAGCACCCGCAACAATGGTATGCCAAAATGAAAAATTGTAGCAAGTTTAAATTTGGTACAATTACCCCAAAAAATGAGTAACAAATAAATTTGTACGCACTTTAAAAGATATGTGATTTAATTCAACACGAATGATTAAGAACAACAAGCAAATGAGTTAAAGACAAAATAAATGATCAAACTGATCGCAATGTGGTGACCAAGCCTGATCTTAAATTGAATAGTGGCAGGAAAAAAAATAAACTTTTATTGCTTTGATTTGCATGTCACAATATGTAAGAATAAAGAGAACCTTCCCCTTTATATAGTAGGGGAATTTCAATCCTAGTACAAGTCTAAATATGGTAAAAATCTCCTTTTTTTGTTGGTAAATGTCGATCTACAGTTGATACTGAACGAGATTCACGGTGTAATATCCGGTTGAGAGTGAAATTATGGCCGCCTACTTGTCATGCATAACTATTCTGCGCATTTCCGATGTCCAGAAGTTATACATGGTCTGGGTCCGTTATTTCACCCTGCCCGATCTCAGATACATCGTTTGTTCCTCGGAGTTTCGATATGAGGGGTTCTTGGCCTCGATTATAATCACGTTGAGCCATGTTTTCCCTTGTTTCCATATCGGGGAAAACTCAGCTCCCGATTTTACCCGTTCATAGATAGTCCCCTCGTTTCTCGAAGAGTAAATTTATCTAAGCAATGGGAAGTGATAAATTAATCCTGGCTCATTCTTTTGTACGCTAGAACTGAGTTGACAATTCAACGAAACATCCCATCAGTCGCGTCATTCTGACTTCAGATACCTATCAATTGCCGGTTGACCGTCCCGAATGTGAAACGTCACGCATTGATTACATTTTCTCAATAAAAGCTTCAATCTCTTTTTCACTTTTTTACTTTCCAATTTTAGAGCTCCTTGACTTACCCTCAAATTCGACACTTATTCCTAACTCCTTCCAACCTTCATATATTATTTTCCAGATCTTCATATTTCCATCTTCAAATCTTCATACTCCTTCTTCAAATCTTCAATTTTGACATCGATACCTTCATTCTTATCTTCAAATCTGCATCCTTACCTTCAAATCTTCATCTTACCTTCAAAATATTCATATTTTCGGAGTCTCAAGGAGAAAATGTCCTAATATGTGCCAAAACAGGCCGTTCTTTCAACTTCTAACCTAGAAACGGATGCCGAGGTGGCCGTTCTTAAGGTGGCCCCAGAACCTCCTTTGAAGAGCTTCATCCCCGGATGCTGCTCCATTGAGAACAACTTCAAAGTCAAGAAAGCCTCCAATCAACATGACCAGGGCGAATGGGCATGGAGATATATATGCTCAGTTACCGAGGATACACTCCCTACAGTTCAGAAGGACTGCCACTAGGAGGGCAAGGCGGTGGTCGTCCTCGAGCCCAGTGAAGACATTACCACTAACGTGGAGGGGTATCTAAGAGTTTACACTTAACCCTGCACGGTTGCCCCGGTGGACCCTATAATCCTCAATATTTGTAAAAGGTACAAGGTCTTCCTTGGGCAGATTCATCTATCTTTTTGGAGGATCATAATCCTCTTCCGCCACTTCGTAAACAACACCAATTCACCTTGGTTTACCTTCGACGATCTGCTTCATCTCTATAGTCCCTGAGGTATCTGATGGGGATTGATCAAGCTCGTCCCCAAGCAAGAAAAGCTCCATTCTCGAGCATTGATGAAGACTGAGATCAAGGTTTGCAGGGAAGATTCGTTCTGGTGAAAATTGAAGATCTCATTCCTCTTGAATTCTTACCGTTCATTGAAAAGTGGAACTCAACCCGTAAGTTTCTTTCTTTCGTAAGTACTTAGTACTTCTTTTGTTCTTTTTCTAATTGCATATGCATATTGCTATGCAACGATCGCCCAATTTCCCAACTTAGTTCCTCATTTCAAAGAGTGGACTGAGGGGATGTGCAAGCAGATGTCGTATTTTGAGCACGAGTGGCACACGCTTTTAAAGGGCAAGTGGGAGGCCCATTCCCACGGGGATTGCTCCTCTTGAATAAGTCTATTTTCATATTTAACCTCTACTTATATTAACTCCTTTTCTCTTTTATAGGTTTTCCTAAGATCACTTAAGTTTGGCTACTAGACACGGATGAGGCCCCGTCCTTGCATGTTGAACCCTCTGCTAGGGAACAGCCCGCGAGCTGCTGTACAGAAGGAGAAAAAGAATTAAAATTGGAAATCCTCTGGCTCCCTGGATGCCAACGGTCAAGAAGAATAGTGTAATCGTTTAGGTCCGGAAAAATAACAAAAAGGTACCCAAGCTAGGGTACCGGTCCCCGAATCCCTCTTCTGGCTTAGGGATTACCCCGAAGATGATGAACTAGAGTTCGTCGCTCATGGGTCGACCATTGATGAAGGAGAGCAAACGGAAACCGGGGAATGTAGCCGAGAGACCGATCCCTCTTTAGCTGAGGAGCTAGAAGGAAGATCAGAGGCCACGACCTCCCGAGAAACTTTCCATGTCTCAAAGGAAATAACCGGTGTCATTAACATTGTAGAGTCACCGTGTCATGCAGAGTCCATTTTTTAGGAGGCCCAGACCGATAATGAGAAGTAAAATGAGATGGCATGGGCCGCAGATGAGGCCCTTAACATGTTTTTGACGACATGGACATGGGCGCGCTAGAGGATTATTCCAGTTTTGACCACCTAGTGATCCCAAAAAAGGATATGCCTTTGGGGGCAGCTCGAGCCCAAAATTGGGGAGCTAGTTCCCTACTCCGAGTGTGGACCCTGACCATAAAAGAAAGGTCGTGCTTACTATCCCAACAGACACCTAGGTGTTGTTCGCTCTAGTGGATGTGGCCAGCTATCTTTGTTGTCTGGTAACCGAAGAAGACCAGGCAACGATGAACGAAGTAGGCATATTGAGCCTCTTTAACAAGGCATAACAGACACTAAACCACGTAAGTGTAGTCTATTCCTTGTGTCCTTTGAGAATCTTGCTTAGCTTCAGTGTGCTCTTACATTCTTGTCATTTTGTTTTTTAGGCTTAGGTGCTCCACCATGAAAGATTCCTTCGGTCTTGAATGGATGTCAGCCAGCTCGAGCTCGAGCTCAAAGAGCAAGTCTGATTAAAGGATATATATGGGGTTCTCATTGAATAAAAATAATGAGGCCCTCAAGGATCTCCCCATTCTTCAAGTTGAGCTGGAGAAGGCTCAAAATGAGGCGTTGTCCACCAAAAGGAGCATGCTGAACTAGTTGAGAAGGTAAGGATATTTGAGGTTAAAAAAATAAAAGATTACGCGTAGTGACTAACGATGCAACCTCGCAGGTCCAAGAGAAGATAAATCAATTAACCAGCTCCAGGTCGAGATGAAAGAGCTCAAATATTCAACCGAGACACTAAGGATCATGATGGACCTTCTAGCCTCGGGATTTGAGGATACGAAAGAGGAGTTGGCGTCAGTCAAGGACCAGCTCTAGGTGGAAAATGATAAGGCCGATAAGTGGTCTTGGCTAAATGATGAATTCTGGGAACAACTAGATTCATCCATATCGAAATGACACAACCTTGGCGGGGAATATACTACACTGAAGTTCAAATTAGAGGCAACCTTGATTGATTCCTCCAAGGTCAAAGAAATGCTGGCTCAGTATAAAACCGATATGATAGGTGAGGCTCATTTAAGAACGAAAACCGAGTAGGTAAAGGGGTTGTCATAGAGGGAGACCCTTCAGGAGATTCACGCTTAGAGATTTCATCTATCGGTTGAGATTGAAGAGGCCAAGACGTTCGAGGCTGAGACAAAAGTATTTTTTGAGCCCGACAATTCTGGTGCCGAGTCGAGCCTTGGTGATGATTAGGCGGAGATGCTTTAGCTCCTTTTCTATACATTTTTTTAATATTGAGGCCATTTTATCCATGCCTTCAAAATACATTTTGAAATATATATAAGATTTTTCCTTCGACAACACCGTGTCTTTTATTTTTTAGCATATATTTGTAATTTTTTTTATTCGTGGATTGTCCTTAATGCCTTAGTATACTATTAGACGCTGTCTGGAGCATCCATTCTCTGGGAGCCCGAATGAGGCCCGGTTTTGATGGTAGGTGCCATATTTGGTTATGAAAAAAGTCTTTTCTTTATTGTTCGGCTCCATCCGAATTTCGTTGTACCTAGAGTAGGCATTAAGAAAATTGTGTATCTCATGTCCGGCCGTTGCACCAATCGCTCGATTGATGTTAGGTAAAGGGAAATAATCCTTTGGACATGTCTTGTTCAAATCCTTATAATCTATAGGTATCCTTAGTTTATTACCTTTATTAGACACTACCACTACGTTAGATAACAAATCTGGATATTTAACTTCCCAGATGGAACCTATTTTCAGAAGTTTGGATACCTCACCCTTGATAAAGGCTTGTTTGGTCTTGGGTTGTCTTCTTCTCTTCTTCTTAATCGGATATCTAGTTAGATAGTATATGGCCATGCCAGCTTCCAGTTTTGAGGTATATAGTTGTTTATAGCAGCCTTGATGGCTCACCCTACGTGTTTTGCACGTATATGTATGTATGCCTTTTGGGAAGTATTTTCCTTCGTATATATCATTCTCGTAATCCAGTAGCTGTTATTCAGGTTCATATCTTGGACGCATGCTTAAGGGTGTTTGACAGGTAGGGCTCGGGAACTCTTTGCGGCCAATTGTATGCATGCTATAAAAGAGTGGTATCAAAGCAATTATGTCCTAGGATTGTCTACAGGCCGTGTCTAGTAGAGTCTTGTTTATGGGTGTGTTGTGCACCACACTTATAAACAGGTGGCTACACGCCATATAGGATGTTATCCTCTCTTCTTTTCTTAGATCGTGCAGTATAAGAAATTTATGTTCCTAAGGATATGTTATATTTTCGGCGATGCATTCAAAGCCTATAGCCCAAAAGGGAAAGTCTATGGCTGGCAAGACTACTAGTCAATCCCCACGAGTTATCGGTGCTCGGGGAGAGTCTCATAGTGTAATTCCATCCAGATGTCACATACCCCACCCCTTCTACAAGAGCTCTGAAGTGCACCAGCTCCAAGCACCCATCCCTGTACATTTAGCACCTCAACTGGATGCACCAGGTTAGGAGATGAGAGATGCTATTCAGTAATTCACCCGATTAGTAACCATGTAGGCTCGACATCAAGAAATGGGTATTTGTCATGCAGATAGGTCAGCCAGTGTAAGGGTTCATGACTTCATTAATTTAGACCCTCCGGTATTCACTAGGGCAGATCCAAACAAGGACCCTCAGGTATTTATTGATAGAGTGCAGAGGACGTTACAGATAATGAAGGCTACTACGACTGAGTTAGTTGAGCTAGCTTCCTATAGACTCTGAGATGTTGCAGTTAATTGGTAAGTGTCTTAAGAAATGTCCATAGGTGAGGATGACCCTCCAGGAGAATGGCAGGAGTTCACAGAAGCTTGTCTTCGTCATTATCTGCCACTAGAGCTTAGATGGGCCAGAGTTGATAGGTTCTTGACCCTTCGGTAGGGTAATATGAGTGTTCGGGAGTATAATCTTCAGTTTTATTCGTTGGCTAGGTATACACCCACTATTGTACCTAAGATGGACGATTAGGTTCATTGATTCATGATAGGATTAGAGCTTCACTTGCTTAACGATTGTATATTGGTATCACTTCAGCCAGATATGGATATTTCTCATATTCATGCATATGATCAGGGTGTAGAGGAGCGTAAATAGAAACAACGGGCCTATCATGAGAATGATAGGGCCCAAAATAAGAAAACGGGGTCTTTGGGTCCTTCTGGTGAGTTTCAAAGTGGTCAGAGGCAGCAGTACCCAAGGTATCCAACCTAGCCATCGGCTAGCACACCACCTTAGTTTGGTGCTAAAAGATTTGATCATTCCACATATTCAGGGTCTGGTCAGAATTTCAGGGCCTCGGATTCTCAATATAGGGGTGAGTCAAATTAGATGAGGCCACCCTTTCCACGATGTGATCAATTTGGTAAGCAGCATACTAGGCAGTGTCATATGGGATTAGGTGTTTGTTATACTTGTGGTTATCCAGACCATGTTATGAGGGATTGTACGATGAGAGGTGATGCAAGCATAGCTCAGCTAGCAGGATCTATATCTGGTTTTTCATCATCAGTACACCCCCCGAGGCAAGGTCCACAAGCACCAATGAGTCGTGGTAGAGTCAAAGGTGGAGCATCTAACTCGAGCAGTCCTCAGAATCGCATTTATGTGTTGGCAGGACGACATGACCATGAGTCATTGCCTGGTGTTGTTATAGCTATATTATCAATCTCATCATATGACGTATATGCACTGATTGGTTAAACCTTTTAAGGTGTCTACACCTTTTGAGGACTCAGTGATAGCTAAGAAAGTATATAAGGGTTGTATAATAGTAGTTCATGGTTGATCTATCATAGCACAATTAATCGAGTTAGATATGGTAGAATTTGATGTTATAATCGGTATGGATTGGTCAGCTTCTTGTCATTCCAACGTTGACTGTAGATCAAAGATTGTCCGATTTCAATTTCTAGGGGAGCTTGTTTTGGAGTGGAAAGGTAATACGACATCGCTGAGAGGTAGATTTATTTCCTATCTTAAGGCAAGGAAGATGATCGGTAAGGGATGTATTTATCACTTGGTTTGGGTTCAAGATATGGAGGTAGAATCACCAACCATTCAATCCATCCTTGTGGTTAATGAGTTTCCCAATTAGCTTCCAGTTCTTCTCCTAGAACAAGAAATTGAGTTTGCTATTGATCTACTACCACATACTCCTTAAATATCTATTCCTCCCTATAGAATTGCCCCGCAAAACTGAAAGAGTTTAAAGAACAACTAAAGGACTTGCTTGAAATGCTTTATCAAACATAATACATCACCGTGGGGAGCACCTGTGTTATTTGTAAAGAAGAAAGATGGTTCCTTATGAATATGTGTTAATTATAGACAGTTGAATAAGGTAACAATCAAGAATAAGTACCCGCTCCTGAGGATTTATGATTTATTTGATCAGTTCCAAGGTGCCAAGTATTTTTCAAAAATAGACTTGAGGTCCGGGTACTATCAGGTAAGGGTTAAGGATGAAAATATTTCGAAGACAACATTTAGGACAAGATATGGGCACTTTGAGTTTCATATTGTGTCATTTGATTAGACTAGTGCCCCAGCAATATTCATGGATCTGATGAACCATATGTTCAAGCCCTTTTTAGATCCATTCGTAATTGTATTTATCTATGATATATTGGTGTATTCTCGTTTAGAGGCTGAACATAAAAATCATTTGCGTATTGTGCTCAAAACTCTACAAAACGAAACCTGTATGAAACATTTTCTAAATGTGAATTCCAGTTGAATTCTATAGCTTTCTTTGGGCATATCATTTTGTGTGAATGCATCCGGGTAGATACACAAAAGATTGAAGCAGTAAAGACTTGTCCTAGACCCATAACACTGATAAAGGTTCGTAGCTTTCTCGGTTTGGTAGGTTATTACAGGAGATTTGTCGAAGGATTTTCTTCCCTTTTGGCACCTTTAACAAAGTTGAGTCAGAAGGAACCAAAGTTTTAATGGACTGACACTTGCAAACAGAGTTTCCAGACCTTCAATGACAGATTAACTTCAACACCAATTCTAATGCTCCCAGAAGGGACTGATAGTTATGTGATCTATTATGATACTTTAGGAAGTGGATTGGGTTGTGTGCTGATGCAACACGGTAAGGTTGTGACTTATGCTTCTTGACAACTAAGAAAGCACGAGAAGAACTACCCGACCCATAATTTAGAGTTAGCCGCGGTAATTCATGCACTAAATATGTAGAGGCATTACTTGTATGGCATTTATGTTGATATCTATATGGATCATAAGATCCTCCAATACATCTTCAAGCAAAAGGAATTGAATCTATATCAAAGAAGATGGTTGGAGCTACTTAAAGACTATGACGTTGATATTATATACCATCCAGGGAAGGCGAACTTAGTAGCTGACGCCCTCAGCCGTAGATATATGGGTAGCCTGTTGTATTTATAGCTAGAAAATAGGGGAATAGGCCATGAGGTTCATCAACTAGCTAGTCTTGGAGTTCGGTTACTGGACTCAAATGATATTGGAATTACGATTCAGGATACGACAACATCCTCCTTAATAACTAAGTAAAGAAACGCCAATACGAGGATCTTGTGTTAGTTCATTATACGGATACCACCCATCAAAAGGAGAAGACACTATTTGAAATTATAGAAGATGGGGTCCTCATATATCAAGGCTTACCTCGTACTTAATGTAATTTCGATTCGATATGGGTGATTGTTGATAGGCTTACAAAGTCATCCCATTTTCTTCCCGTTAGAACTACATATTCCTCAGAGTATTATGCAAGGCTTTATATTAAGGAGATAGTACGGTTGCATGGTGTCCCTATATCTATTATTTTGGATAGAGGAGCTCAATTTATAGTGTGACGACCGAAAGGGTCATCACCTATTTTTCTCATCTGTTCCGCGATTCCGAGGCCTTGAAAACTTCATTTTATATTACCTCGATTTACGTGCATAGTCCGGGCATGTAGCCGGAAAGATTTTGTGTTAGAATATGTGAATTCTATGGAAAAATTGAAGAAATTTGATATTAATATTGATATAGTTGACTTCGGTCAATATTTTTGGTAAACGGACCCGGACCCGAGATCAGACGGTCCCGGAAGGTCTGTAGGAAAATATGGGACTCGGGCATGCGTCCGGAGTCGAATTCGAGGCCTAGAGCCCAAGATATGAATTTTTCTGTGAAATTGTTTTTCTGAAATTATTAAAGAAAATGGAAATGAAAATTGATTAAAAGACCATGGTATCGGGCTCGTATTTTGGTTCCGACGCCCGGTACAAGTCTTATATATTATTTATGTACTTCCTGCAAAGTTTGACGGCATTTGAACGTCGTTTGATGTATTTTGAACCATGAGTTCCAAATTTGAAAGTTTATGAAGTTTAAAAGAAGAAATCATGAATTTGAGGCTTAATTCAATGAAAACGATGTTATATTGGCGATTTGATCGTGCGAGCAAGTTCGTTGTATGTTTTTGAGGTTGTGTGCATGTATGGTTTGGAGCCCGAGGGCTCGGGTAAAGATTTGATAGGCCGTTAGTACAGATTTTGAAAAATAACACACCTGGTATTTCCCCAGCTGATATCTTCGCAATTGCGAAGAATTACTCGCAATTGCGAGAGGTCCCAGAAACAGCCTTAGTTCGCAAATGCGAACAATACTTCACAAATACGAACAATACTTGTCACACCTCCTTAGTGGCCTAGGAAAGGCCTTGGTCTGCAAATGCGAGGCAACCTTCGCAAATGCGAAGTTGCCCAGGAAAAGCCCAGGTTCGCAAATGCGAACCAAATGTCGCAAATGCGAGGCTGCCCTGTATTGGGCTTAGTTCGCAAATGCGAACATATTCTCGCAAATGCGAGTTCCGCAGCCCAAACCTGTCATGTTCGTAATTGCGAACATATGTTCACAATTCCCATATCCGTAGCTGTGCAATCTGATACTTAAACGATTTTAAACCCCCTTTTCACCATTCTTTCAAAACCCAAAACACCACAAACGATTTTCCAAGAGCAATATCACTCCAAATCACTTGTAAGTCAATTTTTACTCAACTCTTTCAATTCCTAACATCATTAAACATGTTTTCCGTGAGAAATCAAAGGTTTTTATGGTTGAAATTGTTGTTTTTGGGTAGAACCTAGTTTTTTCATAAATTGGGGAATTGGACCTTGATATGAGGTCCGATTTCGAAACAAATCATATAATTGAACTCGTGAGGGAATGGGTAGCCGAATTTTGGTACGAACCCCGAGTTTCGACCACATGGGACTGAGGGCATTTTGGGAAATTTTGGCCAAAACTTTGAGAAAACTATTTTTATGCATCAAACCAATTTATATAGTATTTATTAAAGTAATTGAACCAATTGTGATTAGATTCGAGCAAGTTGAAGGGTGAATTTCGAAGTAAAGTGATAGTTGAAGGTTAATTGGACTTTAAGGCTTGAGGTAAGTGTTTGATCTATCCTAGCTTGAGGGAATAGGATTGAGTGTGATAGTTGTTAATTGCTATGTGATCGAGTGCGGTGTATAGGCGTGGTGACGAGCATCTATACACTGACGTCTAGCATGACCGTGAGTCGTTTGTTCACACATATTGTGAGTTAATGTGGGATGTTCTTAAGTCATGTTCTTGAGCCCTTGCCGGGTTGTGAAGGATGATTATTGTTTCCCTTGCCGGGACTTTATTGTGTTGTTGTTGTTGTTCCCTTGCCGGGATATTGTAATGATTATTGTTTCCCTTGTCGGGACGGTTCATATTACTTGTTTCATTCTTTTTCCCTTGACTGTGATTGTTATTTGGGTGAGGAAGAGTGATAATGCACGAAGGGTGATGCCGTGTCATTTTTACTTATGTTCGCACGAATGATCATTCCGTGCCTTGTTTAACTATTTTTGCACGAAGGAACATTCCGTGCCGTTGTTACTTAATTTATGCATTAAGGATTATTCCGTGCCATGTTTATTATTTATGCACAAAGGGACATTCCGTGCCGTTGTTATTTAAACCATGCACGAAGGATCATGTTGTGCCATGGATGTGAGAATGAGAGTAAAAGCACGAAGGGTGATGCCGTGCACTTTTATTTGATTATTTAGTGAGGATGAGAGTAAAATCACGAATGGTGATCGTGCAACCATTAAAATTTCTTGTATTGTGATAACTGTTTTTACTACACTCTGATTTTCTTTGCTGATTAATTATGTGTTTCCTATTGTTTTCCCCAACATGTACCTCCTTTGTTAATTGTGTTACTCAATATCTCTGTTATTTTGTGGTACATACATGTATAGAACTGCACATGCTTATGTGAGTGTCTGGTCCTAGGCTTGTCACTACTTTGTCGGGATAGGCCAGGCACTTACCAGTACATGGGGTCGGATTGTGCTGATACTACACTTCTTTGCATTTTTGCACAGGTCCAGGTTTTCAGCAGGAGCAACAGCAGTAGTATACTAGCGGGATTACCTTACTTCCGTGACCGAGGTAGCTTGCAGGCGTCCGCAGGCCCGGCGTCTCCTCTATTTATTTTTATTATTGTTGTGGTCCCATTGTTCCGGGATAGATGGTTGTTATTTATTTTCTTTCAGACCATTATGTGTAGTTATTCCTTAATAGTTCGTGACTTTGTGACTCCACTTCTTGGGTAAAGGATTTATGTCAGTTACTTTACACTATTATTCATCTCTTATTCGAAAGACTTCCACATTTAAAAATTTGAGTAATTTTGTTGTTATTAAATATGAGAACAAAAATGATGGTATGAACAGGAAGATGGTGAATGAATTAGCTTGCCTAGCTACCACGAGTAGGCGCCATCACGATCCCATGGTGGGGTAAATCCGGGTCGTGAGAAGTTGGTATCAGAGCTCTAGGTTACATAGGTCTCACAACTCACGAACAAGCTTAGTAGAGTTTGAGGGGTAGGTACGGAGACGTCTGTACTTGTCCTCCAAAGTCTATTGAGTTAGGAAAAGTCTCTCATTTGTTCCTTCTTGTCGTGCGATTTGTTCCTCAAATACTGATTGAATTTCTACTTTGTCCTTTCGGAGATGGTGAGGACACGGGCTTCTTCATCCGCTGATCAGCCGCCTGAGCCCCAGGCAGCTCCCATGAGGGGCAGGGGCCGAGGCCATATCGGAGGTCGTGGTAGGGGGCAGAGCTTAGCCCCAGGCAGCTAATCTAGAGGTGGAGCCTCATGTTGAGATTGGTGAGGAGATTCCAGTCCCAGCAGCTCAAGTTGGCCCAGCTCAGGTCCCAGGGGAAGTCTTATTTACCTCGGATCTTCGGGAGGCTCTGGTAAAAATAACGGGTTTTATGGACAGTGTTTCTAGAGCAAGCTTATTACCAGCTGCACCAGCCGCTTCTCAGGCTGGAGGAGGGGCCCAGACTCTTGTTGCACGTACTCCGGAGCCAGTAGCTCCCTAGCCTCATGCACCAGTAGTTCAGCTAGCTGTGGCCACTCAGTCAGGTACCACAGCTCAGGCCGGAGATGGAGCGGCCATGATTTCTGATTCTCTATGGAGACTTGATCGGTTCTCCAAGATGTTTACCACTACTTTCAGTGGTGCCACATCAGAGGATCCTCAGGATTTCTTATTCAGTTGCCACGAGATTCTCAAGACTCTGGCAATAGTAGAATCCAATGGAGTTGACTTCTGCACATTCAGGCTTTCAGGATCTGCCAATACTTGGTGGAGAGATTACTGTTTGACTCGACCAGCAAGGTCCCCAAATTTAACATGGGACCGGTTTGCGGAGTTATTTTTGGAGAAGTTTCTCCCTGTTACCCAGCGGGAGGCACTTCGGAGGCAGTTTGAGCGCCTCTAGCAGGGTTCTATGACTGTTACCCAGTATGAGACGAGGTTTGTTGATCTAGAACATCATGCGGTTGTGATACTCCCTACAGATCGGGAGAGGGTCCGTAGGTTTATAGATGGGCTAAATCAGCCGATTCGACTTCAGATGGCTATGGGAGTTGGGAGTGACATATCTTTTTAGGAGGCAGCTAATGCAGCTCGTAGGGTTGAGATGGCTCTTGCTCGGGGAGGTGGGTATCCTTCAAACAAAAGGCCTCGTCATTCCGGCAGATTTAGTGGTACTTCATCTGGAGGCAGGGATTCTTATGATAGGGGCCGGTCTTCCAGGCCTTTTTAGTTAGCTCTCCAGGCTTCGCAGGGTGGTTCAGGTGATTGTGGCATTCGTGAGCAGTATTCAGACCAGCCTCCCATCAGTGCTCAGCCTCTTCAGAGTGTTCGTGGGAGCCATTTAGGTCCTTAAGACAGGTGCTATGAGTGTGGAGATTTGGGTCACATCAGGGGACATTTCCCGAGATTTTGAGGTGCTCTGTCATAACAGTAGGGTTCTCGTGCTATGGTTCAGTCTCCGGTTCCTCCACAGCCTGCCCGGCCGGCTAGAGGCGGGGGTAGAGGACATGGAGGTGGAGGCAGAGGTCATAGAGGTGGAGCTCAAACCAATAGAGGTAGAGACCAGCCAGCAACTGATCATCCCAGATATACTGCTCAGGTTAGTGAGGCCCAGCCCCGATGTTATGCACTTCCTGCCAGACCAGTGGGCGAGTCCTCAGATGCTGTCATTACAAGTATTATTATGGTTTGCGATAGAGGTGCTTCAGTATTATTTGACCCTGGGTCTGCATATTCATATGTGTCTTCCTACTTTGCACCCTACCTGGCCGTGCCTAGCTATGCCTTGGACATTCCAGTTTATGTGTCTACACCAGTGGGCGACTCTATAGTAGTCGACCGGGTGCATCGTTCGTGCGTGGTTATATTCGGGGGTCTTGAGACCCATGTTGATTTATTGCTATTAGACATGGTGGATTTCGATGTCATATTAGGGATGGATTGGTTGTCCCCGTATCATGCTATCCTAGATTGTCATGCCAAGACAGTGACCTTGGCCTTGCCAGAATCACCCCGACTAGAGTGGA
This sequence comes from Nicotiana noctiflora, assembly GCA_032618575.1. Lineage (NCBI taxonomy): Eukaryota > Viridiplantae > Streptophyta > Magnoliopsida > Solanales > Solanaceae > Nicotiana > Nicotiana noctiflora. The sequence goes on from JASVEL010012742.1 coordinate 35,338, forward strand.
GAGGGACCCCAGGCCGCTCTCCGTTCGCAATGTTATTTCATATGTTAAGGCTCGATGCATGGTCGAGAAGGGGTGTCTAGCTTATTTGGCATTTGTTCGTGATTCTAGCGCGGAGATTCCTTCTATTGATTCAATTCCTATTGTACGGGAGTTTCCCCAGGTCTTCCCTTCAGACCTGCTGGGTATGCCACCCGACAGGGATATTGATTTCTGTATTGATCCTGGCACCGGGCACTCAGCCCATCTCTATTCCACCCTATCGTATGGCCCCGCCGAAGTTAAAGGAGTTAAAAGATCGGTTGCAAGACCTTCTAGAAAAGGGCTTTATCAGGCCTAGTGTTTCCCCTCTGGGGTGCACCAGAGTTATTTGTGAAGAAAAAGGATGGCTCGATGCAGATGTGTATTTATTTTTGGCAATTAAACAAAGTGACGATAAAGAACAAGTATCCACTTCCGAGGATTGATGATTTGTTTGACCAGCTCCAAGAAGCGAGGGTGTTCTCGAAGATAGACTTGAGATCGGGCTACCATCAGTAGAAGATCAGGGCGGCTGACATTCCTAAGACAACCTTTCGCACTAGGTACGGGCACTATGAATTCTTGGTCATGTCTTTTCGGGTTGACCAATGCTCCAGCGGCATTTATGGAGTTGATGAATTGAGTGTTCAAGCCTTATCTAAATCTGTTCGCGATAGTCTTTATAGATGATATCCTGGTATACTCCCTCAGCCTGGACGAGCACTAGCAGCACCTCAGAGTGGTTCTTCAGACTCTAAAGGATAATCAGTTATATGCCAAGTTTTCAAAATGTGAGTTCCGGTTGAGTTCGGTTGAATTTCTGGGCCATATCGTGTCTGTAGGGGGTATTCAAGTGGACCCAAAGATGATTGAGGCAGTCAAGAATTGGCCTCGACTAGCTTCAGTGACCGAGATTTTGAGTTTCTTGGGGTTAGTAGGCTATTATCGTTGATTTGTAGAGGAGTTCTCTTCTATTGCAACCCCAATGACCAGGTTAACCCAGAAGGGTGGCCAGTTCAAGTGGTCAGATGAGTGTGAGGTGAGCTTTCAGAAGCTCAAGACAGCTTTGACTACGACACCAGTGTTGATTTTACCCACGGGTTCAGGGCCTTACACAATTTACTGTGATGCATCCCGTACTGGGCTTGGAGCGGTATTGATGCAGGATAGAAAAGTTATTGTTTATGCTTCGAGATAGTTGAAAATCCATGAGAAGAATAATCCGGTTCATGATCTTGAGCTGGCAGCAGTGGTTCATGCCTTAAAAATTTGGAGGCATTATCTATATGGTGTGGCGTGTGAGGTATACACGGATCACAAAAGTCTTCAGTATTTATTCAAGCAAAAAGAGTTAAATGTGCGACAGAGGAGATAGTTAGAGTTGCTGAAAGATTATGATATTACTATCTTATATCACCCAGGTAAGGCCAATGTGGTGGCCAATGCGTTGCTTAGGAAGTCTGCCAGCATGGGTAGTCTCACTTATATTCCGGTCAGCCAGAGACCACTTGCTCTAGATGTCCACGCCTTAGCCAATCGGTTCGTGAGACTAGACATTTCTGAGCCTAGCAGGGTGTTAGCCTGCACGGTCGCTCGTTCTTCTTTATTAGAGCGTATCCGTGAGAGGTAGTTTGATGATCCTCATTTGCATGACCTTAGGGATACTGTACAGCGGGGAGGTGCCACTAAGGTAACTCTAGATGATGACGGAGTATTGAGATTGTAGGGGCAAGTTTGTGTGCCCAATGTTGAGGGGATCAAGAGTTGATCTTAGCAGAGGCCCATAGTTCACGGTATTCTATTCACCGGGGCGCCGCGAAGATGTATCAAGACTTACGTCAATACTATTGGTAGCGTAGGATGAAGAAGGACATTGTTGCGTATGTCGCTAGGTGTCTAAACTGTCAGCAGGTTAAATATGAGCACCAAAGGCCTGGTGGTGTGTTCTAGAGAATTGAAATTCCCGAGGGGAAATGGGAGCGGATTACAATGGACTTCGTTACTGGACTCCCTTTGACTCGGAGGAGATTTGATGCTATTTGGACCATTGTTGATAGGCTGACCAAGTCATCACACTTCATTCCAGTATATGTCTCTTACTCATCGGAGAAGCTAGCAGAGATTTACATCAGGGAGATTGTTCGCCTTCATGGGGTGCCGGTGTCTATTATTTCAGATCGGGGTATGCAGTTAACCTCGTGTTTCTGGAGAGCGGTCCAGCAGGAGTTAGGCACCCATGTTCAGTTGAGTACAGCTTTTCATCCGCAGATGGACGGTTAGTCCGAGAGGACTATTCAGATCCTAGAGGATATGCTCCAAGTCCGTGTGATTGATTTTGGAGGCTCGTGGGACCAGTTTCTTCCATTAGCGGAGTTCGCCTACAATAATAGCTACCAGTCTAGCATTTAGATGGCCCCGTACGAGGCATTGTATGGTAGGCGATGTCGGTCTCCGATCGGATGGTTTGAGCCGGAAGAGGCTCGGTTGTTGGGTACAAACCTAGTTCAGGAGGCCTTAGACAAGGTCAAGAATATCCAAGAGAGATTGCGTTTAGCTCAGTCTAGACAGAAGACTTATGCAGATCATAAGGTTAAAGATGTGGATTTCATGGTTGGCGAGCGGGTATTGCTCCGGGTATCGCCTATGAAGGGCGTGATGAGGTTCGGAAAGAAGGGAAAACTGAGCCCTAGGTATATTGGCCCATTTGAGATTCTAAACCGAGTGGGAGAGGTGGCTTACAGACTCGCACTGCCACCTAGCTTATCAGTTGTGCATCCGGTTTTTCATGTATCTATGCTTTGGAGGTACCACAGTGATCCTACACATGTGTTAGACTTCCAGCACTGTCCAATTGGACAATGATTTATCCTACGAGGAGGAGCCGGTGGCCATTCTAGACCGGCGGGTTCGACGATTGAGGTCGAAGAGTTATCCTTCTGTGCATGTTCAGTGGAGAGGTCAGCCTCCTGAGGCGTCGACCTGGGAGTCAGAGTCTGATATGCAGAGCCGCTACCCACATTTGTTCCCTGACTCAGGTACTTCCTTCTCTTGTCCGTTCAAGGACGAACGATTGTTTTAGAGGTGGAGGATGTGACGACCCAAAGGGTCATCACCTGTTTTCCTCATTTGTTCCGCACTTCCGAGGCCTTGAAAACCTTATTTTATATTGCCTCGATTTACGTGCGTTGTCCGGGCACGTAGCTGGAAATTTTTTGTGCTAGAATATGTGAATTCTATGGAAAATTTGAAGAATTTTGATATTAATATTGATATAGTTGACTTCGGTCAACATTTTTGGTAAACAGATCTAGACCCGAGATCAGACGGCCATGAAAGGTCCGTTGGAAAATATGGGACTCGGGCATGTATCCGGAGTCGAATTCCGAGGCATAGAGCCCGACATATGAATTTTTCTGTTAAATTATTTTTCTGAAATTATTAAGGAAAATAGAAATGAAAATTTATTATCCGACGCCCGGTACAAGTCTTATATATTATTTAAGTACTTCCTGCAAAGTTTGATGGAATTTGAATGTCATTTGATGTGTTTGAACCATGAGTTCCAAATTTGAAAGCTTATGAAATTTAAAAGAAGAAATCATGAATTTGAGGCTTAATTCTATGAAAACGATGTTATACTGGTGATTTGATCGCACGAGCAAGTTCTTGGTATGTTTTTGAGGTTGTGGGCATGTTCGGTTTGGAGCCCGAGGGCTCGGGTAAAGATTTAATAGGCTATTAGAACAGATTTTGAAAAATAACACAGCTGGTATTTTCCCCAGCTGATATCTTCGCAGTTGCGAAGAATTACTCGCAATTGCGAGAGGTCCCAAAAATAGCCTTAGTTCGCAAATGTGAACAATACTTTGCAAATTCGAAGTGGCCCAGGAAAGGCCTTGGTCCGCAAATGCGAGGCAACCTTCGCAAATGCGAAGTTGCCCAGGAAAAAGCCCGGGTTCGCAAATGCGAGCAACATGTCGCAAATGCGAGGCAGCCCTGTATTGGGCTTAGTTCGCAAATGCGAACATATCCTCGCAAATGCGAGTTCCGCAACCCAGACCTGTCATGTTCGCAATTGCGAACATATGTTCGCAATTCCCATATCCGCAGCTGTGCAATCTAATACTTAAATGATTTAAACCCCTTTTTCACCATTTTTTCAAAACCCAAAACACCACACACGATTTTCCAAGAGCAATATCACTCTAAATCACTTGTAAGTCAATTTTTACTCAACTCTTTCAATTCATAACATCATTAAACATGTTTTCCATGATAAATCAAAGATTTTTATGGTTGAAATTGTTGTTTTTGGGTAGAACCTAGGTTTTTCATGAATTGGGGGGAATTGGATCTCGATTTGAGGTCCGATTTCGAAACAAATCATATAATTGAACTCGTGAGGGAATGGGTAGCCGGATTTTGGTCCGAACCCCGAGTTTCGACTACGTGGGACCGGGGGCATTTTGGGAAATTTTGGGTAAAACTTTGAGAAAACCATTTTTATGCATCCAATCCAATTTATATAGTATTTATTAAAGTAATTGAACCAATTGTGATTAGATTCGAGCGAGTTGAAGGGTGAATTTCGAGGTAAAGTAATAGTTGAAGGTTAATTGGACTTCAAGGCTTGAGGTAAGTGTTTGATCTATCCTACCTTGAGGGAATAGGATTGAGTGTGATAATTGTTAATTGCTATGTGATCAAGTGCGGTGTATAGGCATGGTGACGAGCATCTATACACTGGCGTCTAGCATGACCGTGAGTCGTTTGTTGACACATGTTGTGTGTTAATGTGAAATGTTCTCAAGTCAGGTTCTTGAGCCCTTGCCGGGTTATGAAGGTTGATGATTGTTTCCCTTGCCGGGACTTTGTTGTGTTGTTGATGTTGTTCCCTTGCCGAGATTACTGTGATGATTATTATTTCCCTTGTCGGGACGGTTCATATTACTTGTTTCATTCTTTTTCCCTTAACTAATCTGTGATGCCCTTGCCATGAGAATCAACCTCTACAGGCGTAGAATCTGATCAAATGTGGTACAGTGTCACGACCCGGATTTTTCCCCCAATATCGGGATCGTGATGGCGCCTACTCGTGGTAGCTAGGCAAGCCACTATGTTCATACTATCCTATTTTTAACACAATTTTAATTAAATAAATGCGGAATACTTTATCGAAATGGAAATAATAAATCACAAGGTAAAAATCATACCGAAATCCTCTACCCAAGACTTGGAGTCACCAACTCACAAACTACTATGGAATACTACACATAAAAGTCTGAAGGAAATATAACATAATTCTGTTTGTCTCGGAACAATGAGACTACAGCTATTAACATAATTAAAGAAAGAGACGCCGGGCCTGCGGACGTCTGCAAGCTACCTCGGTCTCAAATGTGATCAACTCCCACGCAATCTATTTATTGCTGCTGCTGCTGCTGCTCCTGATCGTAACCTGGACCTGTGCAAAAACGCACAGAAGTGTAGCATCAGCACAACCGACCCCATGTGCTGGTAAGTGCCTGGCCTATCCCGGCGAAGTAGTGACAAGCCTAGGACCAGACACCCACATAAACCTGTGCAATTCAATATATATATATGTACCACCAAAATAACAAGAATTTAATCAAGTATTAACACAATAAGGAGTATCTTAAAGAATTCAACAATTAACCACAATTAATAATTTCACAAGGAAAAACAAAGTGTAATGTAAACACAAATAATATCAATTCAAGGAATAGCAAACAGTTGCACGGCATCACCCTTCGTGCTTTTACTCTCATCCTCACATCCATAGTACGGCATGATCCTTCGTACATGGTTCAATAATAGGGCACGGCATGATCCTTCGTGCATAATCAATAATAGGGCACGGCATGATCCTTCGTGCATAATCAATAATAAACATGGCACGGCATGATCCTTCGTGCATAATCAATAATAAACATGGCACGGCATGATCCTTCGTGCATAATCAATAATAAACATGGCACGGCATCACCCTTCGTGCATTATCTCTCTTCCTCACCCAAATAACAATCACAGTTAAGGGCAAAGAAAGAAACAACAATTCATAAATCGTCCCATCAAGGGCAATCAATAATTATCTTCACAACAAGTCCCAACAAGGGAGAACAATAACAATTCATCTGTAATATATCTCAAAATAATTATTTTCCAACGACTCACGGTCATACTAGACGCCAATGTATGGATGCTCGTCACCACAGCCCATACACCGCACTCGATCGCATAACACATAACACATAATCCTATTCCCTCAAGCTAGGATAGAACAAACACTTACCTCGAATGCTTATGCACAATCAAATCCGTGGAAATATCTTTTCTTTCAATTTGGCTCCAATCCAACCGTATCTATACACAATTGATTTAATATCATCAATTCTACTCAACAAACTAATTCTTAATACCAAATAACACTTTTTCAACATTCTGCCATGAATAGTAAATTTCAACCCCGGGCCCACATGATCGGAATTCGGGGTTAGGACCAAAATCCGGTTACCCATCCCCCACGAGTTCACGTATATAATTTGTTTCAAAATCGGACCTCAATTCGAGGTCCAATTCCCTAATTTATGAAAAACCCTATTTTCTAACAAAAACAAGAATTTTACCATGAAAACATTTGATTTCTAATGAAAAACATGTTTAATGATGTTAGGAATTGAAAGAATTAAGTAAAAAGTGACTTACAATCGTTTTGATGAAGAAGAAATCCTTGAAGAGTCGCAAATGGGCGTTTTGGTTTTGTGAAAAATGAAGAAATGACTGAAATTCGTGTTTTTCAGGTCTCTGTGTTCGCATTTGCGAACCCCGACCAATTTCTGGAGTTTGAAAAATAAGCTAAGGGTGGAAAGTTCGCATTTGCGAACTTTTGTTCGCATTTGCGAAGCCAAGGCATACTGGGAGGTTCGCATTTGCGACATAATGTTCGCATTTGCGAACAAGGCTCCTTCGCATTTGCGAAGAAGGCTTCGCATTTGCGAAGCATGGCTTAGCAGTGAAGGCATCGCATTTGCGAACAATGCTTCGCATTTGCGAAGCATGGCTTGGCAATGAAGGCCTCGCATTTGCGAGGTTATGTTCGCAATTGCGAACCCAAGCCTTCCTGGACGCCCTTCGCATTTGCGATCATGGGTTCGCATTTGCGAACCCTGCCTTGGTCTGTCATCTTCGCAATTGCGAAAAATACTTCGCATTTGCGAAGCCAACAGCTGGGTGAAAAACCAGCAGTGCAAAAATTCAGAAATTTAACCAACGGCCTATCAAATCTTTACCCGAGCCCCCGGGCTCCAAACCAAACATGTACACAACCTCAAAAACACATTATGGACTTGTTCGTGCGATCATATCGCCAATATCACTTCTTTTTAATCAAATCGAGCCTCAAACTCATGATTTTCATACTTTTGATTTTCAAAACTTCTTAACTTGGAACTCAAGGTCCAAAACATCTCAAACGACATCCAAATGTCACCAAACTTTACGGAAATCACATATATAATATTTAAGACTTGTACCGGGCGTCGGAACCAAAATACGAGCCCGATACCAAGGTCTATTAATTTATTTCCTTTAATAATTGCATCAAAAACAATTTCACATAAAAATTCATAACTTGGGCTCTAGGCCTCGAATTCGACTCCGGACACATGTCCAAGTCCCATATTTTCCTACGGACCTCTCGGGACCATTCAATCTCGGGTCCGGATCCGTTTACCAAAAATGTTGACCGAAGTCAACCATATCAATATTAATATCATTTTTATCCAAATTTCTCATAGAATTCATATTTTCTATCACAAAATCTTTCCGGCTACATGGTCGGATCGTGCACGTAAATCGAGGCAACATAGAATGAGGTTTTCAAGGCCTCCGAAGCTCGAAATTATTAATAAAATAAGTGATGACCCTTTGGGTCGTCACAATCTCCACCTCTAAAACAACCGTTCGTCCTCGAACGGACAAAAGAAAGAAGTACCGAGTCAGGAAACAAGTGTGGGTAACGGCTCCGCATATCAGACTCGGACTCCCAGGTCGATGCCTCGGGAGGCTAACCTCTCCACTGAACACGCACAGAAGGATAACTCTTCGACCTCAGCTGTCGAACCCGCCGGTCTAGAATAGCCACCGGCTCCTCCTCGTAGGATAGATCATTGTCCAATTGGACAATACTGCTGAAGTCTAACACATGTGTGGGATCGCCGTGGTATCTCCGAAGTATAGATACGTGAAAAACCGGATGCACGGCTGATAAGCTAGGCGGCAAAGCTAATCCGTAAGCCACCCCTCCCACTCGTCTAGAATCTCAAATGGGCCAATATACCTAGGGCCGAGCTTGCCCTTCTTCCCAAACCTCATCACGCCCTTCGTAGGCGACACTCGGAGCAATACTCGTTCACCAACCATGAAATCTACATCTCGAACCTTATGATCCGCATAAGTCTTTTGCCTAGACCTGAGATGAACGCAATCTCTCCTGAATAGTCTTGACCTTATCCAAGGCCTCCTGAACTAAGTCTGTTCCTAACAACCGAGCCTCTCTCGGTTCAAACCATCCAACCGGTGATCGACATCGCCTACCATACAACGCCTCATAAGGAGCCATCCGGATGCTAGATTGGTAACTCGTTATTGTAGGCGAACTCGCTAATGGCGGAAGCTCGGTCCCACGAGCCTCCGAAATCAATAACACGGTGCTCGAAGCATGTCCTCGAGAATCCGAATAGTCCTCTCGGACCGGCCGTCCGTCCGAGGATGAAATGTCGTACTCAACCGAACCCGGGTGCCTAACTCCTTGCTGAACCGCTCTCCGGAACCGCGAGGTAAACTGCGTACCCCGATCGGAGATAATAGATATTGGCACCCCATGGAGACGAACAATCTCCCTAATGTAAACCTCCGCTAATCTCTCCGACGAGTAGGAGACAGAGATACTGGAATAAAGTGTGCTGATTTGGTGAGTCTATCAACAATGACCCAAATAGCATCAAATTTCCTCCGAGTCAAAGGAAGTCCAGAGTAACGAAGTCCATAGTGATCCGCTCCCATTTCCACTCGAGAATTTCAATCCTTTGGAATACACCACCAGGTCTCTGGTGCTCATATTTCACCTGCTCTGACAATTTAGACACCGAGCGACATACGCAACGATATCTTTCTTCATTCTGCGCCACCAATAGTGCTGTCGCAAGTCCCGATACATCTTCGCGGCACCTGGGTGAATAGAATACCGCGAACTGTGGGCCTCTGCAAAGATCAACTCCCGAATCCCTTCGACATTGGGCACACAAACTCGACCCTGCAATTTCAATACGCCATCATCATCTAGGTTTACCTGTGTGGCATCTCCCCGCTGTACTGTATCTCTCAACTCACGCAAATGAGGATCATCAAATTGCCTCTCACGGATACGCTCTAATAATGAAGAACGAGCGACCGTGCAGGCTAACACTCTGCTAGGCTCAGAAATGTCTAGTCTCACGAACCGGTTGGCTAAGGCCTGGACATCTAAAGCTAATGGTCTCTGATTGACCGGAATATATGCAAGACTACCCATGCCGGCATACTTTCTACTCAATGCATCGGCCACCACATTGGCCTTACCTGGGTGATATAATATAGTAACATCATAGTCTTTTAGCAACTCTAACCATCTCCGCTGTCGTAGATTCAACTCCTTCTGTTTGAACAAGTACCGTAGGCTTTTGTGATCGGTGTACACCTCACATGTCACACCATATAGATAATGCCTCCAGATCTTTAAGGCATGAACCACTGCTGCTAACTCAAGATCGTGAACTGGATAATTCTTCTCATGTATCTTTAACTACCTCGAAGCATAAGTGATAACCTTACCATCCCGCATCAATACCGCTCCAAGCCATGTACGAGATGCGTCACAATAAACTGTATAAGGCCCTGCACCCGTAGGTAGTACCAACACCGGTGCGGTGGTCAAGGCCGTCTCGAGCTTCGAAAGCTCGACTCACACTCCTCGACCACCGAACCGGACACCCTTCTGGGTCAACCCGGTCATCGGGGCCGCAATAGAGAAAACCCTCTACAAAACGACGGTAGTAACTCGCTAATCCCAAGAAACTCCGTATCTCGATCATCGAAGCTGGTCGAGGCCAATTCCGAACCGCCTCAATCTTCTTTGGGTCTACTCGAATACCCTCCACGGATACAATGTGACCCGAAATGCTACCGAACTCGACCAGAACTCACATTTTGAAAATTTGGCATATAGGCGATTATCTTTCGCAGTCCGAAGAACCACTTCGAGGTCGTCGCTCGTGCTCTTCCCGGTCTGCGGAGTACACCAGGATGTCATCTATGAAGACTATCACGAACGGATCTAAGTAAGGCCTGAATACCCGATTCATCAACTCCATGAATGCTGCCGGGGCATTGGTCAACCCGAAGGACATGACCAAGAACTCATAATGCCCATATCTAGAGCGAAAGGCTGTCTTAGGAATGTCAGCCGCCCTGATCTTCAGCTGATGGTAGCCCGACCTCAAGTCTATCTTAGAGAATACCCTCGCTCCCTGGAGCTGGTCAAACAAATCATCAATCCTCGGCAGTGGATATTTATTTTTGATAGTCACTTTGTTTAACTGGGCCGGTAATCAATACACATCCGCATCGAGCCATCCTTCTTCTTTACAAATAATACGGGTGCTCCCCAGGGGGAAACACCGGGCCTGATAAAACCCTTCTCAAGAAGGTCCTGCAACCGATCTTTCAACTCTTTTAACTTCGGCGGGGCCATACGATAGGGTGGAATAGAGATGGGTTGAGTGGCCGGTGCCAAATCAATACAGAAGTCAATATCCCTGTCGGGTGGCATGCCCGGCAGTCTGAAAGAAAAACCTCGGGAAACTCCCGTGCAATAGGGACTGAATCAATGGAAGGAACTTCTGCACCGGAATCACGAACATAAGCCAAATAAGCTAAATACCCCTTCTCGACCATACGTCGAGCCTTAACATAAGAAATAAAACAGTGCGAACGGAGTGGCTCGAGGTACCCTTCCACTCTAATCGGGGTGATTCTGGCAAGGCTAAGGTGACAGTCTTAGCATGAAAATCAAGAATAGCATGGTATGGGGACAACCAGTCCATCCCCAATATGACATCAAAATCTACCATATCCAAGAAGCAACAGATCAACACGGGTCTCAAGACCCCCAAATATAACTACGCACGCACGATGCACCCGATCGACTACAATAGAGTCACCCACTGGCGTAGCCACATAAACCGGAATATCCAGAGCATAGCTGGGCACAGCCAAATACGGTGCGAAGTAGGAAGACACATAGGAATATGTAGATCCAGGGTCAAATAATACTGAAGCACCTCTGCCACACACAAGAATAGTACCTGTAATCACGACATCTGATGCCTCTACCTCTGGCCTGGCTGGTAAAGCATAGAATCGGGGATCTGCACCTCCCCTCTGAGCTGCGTCTCTAGGACGACCATCAACTGGCTGACCTCTACCTCTGGCTGGACGGTCTCCACCTCTACGGTCTCGACCTCCACCTCTATAATCCCTACCCCCGCCTCTGGCTGGCTGGGCAGGCTGAGGGTCAGCTGGGGCCTGAATCATAGGACGAGGACCTCGCTGCTGAGAGTTGCCCGCTGCTATAGGGCAATTCCTGATAAAATGACCTGGGTCGCCACAACCGTAGCAACTCTTAGACTGATAGGGCTGCTGGCCCTGACGACCTGAATGGCCTCCACGAACGCTCTGAAGAGGCTGAGCACTAATAGGAGACTGGTCTGAATAATACCCCCGAGAACCACGATCACCTGATCCACCCTGTGAAGCCTGAAGGGCGGAATGAAAAGGCCTGGAAGACCGGCCTCTATCAAAGGATTCTCTGCTACCAGAGGAAGAACCACCAAATCTACCTGTATGACGAGGCCTCTTATCCGAAGAATAACCGCCTCCCCTAGCAAGAGCCATCTCAACTCTGCGTGCTGCATTGGCTGCCTCCTGAAATGATATGTCACTCCCCACGCCCATAGCCATCCTGGAGTCTAATCGGATGATTAAGCCCATCTATAAACTTGCGGACCCTCTCCCGCTTAGTGGGAAGTATCACCACTGCATGACGAGCCAAGTCGATAAATCTCGTCTCATACTGTGTAACTGTCATAGTGCCCTGATGGAGGCGCTCAAACTGCCTCCGAAGTACATCCCTCTGAGTAGCAGGGAGAAACTTCTCCATAAATAGTTCCGCAAACTGGTCCCATGATAAAGCTGGGGACCCTGCTGGACGAGTCAAGCAATAATCTCTCCACCAAGTCTTAGCGGATCCTGCAAGTCTGAAGGTACAGAAGTCAACCCCGTTTGTCTCCACGATCCCCATAGTCTTGAGAATCTCATGGCAACCGAATAAAAAGTCCTGAGGATCCTCTGATGCGGCTCCACTGAATGTAGTGGTAAATAGCTTGGAGAACCGATCAAGCCTCCATAACGAATCAGAAGTCATGGCCGCTCCATCTCCGGCATGAGCTGTGGTACCAGACTGAGTGGCCACAGCTGGCTGGATTACTGGTGCCTGAGGCTGAGGAGCTACTGGCTCCGGAGTATGAGCAATAGGAGTCTGGGCCCCTCCTCCAGCCTGAGAAGTAGCTGGGGCAACTGATAATAAACCCGCTCTGGCAATGCTGTCCATGAATCCTGCTATTCTGATCAAGGCATCCCGGAGATCTGGGGTAATTAAAGCCTCTCCTGGGACCTGAGCTGGGCCCACTGGAGCTGCTGGAATCGGAACCTCCTCGTCAATCTCAACATGGGGCTCCACCTCTGGGGTAGCTGCCTGGGGCTGAGCTCTACCCCTACCACGGCCTCTGATACGGCCTCGACCCCTGCCCCTCACAGGAGCTGTCTGGGGCTCAGGCTGCTGGTCAGCGGACGAAGAAGTGCGTGTCCTTACCATCCGCGAAAGGACAGAATAGAAATTCAATCAGTAATTGAGGAACAAGTCGCACGACAAGAAAGAACAAATGAGAGACTTTTTCCTAACTCGATAGACTCTGGAGGACAAGTACAGACGTCTCCGTACCTACCTCTCAAACTCTACTAAGCTTGTTTGTGAGTGGTGAGACCTATGTAACCTAGAGCTCTGATACCAACTGTCACGACCCGGATTTTCCCCCAATATCGGGATCGTGATGGCGCCTACTCGTAGTAGCTAGGCAAGCCACTGTATTCATACTATCCTATTTTTAATAATATTTCATAATTAATTTATCAACAAAACCATAACTTTAATTAAATAAGTGCGGAAGACTTTATCGAAATAGAATACCCAAGACTTGGAGTCACCAACTCACAAACTACTATGGAATACTACACATAAAAGTCTGAAGGAAATATAACATAATTCTGTTTGTCTCGGAACAATGAGACTACAGCTATTAACATAATTAAAGAAAGAGACGCCGGGCCTGCGGACGTCTGCAAGCTACCTCGGTCTCAAATGTGATCAACTCCCACGCAATCTATTTATTGCTGCTGCTGCTGCTGCTCCTGATCGTAACCTGGACCTGTGCAAAAACGCACAGAAGTGTAGTATCAGCACAACCGACCCCATGTGCTGGTAAGTGCCTGGCCTATCCCGGCGAAGTAGTGACAAGCCTAGGACCAGACACCCACATAAACCTGTGCAATTCAATATATATATATGTACCACCAAAATAACAAGAATTTAATCAAGTATTAACACAATAAGGAGTATCTTAAAGAATTCAACAATTAACCACAATTAATAATTTCACAAGGAAAAACAAAGTGTAATGTAAACACAAATAATATCAATTCAAGGAATAGCAAACGAGTTGCACGGCATCACCCTTCGTGCTTTTACTCTCATCCTCACATCCATAGTACGGCATGATCCTTCGTACATGGTTCAATAATAGGGCACGGCATGATCCTTCGTGCATAATCAATAATAGGGCACGGCATGATCCTTCGTGCATAATCAATAATAAACATGGCACGGCATGATCCTTCGTGCATAATCAATAATAAACATGGCACGGCATGATCCTTCGTGCATAATCAATAATAAACATGGCACGGCATCACCCTTCGTGCATTATCTCTCTTCCTCACCCAAATAACAATCACGGTTAAGGGCAAAGAAAGAAACAACAATTCATAAATCGTCCCATCAAGGGCAATCAATAATTATCTTCACAACAAGTCCCAACAAGGGAGAACAATAACAATTCATCTGAAATATATCTCAAAATAATTATTTTCCAACGACTCACGGTCATGCTAGACGCCAGTGTATGGATGCTCGTCACCACAGCCCATACACCGCACTCGATCGCATAACACATAACACATAATCCTATTCCCTCAAGCTAGGATAGAACAAACACTTACCTCGAATGCTTATGCACAATCAAATCCGTGGAAATATCTTTTCTTTCAATTTGGCTCCAATCCAACCGTATCTATACACAATTGATTTAATATCATCAATTCTACTCAACAAACTAATTCTTAATACCAAATAACACTTTTTCAACATTCTGCCATGAATAGTAAATTTCAACCCCGGGCCCACATGATCGGAATTTGGGGTTAGGACCAAAATCCGGTTACCCATCCCCCCACGAGTTCATGTATATAATTTGTTTCAAAATCGGACCTCAATTCGAGGTCCAATTCCCTAATTTATGAAAAACCCTATTTTCTAACAAAAACAAGAATTTTACCATGAAAACATTTGATTTCTAATGAAAAACATGTTTAATGATGTTAGGAATTGAAAGAATTAAGTAAAAAGTGACTTACAATCGTTTTGATGAAGAAGAAATTCTTGAAGAGTCGCAAATGGGTGTTTTGGTTTTGTGAAAAATGAAGAAATGACTGAAATTCGTGTTTTTCAGGTCTCTGTGTTCGCATTTGCGAACATGGGTTCGCAATTGCGAACCCCGACCAATTTCTGGAGTTTGAAAAATAAGCTAAGGGTGGAAAGTTCGCATTTGCGAACTTTTGTTCGCATTTGCGAAGCCAAGGCATACTGGGAGGTTCGCATTTGCGACATAATGTTCGTATTTGCGAACAAGGCTCCTTCGCATTTGCGAAGAAGGCTTCGCATTTGCGAAGCATGGCTTAGCAGTGAGGCATCGCATTTGCGAAGAATGCTTCGCATTTGCGAAGCATGGCTAGGCAGTGAAGGCCTCGCATTTGCGAGGTTATGTTCGCAATTGCGAACCCAAGCCTTCCCGGACGCCCTTCGCATTTGCGATCAAGGGTTCGCATTTGCGAACCCTGCCTTGGTCTGTCACCTTCGCAATTGCGAGAAATTCTTCGCATTTGCGAAGCCAACAGCTGGGTGAAAAACCAGCAGTGCAAAAATTCAGAAATTTAACCAACGGCCTATCAAATCTTTACCCGAGCCCCCGGGCTCCAAACCAAACATGTACACAACCTCAAAAACACATTATGGACTTGTTCGTGCGATCATATCGCCAATATCACTTCTTTTTAATCAAATCGAGCCTCAAACTCATGATTTTCATACTTTTGATTTTCAAAACTTCTTAACTTGGAACTCAAGGTCCAAAACATCTCAAACGACATCCAAATGTCACCAAACTTTACAGAAATCACATATATAATATTTAAGACTTGTACCGGGCGTCGGAACCAAAATACGAGCCCGATACCAAGGTCTATTAATTTATTTCCTTTAATAATTGCATCAAAAACAATTTCACATAAAAATTCATAACTTGGGCTCTAGGCCTCAGAATTCGACTCCGGACACATGTCCAAGTCCCATATTTTCCTACGGACCTCTCGGGACCATTCAATCTCGGGTCCGGATCCGTTTACCAAAAATGTTGACCGAAGTCAACCATATCAATATTAATATCATTTTTATCCAAATTTCTCATAGAATTCATATTTTCTATCACAAAATCTATCCGGCTACATGCTCGGATCGTGCACGTAAATCGAGGCAACATAGAATGAGGTTTTTTTGGGTGAGGAAGAGTGATAATGCACGAAGGGTGATGCCGTGCCATTTTTACTCATGTTCGCACGAAGGATCATTTCGTGCCTTGTTTTACTGTTTATGCATGAAGGAACATTCCGTACCGTTGTTACTTAATTTATGCACGAAGGATCATTCCGTGCCATGTTTATTATTTGTGCACGAAGGGACATTCCGTGCCGTTGTTAATTGAACCATGCACGAAGGATCATGCCGTGCCATGGATGTGAGAATGAGAGTAAAAGCACGAAGGGTGATGCCGTGCACTTTTATTTGATTATTTGGTGAGGATGAGAGTAAAAGCACGAAGGGTGATGCCGTGCAACCATTTAAATTTCTTGTTTTGTGATAACCGTTTTTACTACACTCTGATTTTTCTTTGCTGATTAATTATGTGTTTCTGATTGTGCTCCCCCAACATGTACCTCCTTTATTAATTGTGTTGCTTAATATCTCAGCTATTCTTTGGTACATACATATATAGAACTGCACAAGTTTATGTGAGTGTCCGGTCCTAGGCTTGTCACTACTTCGCCGGGATAGGTCGGGCACTTACTAGCACATGGGGTCAGATTGTGCTGATACTACACTTCTGTGCGTTTTTGCACAGGTTCAAGTTTTGAGCAGGAGCAGCAGTAGTAGTACACTAGCGGGATTACTGTACTTCCAAGACTGAGGTAGCTTGAAGGTGTCCGCAGGTCCGACGTCTCCTCTATTTGCTTTTATTATTGCGGTGGTCTCATTGTTCCGAGATAGACCATTATTATTTATTTTTTTCAGACCATTATGTGTAGTTATTCCTTAGTAGTTCGTGAGTTTGTGACTCCATATCTTGGGTAGAGGATTTATGTCAGTTACTTTACACTATTATTCATCTCTTATTCGAAAGACTTCCGCATTTAAAAATTTGAGTAATTTTCTTGCTATTAAATATGAGAACAAAAATGATGGTATGAACAGGAAGATGGTGAGTGAATTGGCTTGCCTAGCTACTACGAGTAGGCGCCATCACGATCCCGATGGTGGGGGAAATCCGGGTCATGACATATAGCTAACTTCTGGAGGTCCTTCCAAAAAGGATTGGGGACTCAAGTAAGTCTTAGTATAATATTTCATCCTAATAAAGACGGACAAGCTGAGCATACTATTCACACACTTGAGGATATGTTATGAGCTTGTGTGATAGACTTCAAAGGTAGCTGGGATGATCATCTGCCACTTATTGAGTTTGCATATAATAATATCTACCATTCAAGTATTCAGATGGCTCCATACGAAGCTCTCTACGGACGCAAGTGTAGGTCACCTATAGGGTGTTTTGAGGTTGGAGAATCTGGGTTACATGGGCCAGACCTAATTCAGCAAATGATAGAAAAAGTAAAGTTGATCCGGGATCGACTATTGACAGCTCAGAGTCATCAAAAGTCATATTCTTATGTGCGGCGATGAGATTTTGAGTCCGGGGTTGATGAAAGGTATTCTTAAAGATGTCACCTATGAAGGGAGTAATAAGGTTTATCAAGAAAGGCAAACTTAGCCCATGGTATATTGGGCCTTATAGGATCAATTGGAGAGAGGCAAAGTAGCTTATGAGTTAGAATTGCCCTCAGAAATGGAGTCCATCCATCCAATTTTTCATGTTTCTATGTTACGGAAGTACATTGGCGATCCTACCCGAGTGGTGCCCACGTATGATGTACAGATTATAGAGGACTTACCTGTTTGTATGCATTCTAGATACCATGCCTATAGATTAAAAATTAACCTTATAATTTTAGATAAACTCCGTTAAAGTACTTTAGAGGTACAACAATGTGGAAGAAATAACTTGGGCGATCGAGGAAGACATGAAGTCTAGATATTCCTACTTATTTCCTCCTCCAGAGTAGGGTCCGACTGAAACATCATAACCATAAGGTACGTGTATAAATTCTTGGATCGGTTATCCATGCGAGGCCATTGTCGTTATTCATAGTTATGGTCCTGTGTGGAGTTACGGCCCAATCATCTGCAACCGATGGCAGATCCATCCGTTCCATTTGGAACCTCGACACAAACACCTTGAGAATCTAGTTATCCCTCTATTTGACCTTGATGGCTCCGGCATAGGACTTCATGAAAGAATCTTCAAGCATAGTAAACAAGCTGATAGAACTTGCGTCGTCTTCCAAGTTATTCCCTTTGATCACGCATGTATAGGAGGTTATAGATTCATTCGGATTCGTGGTCTAATTATACTTGGGAATGTCGGGCATTTGAAACCTCTTCGGGATCGCCTTCGATGCCGCACTCGGGAGGAAAGGATTCTAAATTAAATTTATGGATTCCGGTCCCTTTGATATTGGAGGTGCTTCCGAGATCTAATCGACCCTGGTGTTTTATGTCTCCACCTTCTTATCGTTGGCCTCAATCATTTTTTTGCCTGACTCCACCAGTTTTGTCAATGTTTCAAGCATCTTGATAGCATGATTGGTCTCAAATTCTTTCTCACTCGATTTCCTTGAAACGGATTCGACCATATGTACAATTTCTTAGGATGTCTTGAGTTCAATCCTTCTCGGTGTGTGATTCTTATTTTGGGAGGCAGAGCTTGCAACATTTCGAAGATCAACCTCAGGCTTATCCTGTCATCTTCGCAGCCACGTGCGCTCAAAGCGATTGATCGAGCATCCCTACGGATGTTGCCTTTTGGATGGACGACCAAATTTTTGTTTATGGATAAATGTGAACTGACGTCGATTGGATCTATAGGCGGGACTTTTCTCCCTTTTTATTCATAAAATCCCCAATATTTATTTTCAAAATTATTGTTATGATGATTTAAATCATTTAATTCGATACTTACGCAAAAATATGGCTAATATATTTTCATGCATTTTTATAATTACATTTAATATTTTTTAAGCCAAATTGCTTATAATTGCAATGTTATCCCATTTTAATGCATAATTATATTTTATATACGTGAAATTAGTTCCTATATTTTTAAAATAATAATTATATATTTTAAATAATTTTGGTACATTTAATTATTTTCCAGAAATTACCTAATATTTATTATGAATTATAATAAGGAAAAACTGGCTATAGAAATCATAGCCATATTTGGCTTTCAATTTTAGTCTAATTCTAACCTAATACCAGCCCAATTTCCCACCCAATTAACCCAACCAAGACCCTATAAACCCCTACCCAAACCTGAAACCCCATTTACCCAATAAAATATTGGTTGTTGATCTCCCAGATCAACGACTCACATCACTTCTTACCTTTTTTAATTCATACAACCCCCTAACCCTATGCCATTTCCCAAATCCTTCGCTTTTGGATGCTCTCGTCTCTCTCTTCTCTCTCAACCTAACCCTAATCATTCTTCAACCACTACCTCATTCTCCGGTCATCTCTGCATTTTCTGTCCTTGCTGGCCTGCTACATCTTGTGGTTGTTCGACTTCATTAATGTATGAGAGAATCTCAGAGAGATTCAACTTGGTTTTGCTAGGAACATTTTCATAGGTCTGTCTATGGCCATTTTCGTTTGTAAGTATTGTTTTCTTCCTATATTTTTGGTTCGAATCTATGGGTGTAGATAGATTTCCTTTTGTCTATGTCATTTTCAAAAACCCTAGTCTTATGACTACTTGGGTCTGTTAAGATCCTTGTAAATCTGAAACGTTCTGAGTATTGTTGGGTATTTTTCTACGAAAAACTTTATATTTCTCTTATCATTATTTGATTTCAGTTATTTCTAAGAAATAGGGTTCGTCCTAAGTTCTCTTCAAATGATTTTCAAACTTCCAAGTGTTGAAACTGACTATTCTTTACTGGGTTGATTAATTTTTGTGTATATTCTTAAACCCTAGGTCTTTCTGTTTCCGGCACTAGTTATTTCAGTAAACTTTCCCTTTATTTGTTTATTTCTGTCAATCTATTATATTGATTGATTTTTATTTGGGATTCGAATCATATTTTCCTGTTAAGTTCAATATCTCTCTGTAATTTTTACCTACTTCCTTATTTGAGACATTAATTAGTAATGAGTGGGGTTTGGTAGCGATCTCTATAGTTAATTAATGTATTGTGTTGTGCCTCTTATGGTAGTAACCGACTGGTATTATTGCATGTCATTCTACTTTTGGTTTTATGTTTAGATAATTATTTATTTGATTTATCCCGGATTTACTAACATTGTTTTGTTTTGTTTTGTTTGTTGATTTTCTCTCTCTTTTTCTGAGCCGAGGGTCGGCCGGAGATTGATTTTTATTTGGGATTCGAATCATATTTTCCTGTTAAGTTCAATATCTCTCTGTAATTTTTACCTACTTCCTTATTTGAGACATTAATTAGTAATACTTGCCCTATTTGAACTATCAGCCTAACTTAGGGATTTGATTGATTCTTATATGAGAATGATTTCTTGCCTTATTTGAGCCCTAGTTTTGTACCGTTAGTTGACTATCCTCATTCTAAGGGGTCTCTTCCAGGTTCTTCTATATGAACTGACTCGCTAATTGGCTGATTGGTTTATTTGACTACCCTTGTATTATGAATTATGGTTCACTATTTACCTTATTTTATTTTTACCTCACTAAGTGTTATATATACTCTCATTCTAATTCTTCTAAGGACGCATACAATAGTATACAAAAACACACTCACACGAAAACTCTGCTCTCATTTCTCTGCTACTTATGTTTTGTTTGTCTAGTCGGCTGAAAGCCAAGACTAGACTGTTGAATCCTACCTACTTTATCTTCTTCTTCTACTTCCTTAACTGGTATGCTCTCACTATTTCCATTCAATTAATGTTATGTGTTTTCCTATAATCAACATGCCTTTCTTCTGAGCTTGTATGTTTTCCCTATTCAACACGTCTACTGCTATTTAATTTAACCATGTGTCCTTTTGTCTGCATACCTGCTTATCTCATTAGATCCTATGCCTCATGATTATTAGCATGTTCACTAGAATCTATGCTTACTGATGTTTAATTTGACTTGGGTGTTTTTTTATAATTCGCATGCCTTTCTTTTGCTTAAGCAAACCAATGTGTTCACTACAATAAGCATGTTTACTTCTGTTCAACCTATATGTTATTGTAATAGCATGTCTACTTCTGTTTGATTGAACCTATGTGCCTTGTTTTAAACCTGTTTTCTCCTATTTAGCCAGACCTATGTACTTTTGCTTTCAGCAAGTCTGTCCTATGTCCACTTCTCCACTAGAATGCTCTTTAAATGTTTCACCAATCACAATATGGCTCCCTAGCCATTTCGCCTCTTACAATATGGCTCCCTATCCCTATTACCCCTTTGAATGTGATTGTCTAAGTGATCCCATCATACCATGCCTTTGATTAGTGTCTACTCACCTAGTAACATCTAGTAAACTAATTTGAAAGTCTAAGTTACCATGTTTCTGTATACCATTCAACTGTTGGGACCTTTTTTTGAGTTACAATGATTGAATGCCCTTGTTTGCTCCTTACTTCCTGAGAATCCAAAACTATTTTCCTAAAAACTATCTCCTCTTTTTAAACCCCTATTTCTAGAACACCTAAGGTCTTTACCCTCTAGTGTAAACATTGCTTAGGAGTCCATAAGGCTCCTCTAAACATTGATACACCGGAGTTGACTTTCCAAACTTGCTCACAAAGGGTTATTTTGAAAGTTTTTCTAGTGTGAGCAATGCTCGGGGTCCCTGAGGCCCGTGGGAACTTTGACACACAAGGACACTATTGGGTACACTACGAGGTTATGGCATTTTTGACTGGTTGAAGGCCTGGTTTGCCAGGTTTATCCTTTGGGCCTATATTCAGGCTCACAATAGTTGTAGCAATTTCATTTCTATAGTTCTTTATTATTGCCAGTCAATAATAATAATATTTTAAACAAATATTGGGGAAATTAGTAAAAGAGAGGGATTATTATATGATTTTTATGGGGAAACCGGGTAGAATAATGCCTCTAGGTCTATATTATGCATTAGAAACAAAGTAGCTTATGAGTTAGAATTGCCCTCAGAAATGGAGTCCATCCATCCAATTTTTCATGTTTCTATGTTACGGAAGTACATTGGCGATCCTACCCGAGTGGTGCCCACGTATGATGTACAGATTATAGAGGACTTACCTGTTTGTATGCATTCTAGATACCATGCCTATAGATTAAAAATTAACCTTATAATTTTAGATATCATGCCTATAGGTTAAAAAATTTATTTCTGCATTTAGTAGCCTATTAAATAGTCCAACGTATTCGACATTTAGAAACCATGCTTTTAAGGTAAAATCGATCTTGCGTTCTGGATATTTTGCTTGTAAGTCTAAAATTAGTCTTTAATGCCAATGCGGTTTTAAGTTTAACTACTGTGTTTAGCTACACTTATCTAAATCAGTTATTACGTTTAAGCATAATAAACTTGAACTATTTTAAACTGATTCCCAGAATTCTAATTGCGTTTAAGCAACATATTTATAAGATATTACAAATCTACGCCTAGGCAATCCTACAGGTAATCAAGGTCTAATAAAAACTCTGGAACTATGCTTTAATTATGTGTGACTGTCCATTTTTAACAGATTTTGAAATCAGTAGGAAAATTGATTAGTTCTTTAGCGCTTTGCCCTAATACAATGTTGCATATTATTTGCTTGCCATGCTTACCTAGATATCTTATTTTAGGACCTTTCTGAAATGTCCACAATCTGTTGTTTGAGACGTGCACTTACTTTCTTTATTAGTGGAGGTAAAATATGAGCCGTTTAATTGTTCTATCGTTTGTCCAGTCCTACGTGTTTTGTTTGTCGCCTAGAGTTTTCTCCTTTTGATTACTATAGGAGAGTCTAGATCCACTTTAACTAGAAGTCCTAAGTACCTCCGGGACTATATAAGTAAAGGGACGGGTATTGCATGCATATGATGCATCTTAAGGTTGCTAGAACACTTTAGGCTATGCCCAAGGGGAGGGTAATTGGGTAGTAAAGGATATGAGGACATGTGCGCTAATTCCATGCGTAACCCCTCTATTTGATGAAGACTTACCATGTATTGTACAAAAGTGATCCTATAGGACAACAAACCTAAGACCCCCTTTACACCCTTTGAATAAACTTTATGTATTTTTGTGCTTTGTTTCTTTAATGACTAATTCACATTAATTGGGTTCGGGTGGAAACCACTGTTGTGGACCACGAAGAGTGCCTAACACCTTCTCCTCAAGGTTATTTCGAGCTCTTACCCAAGTCTCTGGTATGCAAACCGATTTCATGAGTTATTTGCTCTAGGTGCCCTAGCGCACCTTAAATATGTTAGGTGGCGACTCTTCAAATTCAATTACCCAATTTCCAAAAAGAAAAAAGGAGTTTTCCTAGAATGTTGAAACCTGGACTTCGCGATAAAAAAGGGGGAGCGACAGGCTAGGACACCATTGGGATCGACAAGAGGTACATCACTACTAGGCATCACGTTATTATTCTCTGATGGCCAGCATCAACGTTCAAGTGAACAAACTGAGAGTTTGACATCCTTGGGCTAACCTGGAATCGAAATTTCAAAGAACAAGTGTAGAATACGGTGAGCTATGAATTCGTATCAAATCAACACTATTATCTTTAGCGCCACGACGGGCGCCAAACTATTTACCCAAATATGCGATTTATAGAATATGTGATTTGATTCAACACAAATTATTAAGAACAACAGGCAAGTAAGCTAAAGAGTCAAATAAATGATCAAACCAATCGCAATATAGTTACCAAGTCTGATCTTAGATTGAACCCAATGTATTAGAATAAAGAAAACCTTCCCCTTTATATACTAGGGCAATTTTAGTCCTAGTACAAATTTATATTAGGTAAAAAAATTCTTTTTCGGGTAAATATCGATCTACAATTGATACTGAACGGAATTCGCGTCGTAATATCTGGTTGAGGGCGAATATTACGGCTGGCTATTTGTCATGCGTAACCGTTCTCCGCATTTTCGATGTCCGGAGGCTATACTTGGTCTATGTTCATTATTCCGATATCAAATACATCATTCGTTCCCCCGAATTTCGATACAAGAGGTTCTTGGACCTCGATTATAATCACCTCAGAGTCATGCTTCCCCCTGTTTCCACCTCAAGAAATCGGAAAAAACTCAGCCCCTGATTTTACCCATACACTAGTACATATAATGTCTTCATTTTATATACACCACAATTTTGACAAGGTACAATGTCTAAATTTATTTGTTATATAATAGAAAACGATTTGAAGATCTATATATGATCTAAGAACTTTCAAATTGTTAATAAACCTAATCTGCCGAAAGTTATAAATTTAAATAACTAAAATTATACTAGTAATAAAAGATAAATACTTTAATATATATGCCCAATAAGAATAAAAAAATTAGTATTTTTTTTCAATTGTATGTAATGCTTATTAAATAAAACGTTAACAATTGACTTAACTGGAAAAATTCATAAATCTTCTATATCTATAACATTAATTATATCTCAAAAAAAAAAAAATTAAATGAACTGAATATCTATGGTCATGGAAGATAAGAAGGGGGACTTTCTAATTTCCTTGGGAACGGCCAATAACTTTGGCATAGATAGATGGCCACGTCCCAAGTAGTGTCCTCTAAAGTCATAACGTGTTTCGCTCACAGAGCGCCACCCCCCATGCAATCAAAAAAGTCCAATAGCTCCGTTTCACCCCCCCTATAAACATTATTACTCGTTCGTCTTCTCTTTCAATATAAGATTGCGAGTTGTTCTTCTCCTAGCTACGCTATCAAACAGTCACTAATATAATTCTGCAGAACACGTTTACCTCTTTTGAGCTTTAACTATGGAGGGACAGCAACGTAGTAGCCATGCTTATGAAGAAGTTACTCACCCAACCGCGTTGCACTCAGGTGATGATTTTGAGAATTTATAAATTTTTCAAAATAGAATTTACATATTTATATATAAAATTTATTAATTGTTACAATATTTAACGATTCAGAATATTTAAGGCGTATGTAAAAATTGTAATGAAGAAAATTTTCTTTCACTCTCTGGATGGAATTTATTGGATAGAGGGCATAATACTCTAAAATCTGTAACAACATATCCAAAGTTAATTTCTTTTTAGTTGACTCGTGACTTGTGATATATTGCAGGGGATGAAAGACATGGTCAAAATCCGGTTCACGGCCAAGGGAAAGTAGAAGATGAAGGAGCGCAGGAAACCAAAATAGGACTTCCAACAGTGTTAGACGATGACCCTAATGCACCAAAAGATCGTCCTGAGGACAAAGCTTCTTCTAATTATCAGAGCAAAGTCACTGATCCTACAGGCGCCAGTAAGTTTCTCGTTGACTGATCTCAAATTTGGTAGTCACTAATTCCTATATCATGTCGCAGTCTACTCTTTTTCAGGAATTTGAAATAGAGTTTGTAAAGAAACTTTACAATATCATGTCACATAGTAATCTGCTTCGTTTGACTAGTTTATGAGGCACAAAGTTTGTATAAGAAATGAAACTTCTGAAATTGTGTCACTATAATTTAGTTTGTTAATGATTAGCTGATAATTCTAACTAAAATTATTTCCAAGTACATAAAAGTGATAATTCTTTTTTAGACCGACTAAAAAGTGAATTTAGAGAGGTAGGGCGGAGGCCGGAGGGAATGTTTTACGGAGAGTCTGCATTTGGATTACCTAAAAGTTGAATTTTTTACCTTTATTTTTTGAAATAGTAAAAGGGCGGCTCCAATATGTTTTCGGGCCGAAAACGGGTAATGAAACTATTTAACTCAATCTGATTCATATATAATACGGATAAAAAATTGATTAATTGTATGAATTTCTTGTACACGATCACTCTCTTGGAAGAATACTTAGTAGGAACCCCCAATTGGCTTTACAAATTTTCATTTTCATTACCCGGATCAATTATTTAATTCGATCCGATACATATTTAATACGGATAAAAAATTGATAATATTGGTAATCATTATTTGTTTGGAAGAATTCTTAGTGTTCCTATCTCGAGGAACTCCCCATCTAAGGAATCTCAATTTAAGGCTTTACTTTGTCCAATTTATTTTTTAGTGAATAATATGGTGGTTAATTGTTTTCCTTTAATCATTTTGTCACCCTTGTGTAACAGATAAGGAGGAGGCGGGAACTACACCACTAGTTGAGTCATTCGAGAAAATGAGTGTGAATGAAGGAATAAGGCCAGAGAAAGGAGCAGGGGAAGTTGGCGGTACGGAAGAAGAGGGGAAGAGTAAAGCAACAGATAAAGGAGTGTCAATGAAGAAGTACTTGGCAGAGAAATTTAAGCCCGGTGAGGAAGATAAGGCACTTTCTGAGGTGATAGCAGGCACACTTTCAAAACACAAGGATAAAACAGAGGGAAGTGAGGAGGAAAAGCCAACAGGGAAGGTTAAGGAATCAGACCATGTAGCCAAACAATCAGGACCTACAGATGAACATGGGGCTGGGGCTGGGGCTGGGGCTGCGGCTGCGGCTACGGCTAGACACGGTGAAGGTTCAGGAAAGGGTATTGTAGGTAGGATTAAAGGTGCTGCTAGTTCGTGGTTTGGCAAAGGTACTGGAAAATCAGCAGCATAGAGCCCTACCGTCTCAGATAGTAATTAAGTTGTTTTTATGTTTTCTACTGATCCCTCTTTTCAAACTCTGTTCGAAAAAACTGTTGTATATGCTGGTTGCGTCTTTTTTTGTTTGGTATTCTGCACGTCTAATTAGTTGTAATTAGATAATGAGATCTGATGTTGTTCTGGACTGGAATGAGTCGGCTATGTGTGTTTATCTCTTTTGTATATTCACTTTCGATGAATTATGTCATAATGATCCTGTGTGGCTGTTTGTATGTCATGAGCCAAGAGCAATCGAGTATGTAGCTCGGCTGACCGACTGGTTTTACAATGTAGAAAATGGATGAAAAATTGTAGCTAGCAATCAATGGAATGAATCGCATCATCCATGTCAAATAACATTGGTATGGATAGAAGAAGCAAATCAGTGTAACTAGTAGCTCATTGACGACATCACCTTTCTCTTGTGTAATATGTCAGTTTCAGTTGTTCTAACTAGGGTGGCAAATATGAGCGGGCTGAAAATCAATAATGTAAAGATAGATAAATTATTTGATTTGATTTATATTAATATCAATAAAAATAATAATATAGATATTTATATCATTCGTAATTTTTTGAATATGATATTTTTTATTTCTTGAATATGATCAGTTTTGATAGGATTTTTAGCTAATTAAACTTAAGGATCTCTTAATTTGAATTTTTATTGTTTATATTTATATTTAACCCATTTTAAAAAGTTTATTATCTAATTTATTTTTTAATAATAATAATTTGGAAATAATTCAATTTTATATTTTTTCTTTTATTATTTTTACCCTTAATGAGAAGCTTTATAGACACATATATAACATGATCCCACAAACGTTTTACCCTTAAACTTTTAAGATCACAATTTTTAAAAGTTTTTTTCTTTTTTCTTAAATTTCGTGCCGAGTCAATCTATTTCAAACAATATGAAAACAGAGGGAGTATTTCTTTTAAACTATTTTGCCTATCACTAGACCATTTGAATCAAACGCGTAGTTGAATACTCTATTCGTTTCAGTTTGTGTGAACTTATTTCCTTTTTAGTTCGTGACAAAAAGAATGACCCTTTTTTATATTTGGAAATAATTTATGAATGATTTATAGCCATACAAAATATATGTGTTTTATTTTATACCACAAGTTGTAGCAGTAGATTCAATAAGTTGTTCAGTGAAATAAATGGAATTGACAGACACACTAGTATATTGTTGCAACACACGGACTACACTGTAAAGTACATGGTATTACATCACAATGCACAGATATATGAAATCCATACAGAGCTATTTACTTATCTAAACTGGTTGACTGAAGGAACTCACCTAAGCATAGCTCACTTTCTCTCAAATACAAATACCGATAGAGGAATTCCTCATATGAGTGAAAACTTGCTAAAAGAACCTTACATTAATGTTTGAAGGTCTTTGCCCTACTTATGGTATCAGTCCTGCAACCTATTAGAACTTTGTGTTTTTATTGATCGAGTGTGTGATGATTCGAACACAAACAAGAGATAATTAAATAAATTAAATGGAAATAATACAACACTAGAGTTCAACTGCGTTGAAAGGTGGCTGGAGTAGGTAATTAATTAAGCTGATATTCAAAGTGCTCGTGACTTTATAATGTCAAAGCTCATTTCACTGGGATCCGTTGCTTGCAACTCAACTTGAATTCCATCCAATTCTCTCTTGAATCTATCCTTTGAGCTCGCGTAAACCATCTTCATCCTCACCTTTGATGTGTCAGGTGACCTAAATTAAAATCCATGTTAAAAAATTATCAGAGAGAAGAGGTGATATTGCTAGAAAGAGGTTAAAACAATGCGGGTGATGTCAAATTTGAGTTAGCTACAATATAATTATATGGTACCAAGCAATGAAGAAAATCTTGCTTTTCTGGCAGTTTTCAGTAGTTATGAAGTCGAAATCAAAGACAGCATAGCGGCACTCATCGGTAGGGAGAGAGTTAGTGAAATCGTCATAGTTTTCTTCAGGATTTCCAAGCTTCTCCACAACCACTTGTTGGCCTTCAATCTTGAATACTATGAACCTGTAGTTTCTTTTTGCTTTTAATTCCAAGAACTTCAGCTTACACTCGTCTAGCACAGCCATTCCAGACGCAGCATTTGCCTGCCCAACAAAAATTTAATCACATGAAGAAAAATGAATAGAGAAAAAACAAGGAAGCATCCTGTAGGGTTATGGGAAGGGCTGCTCCCATATTCCCTCGTGCAGTAAATTTTAGCTAAACTAAATAAATGCATATACCATGAGTTCATAAATTAAAAAAAAAAAAAAATAAGCAATAGCATAGAAAATCCATTAAAACCAAACAAGGGCAACCAATAGTTCCCTTTTTCAAGACCAGAAATATGGCAAATGGATATTAAAAGGACTAGTCTTTTTCATCTGCTTTAATCACATCATTCTCTTTTAAATTATCTCCTTTAAAATTTCGAGCTCTAAAATGCAGCTTTAAGAAATATCACACTGGGCATTATATAATACTAGAAGCTTTTTACGCAGAAGATGATCAAAGTACTAGTTGGGAACATTTTAAATGCAACATCATCAACATCGCGAAATCAAAAGAAAACAAATATATGATGTATAATGTATCCAAATTAAAAGGGTCTTGAAAAGGTAAAAGCCGAGAGAGGAAGAAGAATACCATGATGTCGTACAATGAGGAAGTAAATTAAGGATCTCTACAAATTGGATAGGAAAAAAGGGAAGGAAAAAATGGAGAGGATTGAGTTGTATGTAAATGGATAGAGATCCTTGAATTCGTAAGATTGAGGACAATAGCAGCTTTATAAAACAAGAGAGGATTGCGGAGAATAAGAGAATTTTGTGGGGCAAAATAAGGGTTCAGACTTTTTTAAAAGTTTTTTAGAGGTTCAACATGTCCACGACCACTCTTCCATCCTCATGCCTGCCGTTGAAGTTATGCTGGACATGACGCCCCTTCATGGGCTCTAAAAATTCATTATATACTTATTATATATTTCCTCTGTTTCATAGTAGATGAGGTAGTTTGATTCGGTACGAAATTAAAAAATAAAATAAAAAGACTTTTGAAAATATATTTTATTATCAAATTGATATGAGAAAAATTATTAATTTATAGTACTTTCTGTAATAGCCCGACCCCTGCCACCTATAGGTAATTTTAGACAAGTTTCTTTTGAAGTAGATACCTGAATACCAAGTATAGCTCGTAACAATCTATCTTCCGGGGCATACGACGATTCTTTCACGACCTAGGGTGTTAATTTACCTACTAAAATATCACCCGTCTCTACCCAAGATCCCAGCATCACAATTCCATTTTTATCTAATTTAAAGGGTAAAAAGTTTGCAGCGACATAACATTTGTGTGGCTATAAAAGCTTATCATTAAGGGTAAATGAGTAAAATGTAAGAGTTTAAAGTTGAATTACTTTCAAATTTAGAAAAGTGTCATTTGTTTTGGAACATACTAAAAAGAAAAGTACCTCATTTAATATGAAACGTTGGACTATATATTGAATTTCATCTTTAAAGATATCTTCATTATTATGTAATTTGATTAGGCACGAAACACAAAGACTTTTCAAACTTGTGATTTAGAATAAGCAAACAAATATTTGCATATTTAATTTTAATCATCTCATTAAGGATAAAATATGAATAATAAAATTATTTTTAAATATAAAAAGAGTATCATTCCATTTAAGACATATTGAAGAGGAAAGTGCATCACAGAAATTGGGATAAAAAAACTACTTACATATAATTTTTAATAGAATCCAAATTCACCGACATCGCCTAGATCTAGGACCATAATTTTACCAAAAATCTCTCCCAATTGACTCTTTTTCGTCCGCTACATTTTTTTTTGGGGGTTAATCGGACGATTATATATATAAATTACCAACTATAGCTAACTACCCAAGTGCATTGTTTTCAGGGGGTAAGATTTAACCCTTCTACGATCAAAAGTATTAATATTACAATTCAACAATTTTCTAGGAAAAAATTGGGGAGGATTTCTCCCTATAAAAGAAGGCATAATGTTTAGGATTTAAACACACCTCTCATTTGCCTTCTTATCTTCTTAAGGCATTTGTATCTTCTCTCTTTAGTATTATTTCACTTGTATTTTGGAGTGGAATAAAATATTGGTTGTGTCCGAGGAGTAGGCAAAATTAGCCGAACCTCGTAAATTCTGGTGTTCTTTTTATTGTTGCTTTATTGTCTTATTTATTATTTGGTGGCTGCCATAATTTTTGGTATAGTAGTTGTGACTCATTCACACTATATACATTTGGCTTCCGCAACAAATATTAGGTATGTAATTTTATACTCATCGTATTTAATGCCTATATATGATGTATAGGTATTTAAATCTATACAATTCCTGGTAGATCACTCAAACTATATTGTCATGTTTACCAAATCTAGGCCTAATATCTTGATGAAAATAATTTTATTCGTAAAGAACTTTCTAGTTCTTTAATATTTACCCATGTGAATTATATACACCAAAATAACATGGTGACTTCTTTATGAATAAGATGTTTCATATTTAGGGGTAATTACCCCTAACAATAGGTGATTGCGGGTGTAACGATTATCTATAATTTGGAGATATTATACGGATCCGGACATTTTGGGATGTGGCAATGCGAGGTTTTAGATGTCCTTTTTCAACAAGGGCTAGATCTGGCCATTGAAGAAAAGAGACCAGATGCTATTGGAGAAGAAGATTGGAGAATTATCAATCGTGTTGCTTGCGGTACCATTCGGTCCTACCTTGCTAGGGTGCAAAAATATCCGTATACAAAGGAAACTTCTGCTAGTAAATTATGGAAAGCACTGGAGGATAAATTTTTGAAGAAAAACAATCAAAATAAATTGTACATGAAGAAGAGACTGTTTCACTTCACCTATGTTCCTGGTACCACGATGAATGAACATATCACCAGTTTCAATAAGTTGGTCACGGATTTGCAAAATATGGATACAACTTATGATGATGGTGACTTGGCCTTGATGTTGTTGGCGTCACTTCCCGACGAGTACGAGCACCTTGAAACTACTCTACTCCATGGAAATGACGAAGTTTCTCTCAGAGAAGTTTGTTCGGCTTTATATAGCTATGAACAAAGAAAGCGAGAAAAACAGAAGGGCGGAGAAGGAGAAGCACTGTTCGTGAGGGGTCGTCCTCAAAATCAAACGAGGACAAGGAAAGGAAGATCTAAGTCAAGATCTAAACCCAACAAAGATGAATGTGCCTTTTGTCGAGAAAAGGGCCACTGGAAGAAAAACTGTCCGAAGTTGAATAATAAGGCCAAACATAACAATGGAAAGGCCATTATGGATTCAAATGTAGCCGATTGTGATGATTCGGATTTCTCATTAGTTACAACTGATCCGTCAACGTCATCAGACATATGGTTGATGGACTCGGCTTGTAGCTATCATATGTGTCCCAACAGGGATTGGTTTGTGGACTTTCAAGAAGGAGAATATGGAGTCGTCCAAACAACGGATAACAACCCTCTTACCTCATATGGAATTGGTTCAATACGATTAAGGAACCATGATGGAATGATCAGAACATTAACATATGTTCAATATGTACCGGGTTTGAAGAAAAATCTCATCTCTGTCGGAGCCCTGGAATCAAAAGGGTTCAAAATTATTGCAGAAAATGGAGTGATGAGAGTATGCTCCGGTGCACTAGTGGTAATGAAGGCCAATCGGAAGAACAATAACATGTACCGTTATCTCGGTAGTATAGTTATTGGGACAGCGACAGTGACGTCCAGTGACAACAAAGAGGCAGAAGCAACCAGGCTATGGCACATGCGCTTGGGACATGCTGGAGGAAAATCCTTGAAAACTCTATCAGATCAAGGATTGTTGAAAGGGATAAAGGCTTGCAATTTGGAGTTTTGCGAGCATTGTGTCAAAGGGAAACAGACAAGGGTTAAATTTGGTACAACAATCCATAATACTAAAGGCATTTTGGATTATGTACACTCTGATGTTTGGGGTCCTTCCAAAACACCTTCATTGGGTGGGAAGCACTATTTT
The DNA here is from genome assembly GCA_032618575.1 of Nicotiana noctiflora. Lineage (NCBI taxonomy): Eukaryota > Viridiplantae > Streptophyta > Magnoliopsida > Solanales > Solanaceae > Nicotiana > Nicotiana noctiflora. Next base: position 68,151 of record JASVEL010012742.1, read on the forward strand.
GTAACCTTTGTTGATGATTTTTCCCGAAGAGTATGGGTGTATACAATGAAGAGCAAAGATGAAGTGTTGGAAATTTTTCTCAAATGGAAGACGATGGTGGAGAATCAAACAGGCAGGAGGATCAAGTGTATTCGCACGGACAATGGAGGTGAATACAAAAATGATCATTTCAATAAGGTCTGCGAAAATGATGGCATCGTCTGACACTTCACTGTCCGACATACACCACAACAGAATGGAGTGGCAGAACGCATGAACCGGACCTTGTTGGAGAAGGTACGGTGTATGTTGTCCAATGCTGGCTTGGGAAAAGAATTTTGGACTGAGGCAATTACATATGCATGCCACCTCATTAATCGTTTACCATCTGTTGCTATTGATGGTAAGACACCATTTAAAAAATGGTATCAAAAGCCTGCTGTAGATTACGACTCTTTGCACGTGTTTGGCTCAACTGCATATTATCATGTGACAGAGTCAAAATTGGATCCAAGGGCAAAGAAGGCTATTTTTATGGGGATTACTTCTGGAGTCAAAGGATATCGCTTATGGTGTCCTATGACAAAGAAAGTAATATTCAGCAAGGATGTTACCTTCGATGAATCTGCTATGGTAAACAAGGTAACAAATGAAGATACCAAACAAGATGATGGTCCTTCTAAGCAGGTGGAGTTTGAGGGAAAATTTATTTTTCCTACACAAGAAGCAGAGGAGGAAACAAATGAAGATTATCCTCCGGGAGGAGAGCCAGTAGAGGAGATTCCAACTCAGGAACCTCAACAACAACTTGAATCAATCGCAACCAGCAGGCCAAAAAGGAAAGTAACGAAACCTGTTCGTCTCATAGAGACAGTTGCTTGTGCAACCGCAATTGCACCTGATGATGTTCCCACCAATTATAAAGATGCAGTCCAAAGTTCAGAAGAAGATAAGTGGAGGATTGCCATGAATGATGAATTACAGTCCCTTCATCAGAATCATACATGGAGATTGGCCAATCTCCCGAAGGGAAAGAAAGCAATTGGGTGCAAATGGATATTTGCAAAGAAGGAAGGATTTCCTAACCAAGTAGATGTTCGCTACAAAGCAAGATTGGTGGCCAAAGGATATGCTCAAAAGGAGGGAAATTGATTACAATGAAGTATTTTCTCCAATTGTAAAATATTTCTCTATTAGAATTATGTTGACTTTGGTAGCACAATTGGATTTGGAACTAGTTCGGATGGATGTAAAAACTGCATTATTACATGGGAACTTGGAGGAGGAAATTTACATGACTCAGCCAGAAGGATTCAAAGTTGATGGAAAGGAAAATATGGTGTGCAAACTTGAAAAATCATTGTACGGGTTGAAACAATCTTCCAGACAATGGTACAAGCGATTTGACAAGTTTATGTTGCAGCAAGGGTACAAGAGAAGCAAATACGATCATCGTGTGTATTTGCGCAAGCTTAAAAATGGTTCCTTTATATATCTTCTCCTATATGTTGATGATATGTTGATATCTTCCAAGAATTCGGAAGAAATTGATAAGTTGAAGATTCAACTGAAGAAGGAGTTCGAGATGAAGGATCTGGGTGAGGCGAAGAAAATTCTTGGCATGGAGATAATAAGGGATAGACATTCAAAGAAACTCTGTTTATCTCAGAAAGAATATTTGAAGAGAGTACTACAACGTTTTGGCATAGATGACAAGACTAAGCCAGTTAGTACTCCACTTGCTCCCCATTTTAAGCTAAGTACTAATATGTCACCATTGGATGAAACTGAATAAGAGTATATGTCAAAGGTACCATACGCAAATGCTATTGGTAGCTTGATATATGCAATGGTCTGTACGAGACCTGACATTTCACAAGCTATTGGAGTTATTAGCAGATATATGCATAATCCGAGAAAGGAGTATTGGCAAGTTGTGAAGTGGATTCTACGGTATATTCATAATACTGTAGATGTCGGGTTAGTTTTTGAGCAGGAAGGCAATCAGTCTGTAGTTGGATATTGTGACTCGGATTTTGCGGGTGATCTGGACAAACGAAGATCAACTACTGGTTATGTGTTTACTTTTGCAAAGGCACCAGTTAGTTGGAAGTCTACTTTGCAGTCAACAATTGCTTTGTCTACAACAGAGGCAGAGTACATTGCTCTTCATTGTATACACCCATACTCTTCGGGAAAAATCATCAACAAAGGTTACAAATAGTGCTTCCCACCCAATGAAGGTGTTTTGGAAGGACCCCAAACATCAGAGTGTACATAATCCAAAATGCCTTTAGTATTATGGATTGCTATACCAAATTTAACCCTTATCTGTTTTCCTTTGACACAATGCTCGCAAACTCCAAATTGCAAGCCCTAAGCCAGTTAGTACTCCACTTGCTCCTCATTTTAAGCTAAGTACCACTATGTCGCCATTGGATGAAGTTGAACAAGAGTATATGTCAAAGGTACCATACGCAAATGTTGTTGGTAGCTTGATGTATGCAATGGTCTGTACGAGACCTGACATTTCACAAGCTGTTGGAGTTATTAGCAGATATATGCATAATGCAGGAAAGGAGCATTGGCAAGCTGTGAAGTGGATTCTACGGTATATTCATAACACTGTATATATTGGGTTAGTTTTTGAGCAGGAAGGCAATCAGTCTCTAGTTGGATATTGTGACTTAGATTTTACGGGTGATCTGGACAAACGAAGATCAACTACTGTTTATGTGTTTACTTTTGCAAAGGCACCAGTTAGTTGGAAGTCTACTTTGCAGTCAACAGTTGCTTTGTCTACAACAGAGGTAGAGTACATGGCTATTACAGAGGTTGTGAAGGAGGCAATTTGGCTTCAAGGATTGCTAAAGGAGCTTGGTGTTGAACAAAAAGGTATCACAATTTTTTGTGATAGTCAAAGTGCTATTCAATTAGCGAAGAACCAAGTTTATCATGCAAGGACGAAGCACATTGATGTTCGGTATCATTTTGTACGAGAAATCATAGAAGAAGGTGGAGTCACGGTGAAGAAAATTCATACTACGGAGAATCCTGCTGATATGCTAAGGGAGGCAATAAACTCATCACAAGTGACTTGGGAGGCACTATTCCTACTAATTTGGGAAATCTGGGTGCGTTGCAAGAACTATTGCTAAGTAATAATCAACTTACAAATTAAATGCACCAAGTGAATTGTTGAATATGGCAAAGTCCCACATCGGTGGGAGACTTAAGTTGGGGGATTTTCCCCCTATAAAAGAAGGCCTAATGTTTAGGATTTAGACACACCTCTCATTTGCCTTCTTATCTTCTTAAGGCATTTGTATCTTCTCTCTTTAGTATTATTTCACTTGTATTTTGGAGTGGAATAAAATATTGGTTGTGTCCGAGGAGTAGGCAAAATTAGCCGAACCTCGTAAATTCGGGTGTTCCTTTTATTGTTGTTTTATTGTATTATTTATTATTTGGTGGCTGCCATAATTTTTGGTATAGTAGTTGTGACTCATTCACACTATATACATTTGGCTTCCGCAACAAATATTAGGTATGTAATTTTATACTCATCGTATTTAATGCCTATATATGATGTATTTGCAAATATCGTAGGAACTGTCATAGTTCTTGTTCTACCGAAAATATTTTTACTGGCACACTCTTTTGCCATCAGATCAGCTACTTTATTTATCTCCCTGTAGTTGTGCTTCACTACCACGTCTCTTAATTTTAGGATGATTGAACTGTATCAAAAAATAATTGAGTCAAAGATGTTGTTACTCGAGTTAAGTATTTTTATTACCTATGTTGAATTTGTGTTAATTTCAAGGGGTATGAATTCTCTTTGCTCAGAAATTTGTAACCTCTGCAGCACTGCAAGAAGTTTAGCTTGTGTGTTTGTGGTGTGAGGCAGACTTCTTATAAATCTAAGCACCCAGTTGAAGTTGGAATTTCTGAAGACTCTTCCCGCACCCCCTTCCCAAAATTCTCTAATGCTGCCCCGTCGGTGTTGAGTTGTAGTGGCCTAGTAGCGGTGCAACCCATTTGACCCAAATGATCTTCTCTTTTATGGGTGTTTGGCTAATTGAGATAATAATATACTTAGTTACCTTAGCCACGACCCAAACCCTGGTCGTGATGGCGCCCAACACAATGCTAGGCAAGCCCGACCATATTATCCCTTAAACCAGTAAGTTATTAATCAAGTTAAACTTAAACAGTAAATGATCATATCAGGTGATAAGCGAAATGTAAAAAACATACAAAATACGGTCCCAACCATATCGTGGTGTCACGAGACTGAGCCTCTACCGAATAGCATCCTAATACAAACAAGTCTAGACAAATAGGAAATCAACAAGATGATAAAGAAGGAGAAAACAGGCTCTGCGGACGCTGGCAGCTACCTCGTAGTCTCCGCAAGAAGTAGATGTGAGCAGGCAGCAACAATGTCTCAACCGCTCTCGGGTACCTGTGAATCCGCACAAAAAGTGCAGGGGAGTGGGGTGAGTATATTTCAACTCAGTGAGTAGCAATAATAAGTAATAACTGAAAGTAGGAACTCCTGTGCTATCACTTAGCAGTTCTAAGGCAACCCTCACAGGTACGTCATCACTATGGTAGTACTCTAATCTCCAATCCACATTTATCTCTACAAGATTCCACGCTGATCCAACCCTCACTCATACCCCTACGGTGTACGGCCATCTCAATATATAAAGACACATACCTATGTCTATAATGTATAAGTATTTAAGTAGGTAGTAGGATCTCCAATACATATACCGCTGCGGTGCACAGCCCGCTCCAATACATATACCGCTGCGGCGCGGCGCCCGCTCCATTTAACGTCGACGGCGCTCACTGGGGGTGTATACAGACTTCGGAGGGGCTCCCTAGGCCCAAGCACTATTATACCGCGGCGTGCAGCCCGATCCACACATGTATCACTGCGGCGTGCGCTCCGATCCAATATATATATATATATATATATTTATATATTTATACGGCTGCGCGGCGTGAAGCCCGATCCCATAATATACACCAGTGCTCACTGAGAATGTGTGCAGACTCAGACTCCGAAGGGGCTCCTACAGCCCAAGCGCAATAATACTGCGGCGTGCAGTCCGTCCCACATGTATATTACTACGGCGTGCAGTCCGATCCAATATATATACTGCTGCGGCGTACAGCCCGATCCAATATAGGTAAATATATAATACCTTATAATGGGTCCTCGACCCTAACTTAGTCAATATAAACCCGGCCTCTCATGCTCACTCAGCTAGAATAGGTAATTCCACCTTAGATATTATCTTTCAAAGTACACATGTAGTACTAGCTCGTAATATGCTCTACAGTAGAAATTACGGCTGAGTATATGTTCCCAACATGATATAAGGGTCACCTAGCTCTATATAGGTTCCCTAATGCTCTACAGATCGGCACAAGGCCCCAAACATGGCTATTGGCCCCAATTGTACAGTTATAATCTCATTAACAATCATAAAACACAGTATTCTATTAGCCGGGAAGGACCAAGTCCAAGTCCCCAATCACAATGTCACGACGCTCGCCATGGAACGCGTGTCTCATCTCAACATAGCACTGTGAAGTGCTAGTACGGGGTTTCAAACCCTCAGTACATTATTTACTACTACCACTCACCTCGAACCGGTAGAAGCTTCAATCCGCCTTGCGCTTGCCTCGCAAATTAATCTCCTCGGATGCCAAATCTGCTCAAAATCATAGAGAATGCATCAATATATGCTAATTTCACACAATTCATTCGAAATAACCCAAATTGTATCAAAACCCACAAAGTTGTTAAAACCCGACTTTTGGTGCGCTTCTCGAAAAGTTATAAAAGTTACATATTCGGAACCCTCGTCTCAATACGAGTCTAGGCATATCAAATTTACCAAATTCGGACTCCATTTGCCCCCTCAAATCGGTATTTTTCTACAATTTTAGGCCTAGGGCTTAAACCCACATTAAATCCTCCATTTTCATAGAAATAATTCATGATTTCATGATAAAAGTGTGTAATTAAACCACGAAACTTACCTCCGACAATATCCCGATGATCTCCCAGCTATTTCCCGTCACTTTCTCACTCTAGAGCTCAACAATGGAGGGTTTTGCAAATGAACCCGTATGTGAAATGTTTCTGGTTTTAATTCACTGCCTGGGTCGATTGCTCTACGCGTTCGCGACACGCCTCACGCGAACGCGATGCTCGGCTCAGCCCTCCCATCGCGAATGCGACACCTAGTCACACGTTCGCGAAGCACAGATTTCCAACCGCCCGGATTTTCTTCTACGCGTTCGCGTCTCCACTCACGCGGACGCGATACACACCCTAACAAACCTACGCGAACGCGTTCCAACTCCACGCGAACGCGAAGCCTCCGATCCCGACCCTACGTGTTCGCGTCCAGACCATCGCGAATGCGATGCATACCCTTGCTGACCTTCGCGGACGCGTGCCCTTCATCGCGTTCGCGATGAAGGATTTCCTTCTGCAGACACAGCAGCAATTTAGCTGCTGTCTTAGGCCAAAAATGGTCCGTTCGGACCCCCGAATTCATCCCGAGGCCCCCAGGACCCCAACGAAAACCACCAACATACTCCATAACATGATTCAAACTTGTTCCAATCATAAAAACACCATCCTAAACATCAAAATCACTAATTACACATGGATTCAAGCCTAAGTTTCTTCAAAACTTCCGAAATCGACATTCGGTCAAAAACCCGACCAAACGCTCCTGCGATACACGGACCGCTCCTGCGGGTCCGCTTCTGCGGAAATTCTTCCGCCCCTGCGGTCCTTTCCGCCTCTGCGATCAAGAGTCCGCTCCTGCAGACTCGCCTATGCGATCCACACAACCTTAGCCAATTCAAGCCTATTTCTACATCGGACCTCCAAATTCAATTCTGATCGCTCTCCTAGTTCACAAATGACCTCCCGGAGCTGACCGAATCATCAGAATTCGATTCCAAGCTCTCTAACTAAATAGTCAACTCCGGGTTGACTTTCCTTATTCAAGTTTCCTTCAAAAAGGCTATATGCCTCATTTTCAATCCAATTCACTCCTAACTCCCCCGATAGACTCTAACACTGATATAAAAGCATGAAATATGTAATTACAACATAACGGGGTGGTAATTCCCATGACGACGGGCCGGGTCGTCACATTCTCCCCCTCTTAAGCAAACGCTCGTCCTCGAGCGGGTCAAGAAACATACCTGAAGTCTCAAATAGCTGAGGGTATCTGCTCCGCATCTCCCGCTCAACCTCCCAAGTAGCCTCCTCCACGGGTCGACCTCTCCACTGAACCTTAACTGATGCAATCTCCTTCGACCTCAATTTTCTTACCCGGCGACCCAAAATAGCAATAGGCTCCACATCATATGATAGATCACCATCAAGCTGAATGGTACTGAAGTCTAATACATGAGACGGATCCCCGATATACTTTCGGAGCATAGACACATGGAATACCGGATGAACGCTAGATAAGCTGGGTGGCCAGGCCAACTCATATGCCACCTCTCCAACCCTCCCGAGTATCTCAAAAGGACCAATGTACCTGGGACTCAACTTCCCTTTCTTCCCGAACCTCATGGCACCCTTCATGGGTGAAACCTTCAACAATACTCTGTCACCAACCATGAAAGACAACTCTCGAACTCTACGGTCTGCATAACTCTTCTGGCGAGACTGTGCTGTGCGAAGCCTCTCCTGGATCAACTTTGCTCTATCCGGAGCATCCTGAACTAACTCAGTCCCTATCAATCTATCCTCACCAGGCTCAAACCATCCGACGGGAGATCTACACCATCTGCCATACAATGCCTCGTACGGGGCCATCTGAATACTCGACTGGTAACTGTTGTTGTAGGCAAACTCAGCAAGTGGCAAGAACTCATCCCATGAACCACCAAAGTCAATCACACACGCCCGCAACATATCCTCCAGGATCTGAATAGTGTGCTCCGACTGCCCGTCTGTCTGGGGGTGAAATGCGGTGCTCAACTCAACCCGCGTATCCATCTCTCGTTGAAATGCTCTCCAAAACTGAGATGTGAACTGAGTGCCTCTATCAGATATAATAGACACCGGGACCCCATGCAACCCGACAATCTCCCAAATAAAGATCGCTGCCAACCACTCCGATGAGTAAGTAGTACTAACTGGGATGAAATGTGCGGACTTAGTCACCCGATCAACAATCACCCATACAGAATCAAACTTCCTTGCTGTCTGAGGGAGTCCAGTAACAAAATCCATGGTGATCCTCTCCCATTTCCACTCAGGAATAACCATACGCTGAAGAACACCGCCCGGTCTCTGATGCTCATACTTGACCTGCTGGCAATTGAGGCACTTAGATACATGCCTAACAATATCCATCTTCATTCTCCTCCACCAGTAGTGCTGTCTCAAGTCTTGGTACATCTTTGCGGCACTGGGTGAATAGAGTACCGCGAACTGTGTGCCTCCTCAAGTATCAACTCCCGCAAACCATCAACATTGGGCACGCATATACGGCCCCGCATCCTCAGAACACCATCACTGTCGATAGTCACATCTCTAGCATCATTATGCTGCACTCTGTCCTTAAGGACAAGCAAATGTGGGTCATCATACTGTCGCTCCCTGATGCGATCATATAAGGAAGATCGAGAAACAACACAAGCCAACACTCGACTCGGCTCCGAAATATCTAATCTCACTAGCCGATTGGCTAGGGCCCGAACATCATAAGCAAATGGCCTCTCCCCAACTGGGATGAAAGCTAGGCTGCCCATACTAACCGCCTTCCGACTCAAGGCATCGGCCACCACATTGGCCTTCCCCGGATGATACAAAATAGTGATGTCATAATCCTTAAGCAACTCCAACCACCTCCGCTGTCTCAAATTAAGGTCCTTCTGTCTGAATAAGTGCTGAAGGCTGCGATGATCCGTGAACACCTCACAGGAGACACCATACAGGTAATGCCTCCAAATCTTCAAAGCATGAACTATGGCCGCTAGCTCCAAATCATGAACAGGGTAGTTCTTCTCGTGGGGCTTCAACTGACGAGAAGCATAAGCAATGACCCTACCCTCCTGCATCAACACACAACCAATCCCAACTCCCGAGGCATCACAATACACAGTATAAGGATCTAAAGCTGACGGCAGAATCAAGACTGGTGCTGTGGTCAGTGTTGTCTTGAGCTTCCGAAAGCTCTCCTCGCACTCCTCGGACCATAAGAAAGGAACACCCTTCTGAGCCAATCTAGTCAAGGGTGAAGCAATAGAAGAGAACCCCTGAACGAATCGGCGATAATACCCTGCCAATCCTAGAAAGCTACGGATCTCAGTAACTGAGGTCGGTCTGGGCCAACTCTGCACTGCCTCGACCTTCCTCGGATCTACCTGAATACCATCACGAGATACCACGTGTCCTAAGAATGCCACAAACTCAAGCCATAACTCACATTTGGAGAACTTGGCATACAACTTCTCCTCTCTCAATCTCTACAACACAATACTCAAGTGCCGAGCATGCTCCTCCTGGCTACGAGAGTAGACTAGAGTGTCATCAATGAATACGATTACAAATGAAACAAGATAGGGCCTGAACACACTGTTCATCAGATGCATAAATGCTGCTGGGGCGTTGGTCACCCCAAAAGACATCACAAGGAACTCATAGTGACCATATCGGGTCCTGAATGCAGTCTTCATAATATCCGAGTCCCTGATCTTTAGCTGATGATAGCCTGAACGAAGATCAATCTTAGAAAACACCCTCGCACCCTGTAACTGATCAAATAAATCATCTATACGCGGTAGAGGGTACTTGTTCTTCATGTTACTTTGTTCAATTGCCTATAATCAATACACATTCGCATGGAACCATCTTTCTTTTTAACAAATAACACCGGCGCACCCCACGGGGACACACTAGGACGAATGAACCCCTTATCTAGGAGTTCCTGGAGCTGCTCCTTCAATTCCTTCAGCTCAGCTGGTGCCATCTGATACGGAGGAATAGAAATAGGCTGAGTGCCTGGCACCAAATCGATCCCAAAATCAATATCCCTGTCCGGCGGCATGCCTGGCAGGTCTGAGGGAAACACATCAGGAAAGTCTCGCACAATGGGAACAGAATCAATACCGGGAGTCTAGGCCTCGACCTCCCGCACAAATGCTAAATAAGAGAGACATCCCTTCCCAACCATTCGTTGGGCCTTGAGGAAAGATATTACCCTGCTAGGTACATACTCAGTCGTGCCTCGCCACTCGATCCTCTGAATACCCGGCATAGCCAAGGTGACTGTCTTAGCATGACAGTCCATAATAGCATGACATGGAGATAGATAGTCCATGCCCAATATAACATCAAAATCAATCATGTTGAGAAGCAACAGGTCTACTCGGGTCTCCAGACCTCCAATAGTGACCAAACAGGACCGGTATACGTGGTCCACAACAATAGTATCCCCTACCGGGGTAGATACATGCACCGGCAGCTCAAGACTCCCTCGGGTCGTGCCCAAATGAGGAGCAAAATATGTAGACACATAAGAATAAGTGGAACCGGGATCAAACAATACTGAGGCATCTCTGTGGCAGACTGAAATAATACCTGTAATGACAGCATCAGAAGCAACGGCCTCAGATCGGCCCTGAAAAGTATAGCATCTAGCCTGTCCGCCTGATCGGCCTCCCCCTCGAGAGCGACCCCTAGCTGTCTGACCCTCACCCCTAGCTGGCGGGGCGGGTGCTGAAGTAGAAGGACCAGATGACGAGGGCTGCCCCCTCTGCTGATAAGATCCGGAAACAAGACGGGGACACTCCCTACGGTGATGCCCAAACTCTCCGCACTCGTAGCAACTCCCCGGTGCTGGGTACTGAGACTGATAAGGACCTCTGGCGCTGGAATGGCCAGCTGATGAACTAGGCCGAGATGAACCCTGAGCGGATGGGGCCTGTGAAGAACTCTGAGCTGGCATGGCACTGAGAGATGGCTGGCTCTGGTGCGAACCCTGATAACCCTGCCCAGAAGACCATCTGCGACGATTTGAGCGACTCGACTGCGAAGATCTGAAGGAACGACTTCGGCTCTGCTGACTCTGGCCTCTAGTCTGAGTGCCACTGGAACTAGCTGCTCCTCGAGGCCTCTTGGCCTCCCTCTCATCCCACTCCCTGCGACGATCTGTCTCTATGTCGCGAGCAATATCCACAACATCCTCGAATGTACGACTCAAAACCCTCTCCCGAGTCATCGGAATACGAATAGGATAAATGAGGCCGTCCACGAAGCGTCTAATCCTCTCTTTGTCGGAATGAACCAACCACGGTGCATATCTGGACAACTCTGTAAACCTGATCTCATACTCTGACACCGACATGTCCCCCTGACGGAGACCCTCAAACTGCCTACGCATCTCCTCTCTCTGAGATCGAGGCACCCATTTCTCCAAGAACATAGCGGAGAACTCCGGCCATGATAGTGGTGTTGCTCCGGCTGGCCTGCGGCGCTCATAAGCCTCCCACCAAGCAAAGGCTGGTCCTTGAAACTGAAAGGTAGTGAAAGATACCCCACTGGACTCCAATATCCCTGCCGTACGAAGCATCCGACGGCACTTATCCAGAAAACCTTGGGCGTCCTCGCCCGGAGCACCAGTGAACACCGGAGGAGATAACCTGGTGAACCTCTCGAGACGACGCTGCTCATCGTCTGTCATAGCTGGGACCCTGTCCCCCTGAATCTGATCTGCTGGCTGAACCGGTACCACAGGCTGAACTGGAGGAGCCTCTGGTATCTGTATGCCCTGCACTCCTGGCTCTGGAGTGTGTACTGCGGGGGTCTGATGACCACCCCCGATCCCCGATGCAGCTGCTGCAGTAGTAACTGAAAATGGGTCCCCGACCCTATCCCAGTCAGTATATGCTTGGCCTCTCAGGCCCAATATAATATGTCTCAGTGGGTCCTCGACCCTAACTCAGTCAGTATATGCTTGGCCTCTCAGGCCCACTCAGCTAGAACGGGAAATTCCACTCTAGATAAGCTTTCTCAATGTACACATCTAGTACTGGCTCATATTATGCTATACAGCTAGAGCTACGGCTGCGTGAATATTTCCAACACGATATACGGGTCACCTAGCTCTATATAGGTTCCCTAATGCTCTACAGATCGGCACAAGGCCCCAAACATGGCTTTCAGCCCTATTGCACAGTTATAATCTCATTAACAGTCATAAAACACAGTATTCTATTAGCCGGGAAGGACCAAGTCCAAGTCCCCAATCACAATGTCACCACGCCCGTCATAGAACGCGTGTCTCATCTCAATATAGCACTGTGAAGTGCTAGTACGGAGTTTCAAACCCTCAGTTAATAAATTGATACTTGTCACACCTCCCTTTTTACTACCCCAACATGCGTAAGGTGTATAAATACACTTGTAGGGTATACCCCGACGCTCAATTACCCGAGACGGATAAAATAACGTAAGGGAAGGAGTTTTTCCAATTTAAGGACAATCGGTTCGGGATTTTATTAGAGATTAATCGGAGTCGCCACTTGGGAATGACAATGGTGTCCCAAGTCACCGGTTAATCCCGAATCCGAGGAATTTTGACTCTTATAAATGTCTGCGAAGCAGAGGTCCGGATAAGGAACTCTGTTAACCCGGGAGAAGGTGTTAGGCACTCCCGGATTCCGTGGTTTTAGCACGGTCGCTCCACCGTCGTTCTTGACTTTTGTTTGACTCAATTAGGTTTTAACAACATAATGTGCTTTTACGTTAAATATCATTTTTTAGGAATTTGCGGCATTGCGGAAACACGCCTCGAGTCATACCGCAACCAGTACGCCTATGACCTTTGGTGTATTTCGGCTTTACCGAGATTTGGATTTGAGTCGCACCAAGTGCACACTCATTCATAGGAAGATATATTAAAACCGTGCCCTAAAATAATGTCTATCGGCTTTTAAATATTTTGGGAAAAGCTATGGAATTGGCTATTAGCTTTCCCGGATCTATTTGTGTTTATATCATTACTAAATGGGGGCCCCGGTGTTATTCGGGCGAGGCTCATCCCAAATTATTTATTAAAGGATACTAATATTTGGCTAAGTTTTCTATATTTGTTTTTGCCTTAATCGTAATACTAACTCTATAGTAATCCAGGCCCGTCGAATTCTTACTATTTATTGGACCTGGTCTTCTTTTCGCTTGACTGGATCAGCTTCAGGTTATTGATCAATGAACCAAACAAATTCGTAGGGTAGTTCAGGCCCACGCTGTACATTGGGCCTAAACCAGATTGCAATAACAGAGGATACGATACAGGTTGCATAAAGGAATAAATACTCAGAATTGGAAATGAAATCATATCACTTTTATTCATTTTTTAGAAGATAAGAATCACTATACAATATAATCAATACTTACACCAGATTACTACTAATTAATCTATAGATGACTGGACTACCGTTGTTCCATTTGCTTTCTGCCAACACGCCTATTAACATCTTAGACATTATTTATACTAAGAAAGGAAAAGAAGGGTGATTCAACTATATTAGACAATGCTTCATCAATCTGATTATTTACTAACGTTAACTAAATTATCCCAAACTAAGTGATATGTACACAAATTCATTATTAATTCTAGTCTAATTCAACATTATGAAATGTCTCGAACCCTATTGCGAATGAACTACTATTTCTGCCTATTTTTTTTTGAAACCGTTACACCACTTTAAGCTATGTTTGAACACTAATTTTAACACCAAAACTGAACCCGTCTTAACATTATGGCCTATTTTACTTCTTATCTTTAAACTTGTTCAAACACTAAAATTAATTGATGAAACAGATTAACTAAATGAGCTTCGTATTACTAATGTATGCAAATGAATTGATGAGCCCATGTTTTAATAGTATTTCTATTTAACTAAGTGATGAAGGATCTACGCCATGCTATTATTACACTACTGATTTCTTCATGAAGTTCATTATCAGATTATTAATATTGCAGGTATTACTAATTAACTTATGTTTTAAGTTTTCCTAATTAAACTAAGTGACAAGCTATCTACATTATACTACTACTATTACTAGCTATTACATCTCTTGTTTTTGTTTTCTACTGCTACATATTACATTGGTCTAAGCTATGAATGCTGAAACTAATTAAAAAAAATGAGATCATGACAAGGGAATTTGAAAAGGGAACTTCAATTCATTGCTTCAGCAGTTACATCTTTATCAGAATAAGGAATGTACCTGGATCAAACGAAAAGAAACCGATGAGTCTAGGGGGAGGCAAATAAGTAACAGCAGTAAGGACTCAAGCAATGAATGCAACAGTGAGAAGGCACAGCAACAGCAACACAGCAACAGTAGTCGAAAAAAACCAACCACAGCAAGTTAAGAAATCCAGAGACTAATGTTGGAAAAACCCAGGTATCTCCCTTCTATTCTTCAGATTGAAAACCCCAGATATATCTCTCTATTACTCAGATTTTTGAACCCCCAAATATTAACTCAGATTGCTCTCTCGAAATGGAATCCAAATGTGTTTTCTCAGATTACTCTTCAGAATTTCCAACCCCCTTTTCAGCTCTTTTGAAGGTGTATTTATAGTTATCCTAAGGCTGAAACTTGGGGAGAAAGTTATGGGATTTTCTCCCACTTCTCCCCCTCCTAAATTTATTAAATCTACACTTAAGTCCCCATTTCAGTTATCAAAACCCTTCCAAGCATGTGCTGGAAGGTTCCAAAGATTCTCTTTTATGGTTTTTTACTAGTATGACCTTAGGGGTTTGAGATTTTTACAGATTTCCCATTTTTAGGAGACCATTATACCCCTAAATCTCTGCAAAATTGCAGAAATCAGGAGCACGAATGTCCCTATTACCCTCCTAAGTTCTTACTAGTTACTATTTTACCTTTTCAATACCCAATTATGCCCCTAAGAGCACTGCTGATTTACCAGCTTGTCTAGGGCAGATTTTAGCTAGTTTTGAACCTATTTAACTAATAGCCAGCCCCTGGCATTAGTATTTAAGGGCTGGCCAGATTTATTTTAAGAACTATTTCAATTTTAGCCACTTTTAAACTAATTCCAGTCAATTAAGACCAATTTATTCTTAATTAAAGCTAATTGCAGGCATAGCCTGTTTTATTGTTATGTTAACCTATTTAAAATTTAGCCAGTCTCAAGTTGAGACTTAGCTTGGGCTATTAAAGCCATATACTGAACAGCTGGGCCCAAAACCTTTACAGGTTTGGCCACTTTGCTATTCAGGGCTCAGTATAGAGCCTGGGCTAGTCTGCATTTGCAGACATAGCCCCTTTGCACAACCAGCCACTGTTTAACAGTGAGCTGTGTGTTAGGGCTCACAGAATTGGTCAACCCTTTGCAGGGTTGACCATTCTTAGGCCAATTATTAAACCTATAGCCTAATTATGATCATTTTCAGTGTTTTATCCTATTTAAAAACTAACCATTTTTATGGAACCTAATGCTAACAGCTATAACCAATCCACCTAAGGTCTAGATGATCAATCAAACATTCATAAGAAGCCAAATCTAGCAAAACTTAAGCATTCTTAACATGAATTGCACACGGAAACACATATGATCTAAGAAGCATGCATTAACCAACTCAAATTCAGAGGGAACAGTAGATATGGTTGAATTTTAGTCAACTAACTCATCCTATCAGATTGTATGTGATGCAATGTGAATTTGTGTCAATTCATACCTAGTTATTACTAATTCCAATCATATGAAAGTTTGATCAATTTCAGAACCTTTAGAATTCATGGCACAATTACACATATAAGCACAGGCTTTCATAGAGATGACAATTAGGATCCAATTTCAAACTCTAAACCTAGAATCATGATAACCCAATGAAACAGAAAAAGTATGAGACTAAAGCCAAACATGTGAAGAATCCTAGTCATGCTTTCAATATGAATCAGGAACTAACAGTCAATAGGTCAAAGAAAGATGAGATATTTGAACTTAGAGCATAACAGGACCTTAACATAACAGGCTAAAGATGAGCCAACTAAGAAGCTTCAAGACTAATTATCATAGCAACTTGCACAAAGATATGAAATAAACTATGGAATGATGGGAAGATAATCAACCAGAACCAAATCATGGACAAGTGCATGGCAGATAAGATAAAAAATGAAGGAAAAGTTGAATTATTCAAATCAAAGCTAACCAAAAGTATGATGACGATCTGTCAGCGTACCTCAATTTTTCATATGGATCTACACCTTATCTCATACAAGGCAACAAGAGTCAGTTGGTTCGGGTAAATTTTTCTTTACATCTATACTTATGTTATATAAAAATGATTGTATTGAAATATAGGAATTTCTCCAATAACCACATTTTCAACACTTCTATTATTAAGTACTCTAGCACTTTTGCCACAGAGAAATAGATAAAGACTCACAGCATGAGAAGATAAGCAGAAGGGTCCTAGACTAGCATGATAACAAGAGATAAAAATCATAAAACCAACATAAACCCTATAACTAACATGTTCAAAGGAACTAGTCAAGAATTTAAAAAGAAACAAGTTGACAGATGAGGATATACAGGATCCTATACTAGCATGCGAAGCTCAAACTTGAGATAAGAACAGAGTCACCAAAAGAGAACCAAGAATAGCCTTACAACTAACATATGAAACGCAAATCAATCAGAACATGCAAGGCAAGGATATACAGGGCATATTAAAACAAAAATGAGATAAACAAAAAGAAAAGGGACAGAATATCAACAAGAACAATCGACACTTATCACGCGAACACAAAAATCATAGAAGACAGAACCAAAACATGTAAGAAATCACAGACATATCCTAATAGACTAAAGAAAACAAAAAGGGCGGGGGACTTAGCTCGCAGGGCCGGTCCCCTGAGCTTCCTATCTTTTCACTCTTCTCACCCTCTTCGATCTCTCTCTGACTCCTTGTTTCTTTTCCTTTACTTCTTTTCAGACCTTTTCTTTTTCTTTCATTCTCTCTTTTCTTCGATTTTTCTCTGATTTTTCTTTTAGGCTCAAAGGGGGAGCCTTTTTGGATTTCGGCTTGAAGAGGGGTGTTTGGGTGAGGGTAAAGAATGATTCTTGATTGGGGTTTGAACTTGGGGTCGCCGGAGTTAGGGTTCCGACGACCTTATTTTGGATATTTGAGGCGATACGGGAAGATTCGAGGGTAGCCAGTGGTATGAGTGGATAGATCTAGTGGAGAGGAATAGAACGGCATTGGTTTCATGTGGTTCTTCATACTTTGGGTGGTCACCGGTGTAACTCCGGTGACCGGGACTTTGAAGAACGGGGTATTTTTTTCTGGGGTTTTGGGGTATTATGAAATGAAGAAGAAGGAGAAGAAGAGGGGAGTAGTAAGAGGAAGCCGGCGACCACCGTAGGAGTGGTGGCCGCCATGGCCGTCAGAGATGAAGAAGATGAAGAGGAAGAAAGAAAGGAGAGGCGGCTGATATTAGGGTTGTGAAAATGGCTAAAATGAAACGGCCGTTCAGACAAGGCCTTTTTATAGGCCAAACATCCCAGATAATCTCGACCGTCCATTTGATGGAGATCAACGGTCTGAGAGGGGCGTTACTAAAACGACGTAGTATTGTCGTTTATGAGACTAAGGTCTCACACCCTTGGATCACATTGAATGAACGGCTGAGATTAAATCTCAGCATTAATTAATTCTCTTATAATTCAACCATTATTCTCAGCCGTTGATTTGAGGAGACGAACGGCTGAGATCACCTCTGCTCACAACCTTTGGACCGGGTCTGTTTGGGCTTAAGGACCACAATTGGCCCAAATTCATTTACACAGTATATATATTTTATATTTTCTGATTTTAATGATTTTTATGTATTTTCTTTTATTCTTTTTTTTTTCTTTTCTTTTATGAAAAATTATAAATCCTAATTTACTACCTACTCTAATTTCCTAGTATTTTTTGGTAATTTTCTGCTATTTTTTCCTAATTTCTACTACTTAAGCTATTTTACTAATTTTCTAATTAACTAAACTAACAAATTAATTACTACTATTTTTTGATTTTTTCTAATTTCTTACTTATTCAAACACACAAAAATATAACTAATTTCAAGCAAAGCAAGTAATTGCACTCAAAAACATATTTATTTTAATTTTGGAATTATTTGCCTGGTGCAAAAATCATGTGCTCACAACTGACAGGCTACGTATTGCTCGGGAACACGAAGAGTTTCAGTGCAAAGATAAGTGAGCAGTAATGAGAGATTTTTGCACATCGGCATATTCCGTGAAAGCATTTTTGAAAACCTTTTGACCGCACCCTCCTTTAGAGGTTGCCTACATATCCTGGGCTAAACAGGAATCAGGTCAGTGTAGTTCGGGAAGGTCTGGCAGTTTTAAAAAACTACCAGACTCACTGTTGCATTGACACTGTTGAGACCTGCTGACTTACTCCTTATTACACCGGGGGGGGAAATGTAAAATGAAGAAGCTATTCTAAGCTATGATCCTACAATTACAATTGTTCCTAATCTAGCTTTTGCTCTTCTTCCCTTTCCGGTGATGCAGAATCTTCCTTTTTTGTTGATTTTCTTGTTTTTCTTGATGACTCTCTTTTTTGTTGATTTTCTTGATTTCTCTTGTTGACTCTCTTTTTGTTGATTTTCTTGTTACCTTTTTTTCTTTTTCTGCCCCAGTGTGGGCTTTTTAACTGTGTAAACCATGATATGCAAAAATATTCCCGTATTTGAAGGTGGGCGCCAACGTAAATTTAAACGTGCAATGCGAATGCGTAAAATATTCCCGTATTCGAGGGGGGCGCCAACGTAAATTTAAACGTGCAATGCGATGCGTAAAATATTCCCGTATTCGGGCGCGGGCGCCACCGTAAATTTAAACGTGCAATGCGATGCGTAAAATATTCCCGTATTCGAGCGCGGGCGCCAACCGTAATTTAAACGTGCAATGCGAATGCAGTAAAATATTCCCGTATTTGAAGCGGGGCGCCTACCGTAAATTTAAACGTGCAATGCGATGCGTAAAATATTCCCGTATTCGAACGCGGGCGCCTAACGTAAATTTAAACGTGCAATGCGATGCGTAAAATATTCCCGTATTTGAAGGTGGGCGCCTAACGTAAATTTAAACGTGCAATGCGAATGCGTAAAATATTCCCGTATTCGAGGGGGGCGCCTACCGTAATTTAAACGTGCAATGCAAATGCGTAAAATATTCCCGTATTTGAGCGCGGGCGCCTAACGTAAATTTAAACGTGCAACGCGATGCGAAAATATTCCCGTATTTGAAGGCGGGCGCCTAACGTAATTTAAACGTGCAATGCAAATGCGTAAAATATTCCCGTATTTGAGGCGCGGGCGCCTAACGTAATTTAAACGTGCAATGCGAATGCGTAAAATATTCCCGTATTCAAGGTGGGCGCCTAACAGAATTTAAACGTGCAATGCGATGCGAAAATATTCCCGTATTTGAAGCGTGGGCGCCTAACAGAATTTAAACGTGCAATGCGAATGCGAAAATATTCCCGTATTCGAGGCGGGCGCCAGTAACTTAAACGTGCACGCAATGCAAAATATTCCCGTATAAGCGTGGGCGCCAATGAACTTAAACGTGCAATGCGTTAAAATATTCCCGTATTTGAAGGTGGGCGCCTACCGTAATTTAAACGTGCAATGCAAATGCAGTAAAATATTCCCGTATTTGAAGGCGGGCGCCTAACGTAAATTTAAACGTGCAATGCGAATGCAGAAAATATTCCCTCAGCCCGAGGACTGGGGAGTGGATTTTAAAAATATGTTACCTCCTCTTTTTGGTATTTTCTTTTACCAACTTATCTCTTGCCTGTGAATTTCTCCACTTATTCAGCATACTTTCTCTTTTGGTATTTTAAATTTTCCACATTGGTCACATTCACTTTAAAGTTATTAGTGACAATTTGTTCCTGCATGAAACAAAATTTATTAGATATAAACTGCTGGCAACTGGCATCCGCCGTCCCCACTTCTTATTGCTTCCTTTGTTTTTGCTTTTCTCATGCTGCATGACTTTCAACTTCTTGTCCCTTGCAGACTCTTTTGTATTTTCTCTCATTTTTCCATTTTTGTTTGGTTTTCTTTTCTTTGGCCATGTTTGCCAAGCTTCTTTATTCCTTTCCCCAATCTTCCATTCTTTCCGATCCAGTGTTATTTCAACTTCCGTCATCAGGAGCTGGTAGTTAGCTCTCAAAGGGGTAAACAATGAAATGCAGAAAAAATGAAAGAAAGGTAAGGGTATTTTGGAGAGATGACAGAACTTATCTGGGTATTTGCTGGCTGATTCCGCTGACCATGCCATGTATTTAAACTCCGACCCAGTTCGTTCCAATCATTATTCTGACTCTGAATTGCCTTTGACCCAAACCAATACTCTTTTTTGTTGCCTTTTCCCTTTTTGATAGTCCTCACGATCGCCTTACGGTGCCTCGAAAGGTTTTCACCAATAAGACTCTCTCGTTTATTCTCTCAACCTCACAATCATCTCACAGTGCCGATTAAGGTTTTCACTGATGAGACTCTCTCATTTTATTTCTCTCAACCTCACAATCGTCTCACAGTGCCGGCTAAGGTTTTCACCGATGAGACTCTCTCATTTTTTTATATTTTCTTTTTTCATTTTTTCCTTTTTGTATTTTGTTTTCTGTACCACGGGTATTATCCGATGCTTCGCTCCTCCTTCGTTGTATTTGTTGTCATTTCAAAATTGATCAGAAGGTCTTTCTTTGGACTGTAACGTGGCTTTTGGATAGGTTAAGAAAGAAAGATATAAAGGCTCAAAATTTCAACGAGGGTTAAAAATATTTACAACTCTCGGAATTATTAAAACATAACTTCTGCCCCAGTTTCAATATGTGGGGAATTTTTGGATTTTTTTCTTTATTGTGACTGAACCTCAGAGAGGCTGCCTACGTACCCTTTCGGGATCAAGTCAGACGTAGTTCATCCAACTTCATTAGTTAGATGGATTTCTTTTGACTTTTTCCCGATTTTTGTCTTTTTCTCTTTTTTTTCATTTTTTTTTCATCATTTTCCATTTTCATCATTTTTTTTTCATTTTTCCATCATTTCATTTTTCATTCTGGCAATTTCGATCTTATTGCACTAGAGTGATTCCGAGAGAGGGATATGAAAGAATTCATTCATTAAGGCTCAAAGGGGTTAACAATGGATAAAGTGTTTGGATAGAGAATAAAATGCCTTCGTCATTTCAATTCCAAAATCACAACAAAATACAAAACATACAATTGAAAAGGAATCATACATAGTATCTTTTGACCGCATCCGAATTGATAGCAGTCTCTACGCACTTTCCTTCAACATCTGTTAAATATAATGCTCCATTGGACAACACCCGTGATACCACGAACGGTCCCTGCCAATTCGGTGCGAACTTGCCTTTTGCCTCTGCCCAATGTGGTAAGATACGCCTCAATACCACTTGTCCAACTTCAAACTTTCGAGGTCGTACCTTCTTATTATATGCTCTGGCCATTCTCCGCTGATACAACTGTCCATGGCAGACTGCGGCCAATCTCTTCTCATCAATTAAATTCAACTGTTCTAACCGGGCCTTTACCCATTCATCGTCATCTATCTCAGCTTCGGCTATAATTCGCAATGACGGTATTTCTATTTCTGCGGGTATAACAGCCTCTGTCCCGTACACCAGTGTATAAGGTGTGGTTCCGATAGAAGTACGTACCGTCGTGCGGTAACCCATGAGAGCAAAGGGTAACTTTTCATGCCACTGCCTGGATCCCTCCACCATTTTCCGGAGAATCTTCTTGATGTTCTTATTTGCCGCCTCTACTGCACCATTCGCCTTTGGCCTGTAAGGTGTGGAATTGCGGTGTGTGATCTTAAACCTTTCACAAACTTCCACCATGAGATGACTGTTTAAATTGGCTCCATTGTCTGTGATAATCACTTTGGGGATTCCAAATCGGCATATGATATTCTCGTGCACAAAATCCACCACCGCTTTCTTCGTCACTGCCTTGAATGTCTTAGCTTCGACCCACTTGGTGAAATAATCAATTGCAACCAGGATAAACCTGTGTCCATTAGAAGCGGCTGGATCTATTGGGCCGATGACATCCATGCCCCAAGCAACAAAGGGCCAAGGTGCCGACATTGTGTGCAACTCATAAGGCGGGGAGTGGATCAGATCCCCATGTACCTGGCATTGATGGCATTTCTTTACATACCTGATACAATCACGCTCCATCGTGAGCCAGTAGTACCCCGCTCTCAAGATCTTCTTTGCTAAAACATATCCGCTCATGTGGGGTCCGCATACTCCAGCATGTACTTCAATCATGATTTCATCTGCTTGTTGTGCATCCACACATCTCAATAAACCCAGATCTGGTGTTCTTTTGTATACCACTCCTCCACCGAAGAAAAATCCATTGGCTAGACGCCTGATGGCTCTCTTCTGGTCTCCAGTGGCTTGCTCCGGGTATTTGCCAGCTTTCAAGTATTCTCTAATATCATGATACCACGGCTCTCCATCCGACTCTTCTTCCACAACGAAGCAATAAGCATTCTGATCTCGGACTTGGATCTGGAGCGGATCTATGTATGTCTTGTCCGGATGATGCAACATAGAGGACAACGTGGCCAAAGCATCTGCAATCTCATTGTGCATTCTCGGGATGTGCTTGAACTCTATAGACCGGAATCTTTGAGACAACTCGTGCAAACAATACCGATACGGTATCAATTTCAAATCTCGTGTCTCCCATTCCCCTTGAATTTGGTGTACCAAGAGATCCGAGTCACCCATGACCAAAATCTCTTGAATACCCATGTCAATCGCCATCCTTAATCCCAAGATGCACGCCTCATATTCGGCCATATTGTTGGTACGGAAAAATCGAAGTTGAGCTGTGACGGGATAGTGTTGACCCGTACTTGAAATGAGTACCGCTCCGATACCAACGCCCCTGCTGTTGACAGCTCCGTCAAAGTACATTTTCCATCCCGGCCTCTCCTCTTGCTCCATCTCCTCGACAAGCATTGCCTCTTCATCCGGAAAGTATGTCTTCAATGGCTCATATTCATCATCCACCGGATTTTCGGCTAAGTGGTCCGCAATAGCTTGTGCCTTCATTGCCGTACGAGTTACATAGACAATGTCGAATTCTGTGAGCAGAATCTGCCATTTGGCCAGTCTTCCCGTAGGCATAGGCTTCTGAAATATATACTTGAGAGGATCCAATCGTGATATCAAGTACGTAGTGTATGCTGACAAATAATGCTTTAGCTTCTGAGCCACCCAAATCAATGCACAACAAGTTCTCTCCAGTTGGGTATACTTCACCTCGTAAGATGTAAACTTTTTGCTGAGGTAGTAGATGGCTTGTTCTTTCTTGCCTGTCTCATCATGTTGACCCAGCACACAACCGAAAGAGTTATCTAGCACCGTCAAATACAAAATCAGAGGTCGCCCTGGTTCTGGAGGAACTAACACCGGAGGATTGGCCAAATATTCCTTGATCTTGTCAAAGGCTTCCTGACACTCGTCGGTCCATTTCACTGCTGCATCTTTCTTCAACAACTTGAAGATCGGCTCGCATGTTGATGTCAATTGAGCAATGAACCGACTAATGTAATTCAACCTTCCTAATAAGCTCATGACCTCCTTCTTGTTCTTCGGCGGAGGTAGACTTTGAATAGCCTTGATCTTTGACGGATCCAGCTCAATACCTCGCCGACTCACAATAAACCCCAGTAGTTTCCCTGAAGGCACTCCAAAAGCACACTTCGCCGGATTGAGCTTTAGATTGTACCTCCGGAGTCTTTGGAAAAACTTCCTCAAATCTTTCACATGATCAGGTTGTTTTCCGGACTTTATGATGACATCGTCCACATATACTTCAATTTCTCGATGCATCATATCATGAAACATCGTGGTCATTGCCCTCATGTAAGTTGCCCCGGCATTCTTCAATCCAAACGGCATTACCTCTGTAACAATACGTTCCCCAAGGTGTAATGAAGGCAGTTTTCTCAGCATCTTCTTCGTCCATCAGGATCTGGTGATAACCTGCATAACAGTCCACAAACGAACCGATTTCATGCTTGGCGCAATTGTCGATCAATATGTGAATGTTTGGCAATGGGAAGTCATCCTTCGGACTGGCTTTGTTGAGGTCTCTATAGTCTACACACACTCTGGTTTTGCCATCTTTCTTCGGGACCAGCACAACATTTGCCAACCAGGTGGGGTATTTGGTAACTCTTATGACCTTTGCCTCAAACTGCTTATTCACCTCTTCTTTTATCTTTACGCTAATGTCCGTTTTGAATTTCCTCAGCTTTTGTTTTACTGGCCGGCATTCAGAGTAGATAGGCAACTTGTGTACCACTAGATCTGTGCTAAGCCCGGGCATGTCATCATAGGACCAGGCAAAGATGTCCTTAAATTCATGTAACAACCTTATCAATTCATCCCCGAGGGGTGCCTCCAAATGCACACTAATCTTTGTTTCTCGGACATCATCTTCACTCCCCAAGTTTACAGATTCTGTATCACTCAGATTCGGCTTGGGTTTTTCCTCGTATTGTTTCATGTCCTTACTTATTTCCTCCAGGGCTTCCTCATCCTCACATTCTATTTCACTATCTTCCTCGATTTCTTGTATAGTAGCGTGATTGTCGGAACTGGGTCTAGAATCCTTCACGCATGACATGGCATTGGAATCAACACATGCAAAACTGTACAAAAGGAAAAATAAATAAAAATAAGGCAAAAGTGAAGAAAAAGGAGAAACTGCATTTCATTAATAAAAGAAACGAACAATGTTCGGGATACATGGTGATTTTTTTTTTCATGATGGGAATGGGGAAACTATAAAATAACAACTTTCGGGGAA
Source organism: Nicotiana noctiflora (assembly GCA_032618575.1). NCBI lineage: Eukaryota > Viridiplantae > Streptophyta > Magnoliopsida > Solanales > Solanaceae > Nicotiana > Nicotiana noctiflora. The sequence goes on from JASVEL010012742.1 coordinate 93,126, forward strand.
GCAATGATGAAATTTTGAGCTAACTACCAAGACTCCTTCCGGATAAGGAAAGGAGTAGCTTCCCAATTGTTCAATGTGACTCTGGGCCCCACAAATCGCACGTCCATGTTGCTCGTGCCTTCCCCTGCTTCAATCGTATTCACCTCCCAGAACATTTTCTTAAAACCAAGCATTTCTTCATCAAGTTGGGTCTCAATGCACTTTGCCGCAGCAGATGGTTGATATTTTGTACCAGGCCTGATAAAGATGTCGGATAATTTGGGTATGGGTTTGGGCAAGGTCCAGTTTTTCTTGGCTTTAGAGGCTCTTTGGATATCGGCAAAAGTGGGTTTGAACCCTAAGCCGAATGTACCTTTATTCTCCGGAAGCTGAACTGGTTGAGTGACTCCCTGCAGTGTTTTGCCTAATCCCCTCCCCGGTGCAAATCCGTTTCTCAGCATTTCTCTGGCCACCATTATAGCAGTTGGTGCCAACATCGGGGTTGATAACTTTTCTCCTTCAGCAACTCTATTCACCTCAACAGCATCCGTCACTTGGTAGACCCAAGGACCCCTATCCCCATCAGTACCGTCAAAAGGTGCTACCACATTACAAGCATTTTCCTCTCCGTGTACAACAATCTCTTGCTGCTCCCATTCAAACTTGACCATCTGGTGTAGAGAAGATGGTACCGCTTTGGCCGCATGAATCCAGGGTCGACCTAACAGCAAGTTATATGATACGGCAATATCGAGCACCTGGAACTCCATCGTAAAATCAACGGGACCGATGGTCACTTCCAAAATAATATCCCCCAACGTGTTCTTACCTCCGCCGTCAAACCCTCTCACATTGATATTGTTTCTCCGGATTCTATCCGGGCTAATGTTCAGCTTCCCTAAAGTTGACAGCGGACAAATATTCGCGCTCGATCCATTGTCAATCAATACCCTGGTCACTACTGACTCTTCACTTTTTACTGTAAGGTACAATGCTTTATTGTGTTCAGTTCCCTCCACCGGCAGCTCTTTATCAGAGAAGGTGATCCTATTAGACTCGAAAATTTTGCCGGTAATCTTCTCCAAGTGACACACTGAAATCTTTTCCGGAACATGAGCCTCATTTAGAATCTTCATAAGAGTCTTCCGGTGTTCTTCTGAATGTATCAGCAAAGATAGCAAAGAAATCTGGGCAGGGGTCTTTCTTAACTGCTCAACCACTGAGTACTCTTGTGACTTCATTTTCTTAAGGAATTCTTCTGCTTCCTCCTCCGACACTGGCTTCTTCAGTTGACTTTCCTTTACCGTTTTCATCTTTCTCAGTTCCTCTGGAGCAAAACACCTTCCAGATCGGGTGAGTCCATGCGTTTCGTTAATTTCACCATAAATCTCTTTTCCCTTGTAAACTACTGCTACCTTATTATAGTTCCAAGGCACAGTCTTTGTATTCACCACTGGCATTTGCACTACTGGTTTTATGATTACTGGCTCTGCACTTGCTCCTTTCACAGTCACGATCGTCTTTGCACCTGGAACTACCACCTTTAAACCTCCCATCACTACCGGCTTTGGTTTCTCAACAATTGCTTCCTCTTTCACAATTTCTTTCTCTAACTTGTCACTCGACTTTATCATCATGACGGCCTGAGATGGTTTTTGATTGCCATCACCCTGCACCAGCTCTATCATATTCGTTTCGTGGTGATTCGGCAATGGATTCTGGGTAATGTTTGGGGCCTCGGGAGCCTGCACTTCAATTCTCCTCTCATCGATAAGATCTTGAATGGCATTCTTTAATTGCCAACACTTCTCAGTATCGTGGCCCAATGTTCCCGAACAATATTCACATCTGACAGAAGAATCAAGATTTTTCGGGGGTGGGTTTGGATTTTTTGGTGCAATTGGTCTCAACATCCCCAACTCTTTCAACCCGTGGAAAAGACTGGTATATGATTCTCCGAGAGGAGTGAATGTCTTTCTTGCTTTGTTTCTCCAATCAGCGTCCGGCCTGGGTCTATTCTGGTTTCGGTAAGGTTTAGGGGTTGGGTATGTGTTTTGGGTATGGTACACATTGTGTGGAGCTTGAGCTCTCCACACGTGGGGTGGCGGTGGTGGGTAGGTTTGGGCTTGAGGGTGGTGGTAATGTGGGACAGTTGGGTATGGTGGTGGTGGTGGGTTATATGGGCTTGGTGCATTGTAGGGATTTGGCGGGTAAGATGGTGGTGGTGGATTATATGGAGTTGCTGGGCTTGGTGGGTGTTGGCGATAGGGTCTTGGTGGGTTATAATGTGGGTTGCGACTCCAGGACCTGCTTTCAATGGTTGATACTTCTTCTTTCTTCTTCTTTCCCATCACTCCTCCACTTCCACTCTGTATAGCTTGATTGGTGGCTTTGATAGCCGAAAAACTCATAATCTTGTTTGTCTTCAAACCCTCTTCTACAAAACTTCCCATTTTCACAACTTCGTTGAAACTTTTCCCGATTGCCGACACTAGATGGCCGTAGTACGTTGGCTCCAAAGCTTGCAGAAAACAATCCACCATCTCACCTTCTTTCATTGGCGGATCCACTCTAGCGGCCTGTTCCCTCCATCTAAAACCGTATTCTCTAAAGCTCTCTCCTGGCTTTTTCTCCATCTTGGTAAGGGATAACCTGTCGGGTATGATCTCCAAATTGTACTGAAAGTGACTAGCGAAAGCTTGCGCCAAGTCATCCCAAACGAACCATCTTGTATGGTCCTGTCGGGTATACCATTCCAGGGCCGATCCACTCAAACTTTGGCTGAAGTACGCCATCAACAATTCATCTCTTCCTCCCGCGCCTCTCATCTTGCTACAATATCCTCTTAGATGAGCTACCGGATCCCCGTGTCCGTTGTACATGTCGAACTTGGGCAACTTAAATCCCGCAGGAAGCTGCACCTCAGGGAACAAACACAGGTCTTTGTAGGCTACACTTACTTGCCCTCCCAGCCCTTGCATATTGCGGAAAGCGTTCTCAAGACTCTTCACTTTCCGAGCCATCTCTTCCTGCCCGGCACTTGCTTCTATCATCGGAGCGTGAGACTCGTGTTGTCTGAAAGTCGGCTCCGGAGGGTAGTAGTGAGAATCCTGGATATGAAACATTGGTTCGCTAGAGGATTTGTGGATAACAGCGGGCGGAGGTGCCACATATACAGGAGCAACTTGTGGAACCTGAGGTGGTGTTTGCTTGGCTGGAGGTGGCGGTATCTGGGAGGTGGAAGCATAGTAGTGAGGGTAATCGGGGTAGGTGGAGGATGAGTTCAATGTTGGTGGCTCAGGGTTAGGATTGGCTGGGGGGACATATGCGGGGTTAGCAGGATAGGCTGGTAGTGGTTGGCCTCTCGACCAAGCCTGGTACATTTCAGCCATCTGCTGTCTTAACTTGTACATTTCTTCTTTCATCCCGGCCACATCCACGATCTCTTCTTCGTGAGCAGGGTCTACAATGGTCGCCTCGATCTCCTGGGATACAGCTTTTGTCATCTTTTTGGATCTGGTGTTGTATGAGTGGGTAGCCAGTATGCCAGTTGCCTAGAAAATCTGGACTCACAAACATCAACACTTGTTAGTTGTTAGCGCATGAATAAGATGTAACGACTTTAAAAACAAACACATTCGCTCGAGTCGTTATGCATCATCCCGGCCGCTGCTCACTTCAATCATCTTTTTCTTTTTCCGCTCTTTTGTTTTCTTTCTTTCTTTTCTTCTTTTCTTTTCTTTTCTTTTTTGCTTTTTCTCTTTTCCCTCTTTTTTTTTCTTTCTTTTTCTTGCTTTTTCTTTCTCTCTCTCTTTTCATTGTCGTTTTCATGATTACGTTCCTATTTATTTGCCTAGCGGATTCAAAGAAATGACATAAAGTAAAAGAATTGGTAACAACACTTTTGTTTTCTCATTGATAATTCAAAACCTTGATTACAAAGTGATGTTTAAGAAAAGAAAAATAAAAGATGATGCATGACCTAAGAGTACATTAATGCACCTAGTGCCCGCGAGGCATCGTTCGGCCTTGCCGCGGGCCTATATGCTAAACCCCTTTGAAGCCTCTCCAGGTCGGCCATGACTTGTTGTACAAAAAACTTCACTGCAGATACAAAAGTCCTCCGAGACATATCTTCACAAAGCTGAGTCTTTCGGGTGATGTATTGGGCGATGCGAACAATCTTTTCTCTGATGACCCCTTTTTCTTGCAATAGTCGACTTATTTGCTGAGCGCGAGCATCCAAGGTGTGTTGGTTGTCCTTTTGCACTTGTTGTAGCTTCAATTCTAATCTCGCCATAGTCGTGTAGCAGTGCTCTCTTTCTTCTTCAAGATCTTTAATAATCTTGTCACTTTTGACTGTGGCTGAGATCATTTTCTTTCTAAGCTGAGCTATTTCAACATCGTGCTTGTCTTGTAGCTGCCGGACCAACTTGGCTCTTTCCTCGACGTCTTTGTCCATTTGCTTCCGAGCCTTGACTAACTCTTTTTCAGCTACGTCCAAATCAAAGCTATAGTCATTTACCTTTCGCCGGAGAATCTCAATTAGCTTTTCATCCCGGGCCGAGCGAACCGGGGTCTCGGATGCAACTTTCATTTGAGCCATTTGAGCTCTCAACATCTCATTTTCTTTCTTCAACTGCTTCTTCTCCACTTCATCGGATGCCGCTTGTAAACCGCTTTCGAAGTGAAGATTTCTCAGTTTATCCTCCAACAGACTGATTTTAGCCTTATATTCCTTTTCCTTGGCCGCCCATTTCAGATTTTCCTCGGATTGCTCTATCAGGTCTTGCAAGTGAGGTCTCTTTGAAAGACGTTCGTGTTCAACCCCTCGTCGGTACCAGGTGGAGTATCCAAGTGATATCTCCCCTCTTGCTCTATTCGGCACACAAGTATCAATCTTCAGATTTTGGCATTCATTCCATATTTGCCGGATTTTTGCTTCCGGAAATTGCCCGTCTGGACCAATCTCCACGGCCTGCACACTGAGATCCCCATCTCTCGGAATAATCTGACACCGACCCAACTGTCGCAGGGCTCTGTAGGGTGCATAAGGTTGTATACTCTTCAAACCCATGATCAAAAATGGCGATCCCTCTGTTGGCATGTATATCACCTCGTCAAGAGGTAACCAGTCATACGTCCAATCAATTTGACCGTCAGTTAGTGATCGAAGATACATAATCCAACCTTGGACTCCTTCTGGCAACTTTACTTCTTTTGTCCTCGCATTGAACTCTTCCAAACATGTCCGATCGGCCGAACCATAGCTCGAGAATGAAGGGTGGTGACACAGATGCTCGATTAGCCAAATTTGCAAGATCAAGTTACACCCTTCGAAGAAGCTAGCCCCTGCTTTGCACGCAGTCAGAGCACGATAGATATCCGCAACAATCATCGGGGCCAGAGTACAGTTTTCTTGTACTATCAGTGTGGTAGCTACCCCGGCGACTTTTATATTGATATGGCCATCTTTCCTCGGGAATACAACAACTCCAAGAAATGCCACCAAAAATGCGAACCTCCGGTGTTCTTCCCATTTCGCCCGGTTGGACTTGCAACATAGCTTGTTGGTAAGATCATTGAAACCCCCAACGTGTCCAAACCTATTGTAGATGAAGCTTAAAGAACAAAACCCGTCGGCCAGATCTTCATTATGAACATTCCGGGCAATTTTCAAAGAGTCGAGGAAACGATGTACTGTCACCGTCCTCGGAGATACCGGGTATTTTCCTTTCAGCGGAACCTCGGTCTTCCCAATGTAAAAGGCAATCTCCTCCAAAGTCGGGGTAAGTTCAAAATCCGGGAAATGAAATACGTTGTGTGCCGAATCCCAAAACGTGACCAACACTCTAATTACATCACCTCGAGGAACTATTTCGAGTAACCCAGTAAGGCCTTTCAAGTACTTTTTGACCCAGTCTTGGCCATCGGATCCCATGTCCTGCCACCATAACCTCACCTCCAAAGGGATTTTATTTAGGGAAAATTGTTCATTCATCATCGTGCTCGTCCCTGCACATTTATTAAGGTGATTTTATTTAGAAAAGGAAAAATCTTTTTTCAATGCAAGTTTTCAATTTTTGAATGAAAGAAAAGGAAAATAATTTTCGAAGTGGCCATTTTTGCAAAAACAGCCTTCCGTCGTCCTTTCGGAACATTCGGCCATTTCCAAAAATAGCAATCACCTCGATTATTTGAAAAGAAAATCTTTTTGGTCTTTTTCTAAAAGTGTGGTTGGACCCGTTTAAGGGTTGCCTACGTATCCCACCTAATGGCGAGAATCAAACCTGCGTAGTTCGGTCAGATTATTTGACCAATTATTTCAAAAAATGTTCCACCTATTTTTTCAAATTTTCAAATTTTCCGGATACCTATTTTCTATAAATCATTATTTTCCTCTCTCTCTTTTTTCCTTTTTCAACAATTTTCCAATCTCGGGATTTTCGCCGGTCCGCATAACGATCAAGGACAATAAAATGCAACACATAGCGTGCTCGGTCTTTTCAATACCGGGTCACCTGTCCTAGACGGACCCAACCCCTGTGTTGAGTCCCCTAAGTCAAATATGATGCAAATAATCGTCCTAGACCTATGTTCAAAATCTTACGGTTTCATGGATTGCTAGACCGTGTACCCGAGCGGACAACTCGAATCGAGGAGGGGGCTACGTACCGGTGACCCGCGGAGTCAATCGGCTTTGTAACTTTTCAGGCCTCTGTTTCTTATTTGGGTATTGACACTAACAGAAAGTGGAGTCTCAACCAGCAAGCACATCTCCGGAGGTAAGAAGATAAGGGTTTTCGGCACAATTTTATATATACAATCCACATAATATCCAAAAGCGATAAAGCACATAGCATGTTATTCAAATCACATAATGAAGTCAAACAAAAACGCGAACGGCAGTTCTAAGGAGCTCGAGTTCTTAAACCCCTGAAACCGAAATTCAGGGTTGGGTCCCCAGCAGAGTCGCCAGAGCTGTCACACCTCCCTTTTTACTACCCAAACATGCGTAAGGTGTATAAATACACTTGTAGGGTATACCCCGACGCTCAATTACCCGAGACGGATAAAATAACGTAAGGGAAGGAGTTTTTCCAATTAAAGGACAATCGGTTCGGGATTTTATTAGAGATTAATCAGAGTCGCCACTTGGGAATGACAATGGTGTCCCAAGTCACCGGTTAATCCCGAATCCGAGGAATTTTGACTCTTATAAATGTCCGCGAAGCAGAGATCCGGATAAGGAACTCTGTTAACCCGGGAGAAGGTGTTAGGCACTCCCGGATTCCGTGGTTTTAGCACGGTCGCTCCACTGTCGTTCTTGACTTTCGTTTGACTCAATTAGGTTTTAACAACATGATGTGCTTTTACGTTTAAATATTATTTTTAGGAATTTGCGGTATCGCGAAAACACGCCTCAAGTCATACCGCAACCAGTACGCCTATGACCTTTGGTGTATTTCGGCTTTACCGAGATTTGGATTTGAGTCGCACCAAGTGCACACTCATTCATAGGAAGATATATTAAAACCGTGCCCTAAAATAATGTCTATCGGCTTTTAAATATTTTGGGAGAAGCTATGGAATTGGCTATTAGCTTTCCCGGAGAATCTATTTGTGTTTATATCATTACTAAATGGGGGCCCCGGTGTTATTCGGGCGAGGCTCATCCCAAATTATTTATTAAAGGATACTAATATTTGGCTAAGTTTTCTATATTTGTTTTTGCCTTAATCGTAATACTAACTCTATAGTAATCCAGGCCCGTCGAATTCTTACTATTTATTGGACCTGGTCTTCTTTTCGCTTGACTGGATCAGCTTCAGGTTATTGATCAATGAACCAAACAAATTCGTAGGGTAGTTCAGGCCCACGCTGTACATTGGGCCTAAACCAGATTGCAATAACAGAGGATACGATACAGGTTGCATAAAGGAATAAATACTCAGAATTGGAAATGAAATCATATCACTTTTATTCATTTTTTAGAAGATAAGAATCACTATACAATATAATCAATACTTACACCAGATTACTACTAATTAATCTATAGATGACTGGACTACTGTTGTTCCATTTGCTTTCTGCCAACACGCCTATTAACATCTTAGACATTATTTATACTAAGAAAGGAAAAGAAGGGTGATTCAACTATATTAGACAATGCTTCATCAATCTGATTATTTACTAACGTTAACTAAATTATCCCAAACTAAGTGATATGTACACAAATTCATTATTAATTCTAGTCTAATTCAACATTATGAAATGTCTCGAACCCTATTGCGAATGAACTACTATTTCTGCCTATTTTCTTTTTTGAAACCGTTACACCACTTTAAGCTATGTTTGAACACTAATTTTAACACCAAAACTGAACCCGTCTTAACATTATGGCCTATTTTACTTCTTATCTTTAAACTTGTTCAAACACTAAAATTAATTGATGAAACAGATTAACTAAATGAGCTTCGTATTACTAATGTATGCAAATGAATTGATGAGCCCATGTTTTAATAGTATTTCTATTTAACTAAGTGATGAAGGATCTACGCCATGCTATTATTACACTACTGATTTCTTCATGAAGTTCATTATCAGATTATTAATATTGCAGGTATTACTAATTAACTTATGTTTTAAGTTTTCCTAATTAAACTAAGTGACAAGCTATCTACATTATACTACTACTATTACTAGCTATTACATCTCTTGTTTTTGTTTTCTACTGCTACATATTACATTGGTCTAAGCTATGAATGCTGAAACTAATTAAAAAAAAATGAGATCATGACAAGGGAATTTGAAAAGGGAACTTCAATTCATTGCTTCAGCAGTTACATCTTTATTGGAATAAGGAATGTACCTGGATCAAACGAAAAGAAACCGATGAGTCTAGGGGGAGGCAGGTAAGTAACAGCAGTAAGGACTCAAGCAATGAATGCAACAGTGAGAAGGCACAGCAACAGCAACACAGCAACAGTAGTCGAAAAAAAAAACCAACCACAGCAAGTTAAGAAATCCAGAGACTAATGTTGGAAAAACCCAGGTATCTCCCTTCTATTCTTCAGATTGAAAACCCCAGATATATCTCTCTATTACTCAGATTTTTGAACCCCCAAATATTAACTCAGATTGCTCTCTCGAAATGGAATCCAAATGTGTTTTCTCAGATTACTCTTCAGAATTTCCCACCCCTTTCAGCTCTTTTGAAGGTGTATTTATAGCTAACCTAAGGCTGAAACTTGGGGAGAAAGTTATGGGATTTTCTCCCACTTCTCCCCCTCCTAAATTTATTAAATCTACACTTAAGTCCCCATTTTCAGTTATCAAAACCCTTCCAGCATGTGCTGGAAGGTTCTAAAGATTCTCTTTTATGGCCTTTTACTAGTATGACCTTAGGGGTTAAAGATTTTTACAGATTTCCCATTTTTAGGAGACCATTATACCCCTAAATCTCTGCAAAATTGCAGAAATCAGGAGTATGAATGTCCCTATTACCCTCCTAAGTTCTTACTAGTTACTATTTTACCTTTTCAATACCCAATTGTGCCCCTAAGAGCATTGCTGATTTACCAGCTTGCCTAGGGCAGATTTTAGCTAGTTTTGAACCTATTTAACTAATAGCCAGCCCTAGCATTAGTATTTAAGGGCTGGCCAGATTTATTTTAAGAACTATTTCAATTTTAGCCACTTTTAAACTAATTCCAGTCAATTAAGACCAATTTATTCTTAATTAAAGCTAATTGCAGGCATAGCCTGTTTTATTGTTATGTTAACCTATTTAAAATTTAGCCAGTCTCAAGTTGAGACTTAGCTTGGGCTATTAAAGCCATATACTGAATAGCTAGGCCCAAAACCTTTACAGGTTTGGCCACTTTGCTGTTCAGGGCTCAATATAGAGCCTGGGCTAGTCTGCATTTGCAGACATAGCCCTTTGCACAACCAGCCACTGTTAAACAGAGAGCTGTGTGTTAGGGCTCAATGAATTGGTCAACCCTTTGCAAGGTTGACCATTCTTAGGCCAATTATTAAACCTATAGCCTAATTATGATCATTTTCAGTGTTTTATCCTATTTAAAAACTAACCATTTTTATGGAACCTAATGCTAACAGCTATAACCAATCCACCTAAGGTCTAGATGATCAATCAAACATTCATAAGAAGCCACAAATCTAGCAAAACTTAAGCATTTTTAACATGAATTGCACACATAAACACATATGATCCAAGAAACATGCATTAACCAACTCAAATTCAGAGAGAACAGTAGATATGGTTGAATTTTAGTCAACTAACTCATTCTATCAGATTGTATGTGATGCAGTGTGAATTTGTGTCAATTCATACCTAGTTATTACTAATTCCAATCATATGAAAGTTTGATCAATTTCAGAACCTTTAGAATTCATGGCACAATTACACATATAAGCACAGGCTTTCATAGAGATGACAATTAGGATCCAATTTCAAACTCTAAACCTAGAATCATGATAACCCAATGAAACAGGAAAAGTATGAGACTAAAGCCAGACATGTGAAGAATCCTAGTCATGCTCTCAATATGAATCAGGAACTAACAGTCAATAAGTCAAAGAAAGATTTAAACTTAAGACAAAGCATCATAATAGGACCTCAACATAACAGGCTAAAGATGAGCCAACTAAGAAGCCTCAAGACTAATTATCAGAGCAACTTGCACAAAGATATGAAATAAACTATGGAATGATGGGAAGATAATCAACCAGAACCAAATCATGGACAAGTGCATGGCAGATAAGATAAAAAATGAAGTAAAGAAGAGCATGGAGATGAAGAAAAGAAGGATGTGTAGAAACAGTAGAAAAGCTAGACCATGAAAGCCAGAAAGAAACCTAGTTCTATGAATCATTACAGTCAAAGGCAACAAGAGTAGTTAAAATGACACAGAAAAGCTGAACTTCTCAATATTAGAGTGAAAAGCCATGTGATCAAAACAAAGCATATAACAGATAAAATCCTATCACTAACAGGCCCAAATGGACACAGGGACACACAGGAGATGAACAAGTTAAGGAGTCAGGGTGGCCACAGAGAAATAGATAAAGACTCACAACCTGAGAAGATAAGCAGAAGGGTCCTAGACTAGCATGATAACAAGAGATAAAAAATCATAAAAACAACATAAACCCTATGACTAACATGTTCAAAGGAACTAGTCAAGAATTTAAAAAGAAACAGGTTGGCAGATAAGGATATACAGGATCCTATACTAGCATGCGAAGCTCAAACTTGAGATAAGAACAGAGTTACCAAAAGAGAACCAAGAATAGCCTTACAACTAACATATGAAACGCAAATCAATCAGAACATGCAAGGCAAGGATATACAGGGCATATTAAAACAGAACTGAAATAAACAAAAAGAAAAGGAACAGAATATCAACAAGAACAATCTATACTTATCATGCGAACACAAAAATCATAGAAGTCAGGACCCAAACATGTAAGAAATCACAGACCTATCCTAATAAACTAAAGAAAACTAAAGGGTGAGGGACTTAGCTTGCGGGGCCGGTCCCCCGAGCTTCCTATTCTCTTTTCTTTTCCTTTTTATTCTCTCATACTCTCAGGCTCCTTTTTATTCCTTCTTGTTTTCTTTTTCTTATTCTTTTCCGGATCTTTTTTTTTTCAATCTTTTCTGTTTCTTCTTTCAAGGCTTAAAGACGAAGCCTTTTTGAGATTTGGGTTGCAGGGGGTGTTCAGGAGTGTAAAAAGGGTGGATCTTGGGGTGGTTTTGATTTTGGGGTCACCGGAGTTAGGTTTCCGGTGACCTTATTTTGGATATTTGAGGCGATACGGGAAGATTCGAGGGTAGCCAGTGGTATGAGTGGATAGATCTAGTGGAGAGGAATAGAACGGCATTGGTTTCATGTGGTTCTTCATACTTTGGGTGGTCACCGGTGTAACTCCGGTGACCGGGGTTTTGAAGAGCAGGGTATTTTCTGGGTTCTTTCTGGAGCAAAGAAGAAGGAGAAGAAGAGGGAAGGGATGTTGAAAGGCCGGCGACCACCGTGGAGGGTGGTGGCCGCCATGGCCGCCTAGGGTTTTCTGAGGTTGAAGAAGGAGATGAAGAAAGAAAGGAGAGGCGGCTGATATTAGGGTTGTGAAAATGGCTAAAATGAAACGGCCGTTCAGACAAGGCCTTTTTATAGGCCAAACGTCCCAGATAATCTCGACCGTCCATTTGATGGAGATCAACGGTCTGAGAAGGGCGTTACTAAAACGACGTAGTATTGTCGTTTATGAGACTAAGGTCTCACACCCTTGGATCACATTGAATGAACGGCTGAGATTAAATCTCAACATTAATTAATTCTCTTATAATTCAAACATTATTCTCAGCCGTTGATTTGAGGAGACGAACGGCTGAGATCATCTCTGCTTACAGCCTTTGGACCGGGTCTGTTTGGGCTTAAGGATTGGGCCAACGGTTTGGACCACAATTGGCCCAAATTCATTTACACAGCATATATATATTTTTGTATTTTCTGATTTTAATGATTTTTATGTATTTTTATGTATTTTCTTTTATTCTTTTTTTTTTCTTTTCTTTTATGAAAAATTATAAATCCTAATTTACTACCTACTCTAATTTCCTAGTATTTTTTGGTAATTTTCTGCTATTTTTCCTAATTTCTACTACTTAAGCTATTTTACTAATTTTCTAATTAACTAAACTAACAAATTAATTACTACTATTTTTTTGATTTTTTCTAATTTCTTACTTATTCAAACACACAAAAATATAACTAATTTCAAGCAAAGCAAGTAATTGCACTCAAAAACATGTTTATTTTAGGTTTCAAACCCTCAGTACATTATTTACTACTACCACTCACCTCGAACCGGTAGAAGCTTCAACCCGCCTTGCGCTTGCCTCGCAAATCAATCTCCTCGGATGCCAAATCTGCTCAAAATCATAGAGAATGCATCAATATATGCTAATTTCACGCAATTCATTCGAAATAGCCCAAATTATATCAAAACCCACAAGTTGTTAAAACCCGACTTTTGGTGCACTTCTCGAAAAATTATAAAAGTTATATATTCGGAACCCTCGTCTCAATACGAGTCTAGGCATATCAAATTTACCAAATTCGGACTCCATTTGCCCACTCAAATCAGTATTTTTCTACAATTTTAGGCCTAGGGCTTAAACCCACATTAAATCCTCCATTTTCATAGAAATAATTCATGATTTCATGATAAAAGTGTGTAATTAAACCACGAAACTTACCTCCGACAATATCCCGATGATCTCCCAGCTATTTCCCGTCACTTTCTCACTCTAGAGCTCAACAATGGAGGGTTTTGCAAATGAACCCGTATGTGAAATGTCTCTGGTTTTAATTCACTGCCTGGGTCGATTGCTCTACGCGTTCACGGGACAGAACTCACGCGAACGCGATGCTCTGCTCCGTCCTCCCTTCGCGAACGCGACACCCTGTCACGCGTTCGCGAAGCACATATTTCCAACCGCCGGATTTTTCTCCTACGCGTTCGCGTCTCCACTCACGCGAACGCGATGACCAAACTTCCTCACCTACGCGAACGCGTTCCAGCTCCACGCGAACGCGAAGCCTCCGATCCTGACCCTACGCGTTCGCGTCCAGACCATCGCGAATGCGATGCATACCCTTGCTGACCTTCGCGGACGCGTGCCCCTTCATCGCGAACGCGATGAAGGATTTCCTTCTGCAGACACAGCAGCAATTTAGCTGCTGTCTTAGGCCAAAATGGTCCGTTTGGACCCCCGAATTCATCCCGAGGCCCCCGGGACCCCAACAAAAACTACCAACATACTCCATAACACGATTCAAACTTGTTCCAATCATAAAAACACATACTTTAACACGGAAAACATCGAATCCAGGCAAATTCAAGCCTAACTTTTCATTCAAACTTTCACAACCGACATTCGATCAAAAACCCGGCCAAACGACCTCCGAATGACCTGAAATTTTGCAGGCACATCCAAAATCACCTAACGGAGCTACTGCAACTGTCGGAATTCCATTTCGAATCCCGGATAAAAATTTCACCTATCGATCAGATATCGCCAAAATTCAACTTTAGCCAATTCAAGCCTAAAACTACACCGGACCTCCAAATTCACTTCCGATCGCTCTCCTAGCTCACAAATGACCTCCCGGAGCTGACTGAATCATCAGAATTCGATTCCGAGCTCTCTAACTAAATAGTCAACTCCGGGTTGACTTTCCTTATTCAAGTTTCCTTCAAAAAGGCTATATGCCTCATTTTCAATCAAATTCACTCCTAACTCCCCCGATAGACTCTAACACTGATATAAAAGCATGAAATATGTAATTACAACATAACGGGGTGGTAATTCCCGTGACGACGGGCCAGGTCGTCACACTTAGGTGAAAAATTCATCGGACTAAGACTTTAATCTTAGGAGAAATTATTCCTAGTAATACATAGCTGCAAGAAGCTAAAGGAAAAAGGTCTTCCGAACTAAAAATGTTGTTGAATGGTTTTTTTTCTAAGGGTTGACCAAGTGCTAGACCGGGACCTACTAGTTAATGTAGGGGGTTGAGTTTAGGCTGTTGTGGTGCTTTATGAGGTTAGTTGTTGCTAAAATGATTTTGTACTAGGGTATTCAAAGAAGATGTAGGCATATGACTCAAAAGCATGAGAGCAGAAGCAGCACATTGGGTTACAATGAACCCCAATTTTATGGAGATAGGCCCATGTGGGAAGCCTTCCATGGTATAAGAGCCATATGATGGTTTTGATCTTGTTAGAGACTTTCAATTTCAAGATCCATATGTAGCTATTGTTATCCTCTTCCACCTTCGGGGGTGCTTTGTTAGTAAGGAGGCTATAGGCTGATTTAGTGTTGAAGAGGCCAATGCTAGTGTTTGCCCATATCATCTTGTCTTCCTTTATGGGATTGGGTGGAATGAAATTAGTTGAGAGAAGGTCTCTAATGTAATAATTCTTAATTATGGGGTTAATTGGTTAATTATTGGAGTTGTGGATAAATAATTAAGTGGTTAATTGTTGCATAAGGATGAGCCAAAAAAATCTAGCAGTATTTCAAGATTTGGCCAAGTGACTCTTGCGTCATGAGCTTTGGTGTCATAATTAGAAGAATATTTGGCTTAGTCATTAGGAAAGCGGGGTCCACACCCAATTATATAGAAAATCTCTTGTAATAACCTGACCGGTTGTTTGAGCTCTAGCACGTTGTTCAACAGTTTGAGCCTATGAGCAACTTCATTTCAGGTATTATGACTTGTGCGCGCGCTCGGAATTGAATTCCGGGAAGTTCGGGTTGAATTGGAAAGAGAATACTCATTTTTGAAGCTTTAAGTTAAAAGGATTGACTAAGATTGGATTTTGAGTAAACGACCTCGAAATCAGGATTCAAAGATTCCAGCAAGTTTGTATGATAATTTCGGACTAATGCGTATGCTGTGATCGGGTTTTGGAAGACCCGGAAAAATTTTGGCACCTATTGTGGAAGTTAGCATTTGTAAAGGAATTTCATAAATTTAGGTTGAAGTGCATCTTAGTGTTATCAATGTGCGTTTGGGCTTCCGAGTCTGGGAATAACTCTGTATTGTGATTCTGGTATTGGGAGCGCGATCGAAAGTGAATTCATAGGTCTGTGGGTTGTTTTGGAGTCATTTGGCTAAAGATAGAAATTTGAAGGTTTTTGAGAAGTTTGACCGAAAGTAGACTTTTTGATATCGGGGTTGGAATCTGATTCTGAAAGTTGGAGTGGGTCCATAATGTCGAATATGACTTGTGTGCAAAATTTGAAGTCAATCAGACGTGATTTGATAGATTTCGGCATCGAATGTATAAGTTTGAAGTTCTAAAGTTCATAAAGTTTGAATTGGAGCGTGATTCATGATTTTGATGTCGTATGATGTATTTTAAAGCCTCGCACAAGTACATAAAGTGTTATGAGACTGGTTAGTATGATTGGATGTGCTACCGTGGGCCCCAGGTGAATTCTGGGTGGTTAACAGATCGAACTATGAATTGGAAGAAAAACTAAGGCAGTTGGTATCTGGTGTAACCGCAATGCGAGGTTGTGGTTGCAGGTGCGGCGCTGCAGAAGGGGCCTGGGAGTTCAGGTGTGGAATAGGCTACCAAGGTAAGGAACGCAGATGTGGGGCATTTTCCGTATCTGCGCAAGCACATAAGCGAGGGAACTAACCGCAGAAGCAATATTTGGCACTGAGCCTAGGAGCGCATAAGTGGCACGCACGCCGAAGAAGCGAGGGCCACTTAAAATGCTACTCACTGTTAACATTCTCTATACACCTTACTATTATGTGCATGTGATACCTTGTATGGTACTAGTCCATAAATATTAGGCATTATAGCTCAGATCGTACATTATCCCAATATGTCAAACTTTGACGAAATTCAGTTTCTTTGATTTGCTTACCCTCTCACTTTCACATATTTACTTAACGATACCAAAGCTCTTTTTGACTTTGGCCAAAAACATCGAATGTTCCAAAATTTTATCGAGCATCATGTGATATTTTCATTTGAGCTAGCCATACTCGTTTTGATGAGTTTTCAATTTAAAGCCATATTATCGGAGTAATTCTCACATCTCTCTTTATGAATTTCTAGCATCATAAATTCTGTTTGTGAAGGTCCCCAGAATTTTAGCTTTGGCACCCTTGAATATCCTCAAATATTATTCTTGGATAAATAAAAATTTGACAAAGACCATACATTAGTGTTGTAACGACCCGACCGGTCGTTTTAAGAATTTTTACTTCCCTCGAAAGTTTGGAGGCACAAGTAGCTTTGTATAACGTATTAGGACTTGTCTGCAAACTTAGAGTTCATTCCGAGTTGATTTGATATGCTTCGGCGCAAGTTTTGGAAGTCAAAAGTTCATTAAGTTTGATTTGAGGTGCGTTTCGTCATTTCGATATTGTTATGCATGATTTAAGGTCTCGAGTATGTCCGTATTTTGTTATGGGATTTGCTGGTATGTTCTTACGGGGTCCAGACGGGCTCGGGTGAGTTTCGGATTGATATTGGACTGTGTTGCGCTCATTTTTCTTACGTTCCAACGTCATTTCTTCAAGCATAAATGGTACTTCTATGCGGTGTAATCAGAGGGCCTAATTTCTTGCTATCAAGTCATTTTGGAAGGATACCTTGAGGCCCCGAGGATGAGGAGTTACGATTGAGTCCCCGAGGATGTGGAGTTACGACTGAGTCCCCTTCCTCGGGGCTCGTCAAGACCCGACTCAAAGAAGATGAAGATCGAGGCTATAGCAAAATGTGGAACCCCAAGACACATGGCTAGGTCTGACAGAGCCGGTCTACCCATAGCCTATGACGAGGCGTCATATCTAACCGTCTCATCTCCATGCTTTTATATTTAATGCATGTTACACCATAAACAGATTCACCTTCTATATAAAGGGAATCCTCACTAACTTGTAAGGGGCGGTTGTTGCTCCAACTATTATACACTAGATCAATAATATCACTCTCTCTCTCTTTCTTCTCTCTAACTAGCTCTCTCTTACTAGCTCGAGGCCACTATTGGCATTTATTGCTTCCATAGTTGTTCTTCATGTATTGCTTGGTATTTTCCATAAAGAGACTTCTTTGATCATATTCTAACTGTTATCCCTTTCCTGGTTACCTCCAATAGCTCGAGCCCAAGTTGGATATCGACCCCAAGGCCCTTTATTGACTAGTGCAAAGCCCGAGCAGCAAGCCCCTCGGTTTAATTACTGCCCGGCTTCAGTTCGTATCTCATCATTAAGACTTCACAATTTTAGCATCAACTGCTCTAACAACTAGCATGAAAATAGATTATGTATTTTTAGAATCCCATTACAAATTTAGTTGTTGTTATCACTTATTTACGGTAAAAAATTTGGCCTCCACCGTAGGGTTAAAAATAATAGTGATTATTTTCTTGCTGGTTTCATTACAAAACCGCAAGTTATCTTTCACACTTTTTCTTGTCCAAGATCTTTTGATTTCAAGTAAGATGTCTGGCACAGTAAAGAGAGTCGAGAATGACAACCTCGAAAACCACGGAGGAAATGGTGTGGTTGTTCCGATTGCTGGTGCGCCACCACGGAATCCCGAGAATGCACATGGACCAATCTCAACGGATGCGGGTTCGCGCGACGCACAATAGGTCGAAAAAACCTCACACAACGATAAAAGCATACAACAAGGCGACCAATAGGAAGCCCACAAAACCCTATCTCAGGAAGAAAGGGAAGTTAGCCTTCATGTTATTTTTGAAATGTTGCAGGCACAACAGCTGGATATCGCTCAACTGTAAAGCCACCCAAAAACTTCTAGCACAGCAGCTCCGGAAACAGCTCCTCCCCAACTGAACAGACACCCGAGAGATCGAGCAATAACGAATCGGTAGCCGATCCTGCCATCATAAAAATGTTGGAGGACCTCACCAAAAGAATTGAGTCGGGCGAACAAATGATAGTAGCTAATGATAAGAAGGTTGAATCCTACAACTCTTGGGTCGAACAGATCACGGGCGCACCCCCAGTCCTGAAGGGTATAGATTCGTGGAAGTTCGTATAATGCTTGTTCCCAGAGAAAGTTTCTCCATAACCCATCCTAAAAAAGTTCAGAACGCTAGAACTCCCAAAATACAGCAGGACCTCGGATCCCAACGAACACATTACTACCTATACATGTGCAGTAAAAGGCAATGACTCAAAAGATGATTAAATCGAGTCTGCCTTACTGGAGAGGTTCGGAGAAACACTTTTGAAGGGGGCCACAATGCGGTAACACAACCTAGCTCCCAACTCCATTGATTGCTCTCATGCTAGAAAACTCCTCCATAAAGGCACATGCCCGTTCCATCAAAGCAACGACGAGAAGGCCCGATGCGTCCAAGACCGAGGAAAGGGATAATAAAATGCTGCAAAAATTCACATCTCACCCCCAGATAGAATGAACGGGGCTACCCCCGATCTCAGATAACTGGGGCGGTACATGCCTTTGTTCAAATCCTAAATGAACCAAGCACAATAATTTCAAGGCAATTAAAACTAAACTTTATCAGGTACTAAGCCAAGACCTGGTCGTACGCCCACATTCGGCATCGATCGCGAATTAGGGTTATGCAAGACTAGCCGAGAGCCCCCTCGCGCTTAGTATGCCCAGACAACTTCTAACGAAGAAATCGATGCCAAATAGAGAAAGATACCGCTCGTACGCCGCAGATAGGGCAAACGGCCCAAGACGCAATCTATATCACAATGATCGGAGAATAGATTAAGGACAATATTCTCAAAGAATCATTAATAGAGCCAGATTCTGAGGGGACACAAGGCCAAAGAGGGTGCCTCACCTATCAAGGTACAATTTTGACATCACCATATCAAACATCGCATCCACCGTTAACAAAACCAGAGATATTAGTTGGCCCAGATCTATTCAGCCGAATTCCTCTCAGAGGAAACGCAGCTTGGTATGTGAACAACATAACACACATGTCTACGGGGCCAAAAAAATCCACCAGTTCCGGAGGAAAATAGCCAAGCTACTCAATAATTGTCATCACCGAGAACTGTCGAGTGATTGGGCTCGATTTCAGTTTCGAGCAAGGAAGGAAGGCAAGAAAAATGAAGCAAATGAGCTGCAACGTATTGCCACGATAGTAAAGGGGCGACGAGACTCATCGAGAACTCATAAAAAGGGGAGTAAAAATGCTCATCTCCAAGAGAAAAATGGATTTCGGGATATATTACCAAGGACGCCCTCACATTCGGCAAAAAGGACATCGAGATCTTGTCTCGGCCTCACACTGATGCACTGGTAATCTTCTTCCTAATTCGTTCCATTTCAAATAAAACATGTTCTCATAAATTCAGGTTGCTCGATCAACGCTGGTGAGCCAAAGAAGATAGGGCGGTTAGGACCTCTAAGTCAAATCATGCCCGCCTCTCGAATATTTTCCGGATTCCAAATGGCAAACGCAATAGCAAGGAGAAAGACCATTCTCTCAGCTCGGCATGGCTGGCCCAGACTGAAACATCAAGTTCCGAGTCATCAAAGGGTGTGCAAGGCACGAATAACTTATTCAGACGTCCCCCTTCGCCAAAAGATAAAATCCCAAGCAAGGGACAAAATTAGAGCCGTAGGTAGAAAGAGACACATGGCTAGGGGAAAGTTTGCATCACATAACATATCGCCAGAACCAATATCTCCACTCTCGAAAGAGTTAGGATGGTAAGAGGACCATGCCTTTGGCTAAGCCTGATTAAATATAAGCGGGGGGTTGTACTAGAGTCCCGCTAATAGTTATGCTACCAATATATCGATGTCTATTCTCCATTTTTTTTCTATTTGTTGCTTACCTATCATTATCGTGGCTACTCTTCCATTTTTTATTTTGCCTTATAAAATCGGTTGTCCTCAACTTTGTTGATTGAAAAAATTTGGCCATGAAGAAGGTTTAAATTTAAAACAAGCAAAGATTAATAAAAAAAAATATTAGTATCTTCGGATAAATAGCAAATTTGCTTGAGCTACCGGCAACATAACCAAACTATTTAACCCAAAAAATAATTTTCAAGGTCAAAATAATTTAATTTTATATGTCAAATCACAAGCAACCGATTCGATCCGAAATATATAATTTTTATATTAATACAACGTGATAGAAAAGTAAAAAATAAATTTAATGACATATAATATAATAAAAATAAAGCAGCAAAGAAATAATTCTTATTGGATGATCCTTGATCGAATTAGCCGAACAGAGCTCGAGGAGCCGAACTATGACAAACTTGAGATCAAGTTGATATGAATTACAATGTATAGAATTATAGAGAAGAAAAATTAGATGATTACAATGGTGGTAAAATGTCTATTTATAGGACTAGATCCTTGAATTATGGGCTTATTACGAGAGCATTTACTCAATTCGTCTGTTATTTTTAGAAAACTTATAATGGTTGAGTAAATGCTCAAATTCCTTAACCGATAAGATAATTGCGTAACTGATGATTCAATCATATACCTATTATGTCAATCTCATACTTGTTGAGTCAGTCTCGTACCTGTAGTTAATTTCGTAATTGTTTGGCTTGTTCTTCCCATTACAACTATTTATTGTATTTATTGTACAATACATAATTGGTTTGTAACTAATAGCATAATGATAGTAAATCTCGTGTAATCCAACATTAATTTCTTTCCTCATTTGTAATACTGAGCTATTCTCTCGTACCTGATTCGGGGCTATTCTCCCGTACTTGTTCTGGGGCTATTCTCCCATACCTGATCTAGGGCTATTCTCTCGTACCTGATCTGGGACTATTCTATGATGATCAGTTCCAAGATTAATAGCCCGTTTGGCCAAGCTGTAAAACTCAAAAATATTTCGCATATCATCTTTACCCTAACTTTGCTGATAAGTGTTACTAGTAAATAGATCCACATGGCAAGTCTATCTTCCACTAACACATGCCTGGAAACTGTTGCGATGAAAAATAATGGAATCTCCTCGAATTACTTCCCCAGTAACAATCCTCCTTGTCATTCATTGCTTCTTACTACTCTTCTTTTTATGGATCCCATCTTAGTACTTATAGATGGATATTTCAAAATTTAATTCTCTGAGGACAAAGTAACCTGTAGAGGGCATTCTAAGTTTATTACAAGTGGAATTTACTTGGACTTTGTAAAGTATGGACACTAGAAAAGACATCTATTTTATCTTGCAAAGAAAAATGAAAACCAACTATAGCTAGATCATTGCTGTCTGCTTCCTCTCAACTCTATGAGGAAAAAACAGGACATAACATTTCTGGTTTGAGTTATCCTGCATAATGGCTGTGTTGTGCGGATTCTCCAATAACATTGTTGTACTCATGTCGGATCCTCTAAAAAATATACCACTTTTAGAGGACCCGACACACAGTCCGAGTTATTTTAGAAGAGTCCGAGCAATATTTGGTAAAGCAATTAGAAGTTGTTCTTCCTGAAGGAGGTAGCAAAAAAAGAACTCCTATTTACATCACACCGCCTGATATAAATTCCCAAGATCTTGAACATGATAATCTTACATATAATCGTCATAGAAAACATACCTGAATCGTGAGCCATCATCTTTAAGCGGAAGCGTTAATCGGCAATTGGTTTCTCGCCCCTTGCCCTAGCTTTCGTTACCGCCGTCTTTAGGGATGGAAGAGAGGAAAAGCAATAACCCTAATGGGTGGGGAGAGGACCAATTTATAGAGATTTTCATTTAATCTGGTACGTCCATCAAGTAACCAATCGGACGGATGAGATTTATTAATTAATTAAATATTAATTATGGACCTTAACTTATTGGGCCACATTATTTATAAGAAATAACTTACATTCTCCCACTTGGCCCAATAATCACATAATATTAATATTTAATATAGGAACATTAGTTGCGCATAAACAAATCTCTTCTATAATGTCCATCATAAATACCATAATACGATAAACTAGTAAATGTGAGTTATGGCGGTTATACATAATTTGTCTACATACTCCCTTCCATATACTACAACATTAGTAATTTACCGTATCAGGTTCATAAGCTATAAAAATTTTATGGTCCACAATAATGTCTCCTTGAGACTTATCCTGTAATATCTCAAAACAATAATGTGCACACCATTATGAGAAACAGGAAATCACTAATGTATATCAGAAACATATAAGTGAGCTCAGAGTGTCAAAACATTATAAATACATCAGTCATAAATACAGCCAAGACCCATTCTATGTATATGTTCTTTAAATATCTTTGGCTGTAAACCTTTCGTTAACGGATCTGCAATCATGAGATCTGTTCTAATATGCTCAAGTGACACTCTTTGTTTATGAACTTCCTCCTTGACGGTAAAGTACTTTAATTCCATATGTTTGGCACCTTTGGAGTACTTATCGTTCTTGGAGAAGAATACTGCTGCAGAATTATCACAGTAAATTTTCAGCGGCTTGGTAATGGTGTCGACAACCCCAAGTCCTGAAATAAAGTTTCGCAACCATAATGCATGAATTGTGGCCTCAAAACATGCCACAAATTCTGCTTCCATCGTGGATGTAGCAATGACAGACTGTTTGGCACTCTTCCACGATATTGCTCCTTCAACTAATTGGAACAAATAACCAAACGTGGATTTTCTAGTGTCAATACATCCAGCGAAATCTGAATCCGAGTATCCAACAACTTCCAAATGCTTGGATCTCCTATACATGAGCATGTAATCCTTCGTTCCTTTCAGGTACCTCAAAACTTTCTTTGCAGCTTTCCAGTGATCAATTCATGGGTTACTCTGATATCTTCCTAACATTCCGACCGCAAAGCTAATATCCGGTCTTGTGCAAGTCTGAGCATACATCAGACTGCTAACAATAGAAGAGTAAGGAATTGATTCCATTTCTTTTCGCTCTACATCATTCTTAGGACATTGCATGAGACTAAATTTGTCCCCTTTTTGAATTGGAACAATTCCTGCTGAACAATTGTTCATGTTAAATCTCTCAAGAATTCTTTCGATATAGCCTTTCTGAGACAATCCCAATAATCCTTGTGATCTATCACGGAATATTTCTATTCCTATCACATAGGATGCCTCGCCCATATCTTTCATTTCAAAATTCTTAGAGAGAAAATCTTTAGTCTCACGCAATATACCTAAGTCATTAGCAGCAAGTAGAATATCATCAACATATAGGACTAAAAATATAAACTTGCTCCCACTGATCTTTTGGTATATACACCGATCAACGGTATTTTCCACAAATTCAAAAGATGTTATGGTATCATTGAACTTTATATACCATTGTCGTGAGGCTTGTTTAAGTCCATATATTGACTTCTTCGGTTTACACACCATTTGACCTTTCCCTTTAGTTTCGAAACCCTCTGGTTGGTCCATATACACTTCCTCCTCGAGATCTCCATTAAGAAAGGCAGTTTTCACATCCATTTGGTGTAACTCTAAATCATAATGAGCCACCAAAGCCATAATAATTCTTAATGAGTCTTTCTTTGAGACCGGTGAAAAGGTCTCTTTATAATCAATGCCTCCTTTCTGAGTATAACCCTTGGCAACAAGTCTAGCTTTGTATCTCTCAATATTGCCATTTGAATCGCGTTTGGTCTTAAAGACCCATCTACACCCGATTCTTTTAGAACTTTCAGGCAATTCAACGAGATCCCGGACTTTATTGTATTCCATGGATTTTAACTCTTCCTTCATGGCATCAATCCATTTGTCAGACTCATTACTTTCTATGGCTTGTGAAAATGAAACCGGATCCTTATTAAGACCGATATCAAAATCTGACTCTTGCAAATAAACCACGTAATCATCCGAAATAGCCGATTTTCTAACTCTTTGAGATTTTCTTAATGGCATTTCTTGTGGTTCATTTGTGTCAGATATTTGTGAGTTAGTTTCTTCATGAAGTGTTTCATCCAAATGTTGCTCGGTGCTGTCAAAGTGTTCTTCAACAACTGGAATAATATTTGGTATTTGTGTGGAAGTAGGCATATTTCTAGGTAATAGAATATTGACCCTTACCTCTTTAATTTCCACACTTTGCTTTTCAACACTCCCACTAACTTCACCATTCTCAATGAATCTTGCATTACCGGTTTCAACAATTCTTGAACTATGGTTTGGACAGTAAAACACATACCCTTTAGATTTCTCCGGGTAACCAATAAAGTAACCACTTACTGTTCGAGAATCTAATTTCTTTTCTTGTGGATTATAGACTCTAGCTTCCGCTGGGCAACCCCAAACATGTAGGTGCCTTAAACTAGGTTTCCTTCATGTCCACAGTTCAAAAGGGGTCTTTGGAACTGCCTTACTAGGAACCCTATTTAACAAATATACAGCGGTTTTAAGAGCATACATCCACAATGATTTGGGTAATGAGGAATTACTTATCATTACGCCCCAATCCCTAACTTAACTGTTCCCCTAAGTTCATTTCTGCCATTTTGGGTTGCCGGGAGAGTCGGTTCTGAAAATTTGAGCATTTTGGGACACACAGTCCCTAAATAAGAGCTTTGAAGCTAGAAAATGGCCCGTAGCCGGAACAGTGTTAAGAAGATCTCGGAACGGAATGGAATTCCGACAATTTCTGTAGCTTCGTTATGTGATTTTGGATATGTCCGCAAATTTTCAGGTCATTCGGACGTCGTTTGGTCGGGTTTTTGATCGAATGTGCAATTCGGAAAGTTTTAAGAAATTTAGGCTTGAATTCGATGTGAATTATGGATTTTGATGTTGTTAGACGTGTTTTGATGATTAGAATAAGTTCGTATCATGTTTTGGAATAGGTTGGTGGTTTTCGTTGGGATCCCGGGGGTCTCGGGATGAATCCGGGGGTCCAAACGGACCATTTTGGTGCCAATTGCACTGCTGGTTCTGCTGCAATATTGCAGAGAAATTTTGTGCTTCGCGATCGCGAAGCTGCTCATGCGATCGCATAAGAGGAAATTACTGGGCACTGCGATCGCGAGGGGGAGTTTGCGATCGCGTAGGGTGAATTTGGGAAGCTCTGCGATCGCGAGGTAGAGTCTGCGATCGCGTAGGGTAGAGGAGTGAGGACCGGTAGTTGTTCTTCGCGATCGCGACGCGGGGGATGCGATCGCGTAGAGTGTTAATCGGAAGCAGTGCGATCGCGGTCGAGGTGATGCGATCGCGTTGAATGGTCAGGTTGAACACTGCGATCGCGTCCTGGACCACGCGATCGCGTAGAGGAAAATAGGCCGCCCATATTTTGTGCATCGCGATCGCAAGCCCAGTGCTGCGATCGCGTAGAGTAAAAAGGCCTGGCAGTGACTTTAAGTCCAGAACATTTCAGTCGCGGCCTAACGCACCAAAACCGCCATTGTTGAGCTCCAAGAGAGGATTTTGAAGGGGAAACGCTGGGATATCATCGGGAAATCATCGGGGGTAAGTTTCTTAACCTTAATTCGTTGGTTTATCATGAAATCCATGATTATTTCACTGAAATTGGAAGATTAAAGGTGGGTTTGAGCCCTAGGCCTAAATGTTAGAAAATCTTTGATTTGAATGGGCAAACGGAGTCCGATTTCGATAAATTTTATATGCACGGACTCGTATTGAGATAAGGAACCCGAATATATATTTTTCGTGATTTTTCGATAAGCGTACCGGAAGTCGGGTTTTGGCAACTTGTGGGTTTTGGTGAATTTTGAGTTATTTTGATTGGGTAATGCCCAATTGGCCTATTTTGACGTGATTCTATTGATTTTATCAGATACTACACTTGTGGAGGCCGACATTCGTGGCAAGAGGGTTTTTACTTAGCGGTTTTGTACCGGAATTGAGGTAAGTGGCTTGTCTAACCTCGTGTGGGGGAATTTTCACCCCTAGGATATTATGTGATAGTTTAAATGCCTTGTACGCGAGGTGACGGGCGTGTACATGCGCTGGTTGTTGTAACACACACTTTACTTGAATTGTCTGATTAGTGATATTCCTGCTCTTAGCTGATAAAAGCGTTACCATTACCCGGTATTACTTAGAAAAGCATGATTAGCTAGGATTCGACATGTTTAATTGCCTAGTTGATTTACTTGAACTCTTGATAAATTGTTGGCACTAATTTCGGTGAAGTTGTAATTTAACATATTATATTCTATCTGTGTGTTTTCTTTATTTGATGTGTTGGTGGACTGCGGGTTCAATTCCCGGAGATCCCAGGGCTGTGGGTTCGATTCCCAGAGACCCGGAGTGATATTGTTTGTGGACTGCGGGTTCAATTCCCGGAGATCCCAGGGCTGTGGGTTCGATTCCCAGAGACCCGGAGTGATATTGTTTGTGGACTGCGGGTTCAATTCCCGGAGACCCAGGGCTGTGGTTTCGATTCCCAGAGACCCGGCGTGATATTGGTAGGGACTACGGGTTCGATTCCCGAGATCTCGAGTTATTGGTAGGGACTACGGGTTCGATTCCCGAGATCCCGAGTTATTGGTAGGGACTGCGGGTTCGATTCCCGGAGATCCCGAGTTATTGATTATTTATTGAGATATGGGCTGCGGGTTCGATTCCCGGAGACCCAGAAGGTACTGTCAATGGGACTGTGGGTTCGATTCCCACAGGTCCTGGACTTGTTGATTGAGTTTTTATTTAGTTATTTACTTGCTGCTAGCTTACATTGTGGACGGTTGCAGGAAATCACTTTACTGTCGTCATTCGGATTCATAATTATTTAAACCTGCTTGTTATTGTTATCATCATTATATTATTGTTCTCTCGGTAGGGCCCCGACCTTCCTCGTCACTACTCCGTCGAGGTTAGGCTTGGCAGTTAGCACTGAGTACCGCCGTGGTGTACTCATGCTACTCTTACGCACACTTTTGTTGTGCGGATCCGGGTACATCAGGAGAGGCCCATACTAGGTGATATCGGCAGTAGAGCTTGGAGACCTCGAGGTATGATGCGCTACGTCCGCGGATCGGAGGCCCTCCTTCTATTCCGATAGTTCTAGTAGATGTTTTCCTTCATTTCGTTGTTTTAGATACTCTTTGCACATAGAGCCACAGTTGTATTTCTTTTAGTCTGTGTTACCCGTGGGATTCCGGGTCTTGGTGGTATTTTTATACGGTGTGTTGACGAGTGTATGTGCCAAGCGGCACGGATTACATTCCTATTTATATCATTTTCCGCTATTTCTTGTTTAAAGTTCATAAACTTGTACATTCCGCAAAGTGTTAGGCTTACCTAGTCGTGGGGACTGGGTGCCGTCACGACATGTTCACGATTGGTGAACTAGGGTCGTGACAAGTTGGTATCAGAGCTCTAGGTTCGTAGGAGTCACGGGACACAGACCGGTTACTTAGATTCTCGCTGATCGATACGGAGACGTCTGTATTTATCTACGAGGGGCTATGTAACTGTTTAGGAAACTCTTCAATTCTTTGAATTCCTTATCGTGCGTCATTTATTCAGTTGAAGCCTATGTCATATGTTCTTTTGCATCCACTCGTGTATTGAAATTGCGCACTCGGTATCAAGTATGCGCCAACGGTTCGTGACGCTGCAGAGAGATCTCAAGGAAGTCAAGAATTTACTCAACCATTGTTACCGCGTGTCATCTATATCGATAATGCAATAGAATTGAGAGATCTTCAACTGTGCACGTGGGGGTGCACTAGATTCTGACATTCAGTTGATAAGTATGGTCTTGAGAAGGTTTACTTAACTGCCTAATCGTCACAGTAAAGGTAGAATCACAAGGTGGATGTAGATCTAAAGATAGTTAGTGGTAATAAAGACTATATGGTTCATATGAGATATCTATTTAGCGAAGAATTCAGCCAGCAGAGATACTGGAGGAAATGAGTTTAACTGTCTTAAGAAGGACATGTACCAAACCAATGTCTTGGGTTGTCTTATAATGAAGACGTACATATGATAAAGGCTATTATCGTGGATTAGCAAGATGTATCTTTAAGGCTTCGTGCTAACTGAAAGGATTTCACTATCAACGACCAAATTATGGGTCATGTATCATATCCGATTTGGCTCGCACTGTATTTAGGTGCTATTCAAAAAGTTCTTTGGAACTTGTGGAAGAGTAAGAGTTGAGACTCGTATGGTATGACGTTGGGACTTTTGATGTTCCTGTGTCCATAATAATTCTACATTTCATTATCGGCAGGGAAGACTTCGGCGAAGGCTACATGGTGCTTCGTAGGTGTGAGAATCACAGTATGTCTTAAGCTGTCGTGGTAAAGAATGTTCGATACATAGAGCGGGAATATGCTTGGTTGTATTGGGATGAGTTCATACCCTATGGTGTTAGAGTGCTAATATAGCACAGGTGGTTATATTCGTTGGATCAAGTGAGTTGCAGTTGAATAATAGTAAATGACTTGAGAGAATGGTTATAATGTGTTCGAGAGTCGTGTAATAGTGGCTTTGGGCTAAGTGGGAGAGTCCCGCCGCTTAAGATTGGATCGCATGGTTAATTACCTGTGTGAATTATGGATACCGGCGTATTATTGTGTTATTGCAGCCACGGGAAAAGGACCATGTGTGGCAATTTGAGTATATGTATTGTTGAATGCATGTTATGTTTAGCCTTACTGGCTCATGTTCAAACTTGAGGGAAAATTCATGATTTATGCCTCGTATAGGTGCAGGCTTCGCGGGAAGTGATTCCGCTGGGTGCTTTATCGAGAGGGTATTCATATGTTATAAAGAAATTCAGTAGAGTTGGTTGCGTACTGGGGCAAGTTAGAACCGGATGGTTCTCGATAGCGGTCCTAGTGAATTCAAGAGGTAAAGTGTGGTGCCTGATAATTCTGAGTCTATAAGTACAGTTGAGGCTCAAGCTTTTGAAGCAACTTATGAAGAAAAGCACAAAACGATCTATGATGTTTTGACTTGTGGTGTAGTATTTGAGAGACATGAAATGGTCGTCGTTCTTGAGATAGCATGGCCTCGTGATTTAAGGTCACTCGGGGTAAGTGCGGTTGGAATAAGTTAGGTATTGAAGGAAGATATTAACATTTCTAAGGCAATCAAGGATAACCTGGAAGGAAGTAGATTGATCGGCCATAGTTGAGTTGGCGTATTGGTGTCAATGATCGATTCATGCAACGTGATCGAATTATGCATGTGATTTGTGACGGTGCATTTGAGACTTGTCGGCCGCAGTGATTGATGTAATTTTGAAGTATTCTTCTGTTAAGGGTCTGTTATGAGTAGGCGGATCTCGGAAAGGGTTATGGTGGCTTGGACCACTACTTAGAGATTGGCATATTCAACGGTTATGAGAACTCACTGTGTGTTGCTATAGTTCTCCTAAAATGAGTTAAATGGAAGGTCTTATGTGATGAAGTATTAGCCTATCGTCAGTTCTAGAGCTATGATGGAAATTGTGTCTATCGTATATTCGGCACGTGGGGTGCAGCGAGTAGTATGAAATTTGAAGTAAGGACCAAGGTCACAGTTTG
This sequence comes from Nicotiana noctiflora, assembly GCA_032618575.1. Classification (NCBI taxonomy): domain Eukaryota; kingdom Viridiplantae; phylum Streptophyta; class Magnoliopsida; order Solanales; family Solanaceae; genus Nicotiana; species Nicotiana noctiflora. The sequence goes on from JASVEL010012742.1 coordinate 123,154, forward strand.
GTCAATGAATGTGATATAAAGAGCTCGGATGAGCAGGGAAAGAGTGTCGGTGTTTTGAGTAAGATGGGTATTAGCATCGGTATCATTTGAGGTCGGTGTTCTATGAGAAAGGCTTTGCATCCCGGTTAGGGACTCCTGATCGCTTTTCAGTGTTAGTGCAGCCGGTGGGCTGAACGTGCAGGTCCGTCTAATTATTCGGAAGATGGTGGGAGCTTGACCCACAAGAAGATTGTATAGGTGTGACTTGTAGTCACTTGATTGGTTAGAAATTTAAACCAAGTATGAGGAGTTCGGTGATATCATCCATTTGAGAACTTATGCCTGGAGGGCACTCTGCTTATTGGGTTATAGAACTGTGAAATACTATTGACTTATCTTGGCACGACCATGATAGACTTAAGGTCGGTGGATAGATTTAAATGTGGAAGTGAGCCTTGCGTCAGGCCAGTTATGTTTCTTCCAGCAATGCGCCCTTTATGAAGGGATAGTCGCGGTCTTATTTCGCGGTTGGTTAATTCATGTAAGATATATTGTGCCGTATGAGTGTGAGACGGCTTGGTAAGTTCCTTATGTGTTGGGGTTCCGCTCAGCGGTGATGTTATAGGAGCATGATGGCTCTTGAGACTCGGATCTTATATCGCACCTCAGTTGTGCTTGAGTTGTAGCCTATAGCGCTATATGTTTCATTGTGTCCGATATCATGCACCTTAGTGTGCTTATGATCGATAGTCAGTATTTTGATGTGACGAACTATTCAGCTCGACATATAACTCCTTGTGTGAGTTTTATATTGTTGGGATCGGGTGGCACGCCGCCATGGTTATATTGTTGGGATCGGGTGGCACGCCGCCATGGTTATATTGTTGGGATCGGGTGGCACGCCGCCATGGTTATATTGTTGGGATCGGGTGGCACGCCGCCATGGGCATATTGTTGGGATCGGGTTGCACGCCGCAACAATGTGGTGTCTATTTCGGTGTCTATAATTGCTTTTATGTGTTATGTTTCCTATTTTCTGAGGAGGCCCATGTTTATGTGAGAGCTGAATAATTCTCTCTAGTTTTCGCCTTCCTTTGTATCACGTACGTATTAGTGGATTCGTAGCACATTGTGTCATCTTGTGGGACTTTTGATTATGTCCGATGTGGCTTATCGCCTGAGCAGTTCGTACTGGGTGAGATGAGATTATGTGATTTGGGGTCAGTGCAAATTGATTATATGAAGTATACTATAGAGGAAATGATCATCCTCTGGTTTAGGACAGGGTAATGGATCTTGTTAGGAGTATGGACCAATGAATTGTTGATTCAGTAGTTGGTTATGGATATCAACACATCTCTTCCATCGTGTCGGTATTGTAAAGGTTGGAACGAGACCTATGTAGATCATGAGGTGTGATGGGAGCATCTGATTCGTTGAATTTTTGGCTAATTTGATCATAAAAATATTATTGTGGTCTTGTGGATTTTGAGTTGCAAGGTAAGAATCCAGCAAGGTTATGCAATCATGTTTGAGGACGGCGTTTGAGGAATATTGAGTGATCTCTTGATGAAAACAAGCCCGACATAGAATTCCGGATGTTGGAATTAGGCTCTCAGACTTAATTGCTTAAACAAGAGGGAATATCTTCAGATATATCAGGCTAATGTGCTCAGCTGAGTCTTAGATTTATTGCCCCTTTTTAGATTTTGAGGCGTGTTGGGGAGGTTGCTTATGAGTTGGCCTTACCTCCCAGCCTAGCCGGAGTTCACCCCGTGTTTCATGTCTCCATGCTCCGGAGATACCATGGTGACCCGTCGCATGTGTTGGATTTCACATCTATTCAGCTAGACAAGGATTTGTCTTATGTTGAGGAACCGGTAGCCATTCTAGACAGGCAAGTCAGAAAGCTAAGGTCAAAGAACATCGCTTCGGTAAAGGTTCAGTGGCGGAGCCAGCCGGTCGAGGAGGCGACTTGGGAGACCGAGCAGGATATGCGCAGCCAGTACCCTCATCTTTTCACTACTCCGGGTATGTTTTCTATGCTCGTTCGAGGACGAACGAATCTTTAAGTGTGGGAAGATGTAACGACCCGACCAGTCGTTTTAGAAAATTACGCCCCAATCCCTAATTTAACTGTTCCCCTAAGTTCATTTCTGCTATTGTGGGTTGCCGGGAGAGTCGGTTCCGAAAATTTGAGCATTTTGGGACACTTAGTCCCTAAATAAGAGCTTTGAAGCTAGAAAACTGGTCCATAGCCGGAATAGTGTTAAGACGATCTCGGAACGGAAATCCGATGGTTCCATTAGCTCCGTTAGGTGATTTCGGGGTTGGGAGCGCGTTCGGAATATATTTTGGAGGTCCGTAGCTCAATTAGGCTTGAAATGCCGAAGGTTGAAATTTTGGCGAATCCGAACGATAGGTGAGATTTTGATCGGGGGGTCGGAATGGAATTCCGACAATTTCTGTAGCTTCGTTATGTGATTTTGGATATGTTCGCAAATTTTCAGGTCATTCGGACGTCGTTTGGTCGGGTTTTTGATCGAATGTGCAATTCGGAAAGTTTTAAGAAATTTAGGCTTGAATTCGATGTGAATTATGGATTTTGATGTTGTTAGACGTGTTTTGATGATTAGAATAAGTTCGTATCATGTTTTGGAATAGGTTGGTGGTTTTCGTTGGGATCCCGGGGGCCTCGGGATGAATTCGGGGGTCCAAACGGACCATTTTGGTGCCAATTGCACTGCTGGTTCTGCTGCAATATTGCAGAGAAATTTTGTGCTTCGCGATCGCGAAGCTGCTCATGCGATCGCATAAGAGGAAATTATTGGGCCCTGCGATCGCGAGGGGGAGTCTGCGATCGCGTAGGGGGAATTTGGGAAGCTCTGCGATCGCGAGGTAGAGTCTGCGATCGCGTAGGGTAGAGGAGTGAGGACCGGTAGTTGTTCTTCGCGATCGCGACGCGGGGGATGCGATCGCGTAGGGTGTTAATCGAAAGCGGTGCGATCGCGGTCGAGGTGATGCGATCGCGTTGAATGGTCAGGTTGAGCACTGCGATCGCGTCCTGGACCACGCGATCGCGTAGAGGAAAATAGGCCGCCCATATTTTGTGCATCGCGATCGCAAGCCCAGTGCTGCGATCGCGTAGAGTAAATTGGCCTGGCAGTGACTTTAAGTCCAGAAACATTTCAGCCGCGACCCCATACACAAAAACGCCATTTTTGAGCTCCAAGAGAGGGAATTGAAGGGGAAACGCTGGGATATCACCGGGAAATCATCGGGGGTAAGTTTCTTAACCTTAATTCGTTGGTTTATCATGAAATCCATGATTATTTCACTGAAATTGGAAGATTAAAGGTGGGTTTGAGCCCTAGGCCTAAATGTTAGAAAATCTTTGATTTGAATGGGCAAACGGAGTCCGATTTCGATAAATTTTATATGCACAGACTCGTATTGAGATAAGGAACCCGAATATATATTTTTCGTGATTTTTCGATAAGCGTACCAGAAGTCGGGTTTTGGCAACTTGTGGGTTTTGGTGAATTTTGAGTTATTTTGATTGGGTAATGCCCAATTGGCCTATTTTGACGTGATTCTATTGATTTTATCAGATACTACACTTGTGGAGGCCGACATTCGCGGCAAGAAGGTTATTTCTTAGCGGTTTTGTACCGGAATTGAGGTAAGTGGCTTGTCTAACCTCGTGTGGGGGAATTTTCACCCTAGGATATTATGTGATAGTTTAAATGCCTTGTACGCGAGGTGACGGGCGTGTACATGCGCTGGTTGTTGTAACACACACTTTACTTGAATTGTACGATTAGTGATATTCCTGCTCTTAGCTGATAAAAGCGTTACTTTTACCCGGTATTAGTTAGAAAAGCATGATTAGCTAGGATTCAACATGTTTAATTGCCTAGTTGATTTACTTGAACTTCTTGATAAATTGTTGGCACTAGTTTCGTTGAAGTTGTAATTAAACATATTATATTCTCTCTATGTCTTTTCTTTATTTAATTGTTGGCACTAGTTTCGGTGAAGTTGTAGTTAAGCATATTATATTTTTCTCTGTGTGTTTCTTATTTGTTGTGTTGGTGGACTGTGGGTTCGATTCCCATAGACCCGGAGTGGTATTGTTTGTGGACTGCGGGTTCGAATCCCAGAGATCCAAAGGCTGCGGGTTCGATTCCCGGAGACCTGGAGTTTATTGATATATTATTGAGATATGGACTGCGGGTTCGATTCCTGGAGATCCTGAGATCATTGAGACACATCCTAAGGTATTGAGACACATCCTAAGGTATTGAGACATGGGCTGCGGGTTCGATTCCCGAAGACCCAGAGATACTGTTATTGGAACTGCGGGTTATATTCCCGTAGCTCCTGTATTGTTGATTATAGAGTGGGACTGTGGGTTCAATTCCCACAGGTCCTGGACTTGCCAATTGAGTTTACTTGAGTTGGTTTCTTGTGATTAGCCTAAATTGTAGACGGTCACAGAAATCACTTTATTGTTGTTATTTCAGATTCATTATTTCCTTAACTGCTTAATATTTGTTTTCATCATTATGTTATTGTTATCTCTCAGTAGGGCCCTGACCTTCCTCGTCACTACTCTATCGAGGTTAGGCTTGGCACTTACCGAGTACCACCGTGGTGTAGTCACGCTACTCTCCTGCACACTTTTGTTGTGCAGATATTGGTACATCAGGACAGGCCCATACTAGGTGATATTAGCAAAACAATTTGGAGACCTCGAGGTATGATCTGCTATGTCAGCTGATCCGGAGGCCCTCCTTCTATTCTGATAGTTTAAGTAGATGTTTTTCCTTTATTTTTTTAGTTTTAAATACTCTTCACACAGAGAGCCACAATTGTATTTCTTTTAGTCTGTGTTACCCGTGGGATTCCGGGTCTTGGTGGTATTTTTATACGGTGTGTTGACGAGTGTATGTGCCAAGCGGCACGGATTACATTCCTATTTATATCATTTTCCGCTATTTCTTGTTTAAAGTTCATAAACTTGTACATTCCGCAAAGTGTTAGGCTTACCTAGTCGTGGGAACTGGGTGCCGTCACGACATGTTCACGATTGGTGAACTAGGGTCGTGACAATTACTTATCATGCTCCTAACCATGTCCATAAGTGTTCAATTACGCCTTTCCGCAACACCATTTTGTTGAGGTGTTCCTGGCATAGTATACTGTGCACATATGCCACGTTCCTCGAGGAACTTTGCAAATGGACCTGGACATTGTCCTGACTCATTATATTTTCCATAATATTCACCACCTCTATCCGACCTAATAATTTTCACCTTTTTATCTAATTGCCTTTCAACCTCATTAACAAACACCTTGAGAGCATCTGCTGCTTGAGATTTTTCTTTCAGCAAATAGATGTATCCATAACGTGAAAAATCATCGATAAAGGTGATAAAATATTTTTCTCCACCAAAAGATGGAACATCAAAGGGTCCACAAATATCGGTGTGTATAATTTCAAGAAGTTGGGTGCTTCTTGTGGCACCTTTCTTACTATGCTTGGTTTGCTTTCCCTTAATGCAATCCAAACATATAGTAAGATCAGTAAAATTTAGATTCGGAAGAATCTCATTCTTTACTAATCTCTCTAACCTTTCTTTGGATATATGACCCAAACGTCTGTGCCACAAGTAAGCAGAACTTTCATCTAGTGAACTACGTTTAATTTCAACATTATGTTGAACATTAAGAAGGGATTCAGAAAAACCAATATCGAGTTTCAATTTATATAAACCATCACTAAGAAAACCAGAACCATAAAAAATAGCATTTTTATATAAATTGAAACATCCATTTCCAAACTTAAAATCAAATCCAGAAACATCAAGTCTTGAAAGAGAAATCAAATTCCTAGAAACTGAAGGTACATAAAGAGTCTGTAATAGATCAAGGTGACGTCCAGTCTCCATGATCAAACGATAAGTCCCTATGCCTTCAATTGGAGCCTTCATACGATTTCCCATGAACAAGAAATCCTTATTTGGATTTGTAGTTTGAATCATAAGGAATCCCTGCAACGTAGTAGATACATGAGCAGTTGCACCAGAATCAAGCCACCAAGTATTATTAGGAACTTCTACTAAATATGATTCGAAACATACAAAAGCACTAATTGTACCTTTCTTTTCGAACCAAGCTTTACGTTTCGGGCAATCTTTCTGATAGTGTCCTTCCTTGTGACAGAAACGACACGTATCTGCCTTACGTTCCTTGTTAGCATCCTGTTGAGCTTTAGCAGGTGCTTTCTTCTTCTTGAACTTGTTGGCCTTTGCTTTAAGTCCTTTACCAGCTCCTTGACCCATGAGGTTAATTGAATGACTCCCTTGTTTCTTAAGTCGTGACTCCTCTTGAGTAAGCATATTGGACAATTCACTAACATTCCACTTATCCTTAATAGTGTTATAGTTAATTTGAAAAGGTCCATACTCAGGAGGTAACGAGTTCAGAATAAACTGAACCAAGAAGGAGTCATCCACTTTCATCCCCAAGGTCTGAAGTCTTTCTGCAATGTTAGTCATCTCGATGATATGATTTTGCATACTACGCGACCCATCAAACTTCATGGTCGTGAGTTCGGCCATTAGTGTACCAGCGAGAGACTTATCTGCAGAACGAAAACGTTCTTCCACAAACGTCAGGTATTCCCCGGCACTTTCTGTTTGTGGAATAGTACTCTTAATGTTGTTGGCAATATTCATTCGCATAAACATAAGGCTTAGCCTGTTAGAGCGTTCCCATGCTTTATGGAATGACTTCTCATCCGCACTGCTCGAATCAGTAATGGCAGCGGGCTTATCATTCAGCAAAGCCAAGTCAAGATCCATCACACCTAAGTGGAACTGGACTTGCTCACGCCATTCAGAGAAGTTCAATCCATTGAACATAGTAACAGACGAAGCAAGCGAATGAAAAGGAATAGCTGCAAAATAGATAATACATGCTCACAAATCAATATGGATTCAACAAAACAATTAAAGCATATCGCAATTCTCCTTTGGGTAGATACTACGATACACTATCATAATTTAAATGCCATTTAGTATTTAATAGGTATTTAAATATTTTTAACCAAATATATATGCCATCTTTGGACAGACAATATATATTTGACTAAGAATATTAATTTTACCTCATCATATTCACTATTCATAGAATAATTGATTCACCTTTGGGTAAATCCTTAAGTTCTAGCAATAGTAAAAATTAATTTATCCACTAATTTTAAATTATAGGCATTTCATTAATTTAATGGATAAACTATAATTTTATGTATGCATATTTTCATAAACAAAATAGTTTGGCCACTTTGGTGACTAACAAACTATATAACATAAGTGCACACACAAAATAGAAGATCATAATATTTTATGCATGTGAACACTTTAAACAAATTAGTTTGGTCACTTTGGTGACTAACAAATTATATACACATTAATCACATACATAAAATAAATAATTTATAGCTTTATCAACTAATAGCCCAAAACATATTATTAAATAAACCAAAACAAATTACTTCATAGCCTAAAATTTAAACAGTAATATCTAATTTTTAAACCTTTCATAAATTGTTTTTTCTTCTTAGAGCGTTGGAACATAATATCCTTAAATTATTCAAAAGGAGAAATTTAGACAACATAAATATATGAGGCACACTTTAAATAGATACATGATACATAAATGATCAAACATTGCCAACTGCTAACGCTTTAAAGAAAAGAATAAATTCGGGTGGGATTGTAGAGTAATTTAATTCTACAAATATTAATTCCCAATATTAGATTTCATTAACTGTAATAGCACTTTATTAGCGAGTCATAAGAAAAATTTATCACAGGGCAAAATTCATCACGACATCCGACCTTTCTTCATTCAAATAGAAAATTTGACATAATTTATTACTAGCAGTTCAATTGCCAACTGCTAACAGAAACCCAGTACAGAAAAATCTCATCAAAATTATCACTCAGCAAATTCAAGATGTACGCATAAACATAATATAATCTTTCTTTTACGAAGATTATCGGTTCAAATCCAGGCTCTGATACCACATGTAAGCATAAACATAATTCACACTAGGATCTTGAACATGATAATCTTACATATAATCGTCATAGAAAACATACCTGAATCGTGAGCCATCATCTTTAAGCGGAAGCGTTAATCGGCAATTGGTTTCTCGCCCCTTGCCCTAGCTTTCGTTACCGCCGTCTTTAGGGATGGAAGAGAGGAAAAGCAGTAACCCTAATGGGTGGGGAGAGGACCAATTTATAGAGATTTTCATTTAATCCGGTACGTCCATCAAGTAACCAATCGGACGGATGAGATTTATTCATTAATTAAATATTAATTATGGGCCTTACCTGAAGGAGGTAGCAAAAAAAGAACTCCTATTTACATCACACCGCCTGATATAAATTCCTCAAAACCATTGGCAGAGTGGTTTTGGGATATTCCATCCAAAGTCCCACTGTGAAAATCTTGATTTATGTGATTCCCATAGGTAACTTCATTCATCAGTGGAACATATTGCATGAAAGCATCTGGGAACACTGAATCGTTGCATCCAAAATTATTTTTGGAAAGATCTTGATTGCTTGTGTTGTTGAAATCTTCTTGACCACTAAATTGTTCTAACGAGAACCATTCAGAAAATAAGACTTTTGGTAAGTTGCTTTTGCAATTTTCTCTTGCAAAGTCAACCTGTAGTGAAGCAGATTGATCACTATCTGCTAATGAGTCCGAACTTGAATTTTGGGAAGCAAATTTTATTGAAGAAGGTGAAGATTCTCTATTTCCAATATGTAGACTAGTGCATCCAGATGTAGCCTGTCCAGCTTCATTTTTTGCAATTTTGGCCACTCTCTTCTTTAAGTAAGAGTGCCAGTGGTTCTTTATCTCGTTATCAGTCCTTCCAGGCAAATGTTGTGCTATTTGAGACCACCTGCGGATATACAACCTTTGTTTAGAGACTTATAACAATAACTACGCCACAATTCCAAGCTAGTTTGGTTGACTAAGTTATATTCACTTGTCACCAAAATTACAGTCACTAGGAAAAGGTCTATTATTACTGCATTTTTTGTCAACTGCAGCCAGTAGGTGGATTCTCAATTATCAAATGATGCATATCTAAAGTCAACTTACAACAATCTTTTATTAAATACTTGAGTAATACATATATATTTATATCAGGTTAAGTTCACGTACAACAACCAACCGGCCTTATATAGTACCTAAAAATTGAAGTAACAACCTTCTTTAGATAGTTTAAATTACATTGATAATAGTGTAATTTTTTTATTTCATATTTTCCGTATATAAATGACATAAACTCATTGGACATATATTATGGTATATTTATTGCAGTATACAAAGAGGAGTAATTATCCAAGGGACAAAGTTTCTTACTTGTTGCCTAACATGCCATGAAGGGTCAGAATTGTGTCCTCCTCTTCAGTGTTAAAAGTCCCTCGCTTTAGGCCAGGCCTTAAATAATTAATCCACCTCAATCTGCAACTCTTTCCATTTCTTTGCAACCCTATAATAATATAATTAACCAATAAGAATACCACACTAAATGTCAACGATAATGATTTGAATTTCTCCTTAATAACAGAAAATTTTATTATTTGTTGACTTGTGTTGCCCTTGTACTTTGTTCTTATAAACAATTCCCAAGTAGTGCGCCAAAGATAACAAACTCGGCTGAGATGTACCTTAGCTTTGTCATAGGCTGTAGTCTTTTTTATTTATCTTTTTCCATATTTCTTTTTATAAAATAAAAAGTTTCAAAGCTACATACGTAATCATAAAACATTTTTTTATTCCATTTTATAAGATACACTTTTTTATATTAGTCTACTAAACAATGTCTCATTTTTACTTTTTTTTTTATATTTTAAAATACTCATTATATCCTTCGTCAAAATACTCTTATAACCATAAAAATATTATGACATATTCAAGATCACAAGTTGTAACTAGTTATCTTTTATATTAGAAAATAAATTGTACCTTGTCAACTAACTGCATATAAAATAAAACGAATGTAGTATATGATATTAGGATATATAATTTGTTTACTTTTTGAATGAAATCACTAGTGAAACACAGCATAAGAATAAACAAAAGGCAACCAATTATGATGATGATTAACTTTATTACCATCAAGGATATCATATAACAATATTGTTTTTTTTTTCCTTGTGTACCCATGCACGTTTAGAATAGCACAACTAAAAGAGCTATTTTATCGGATGAAATTATTCAAGATCTTAAACTTGGAATATGGCTGAGATTGACAAAGCTAATTTAACTAACTTACCATCGATGAATATCTTCTTAATTACGTGTTTAAATTAGAAAGGTTTCTAAATAGAAAAAATAGCTTTACACTTTAATAAGAGGTAAAGAGACAAATTTTGGTAAATATATGGGCAAAATTTAGCAGGAGTAACAGTGTGTGGCATTTCATAAAAATTTGCAGAATATGAAGTAAATAAGCTAATTACCAGCATTGATGGGCAGGGAGGTCCAGCAGCCATGTCCATAGGTGAGGATGTAGTCTTTGAGCTTCTGGTCTTCATCTGGAGACCATAATCCTCTCTTGTGCTTTGACTTCGGTTTGTCCACTAATTGCTTGCACCCCATTTTCAAACAAATGAGAATATATTGGAGACGATAACACTATATATTTATCTTTCAGAAACTTGTAAGAAGAAAAGACATTTGACTTTTGTTTCTTTGTATAGAGAGAAGGGACAAGGAAGACTTGATGGTGAGATTAGCCGACCAGATATTTAAAGGGAGGATTAGTTGAGATTATTTACTGAGTTATGAAAATAAACCAAACAAAAAAAGTTAAAAAGGGACTATTTTTCCCTGTAGAGCTCCAGTAATACCTCAATCAAATGGAATAAAAGGTAAAATGGAACGTTAGAAATTACACGTTTTTTTATCATCTAATTGACTCTTATTGGTATATTCTAATATATAATTAATAGAATAGTCATCTATTTCGGAGAATTCTTTTGGAGCTAGAACCAATAGAGACAAGAACGGTGATCTAGAAGTTAAAAAGGGACTATTTGTCCCTGTAGAGCTCCAGTAATACCTCAATCAAATGGAATAAAAGGTAAAATGGAACGTTAGAAATTACACGTTTTTTTATCATCTAATTGACTCTTATTGGTATATTCTAATATATAATTAATAGAATAGTCATCTATTTCGGAGAATTCTTTTGGAGCTAGAACCAATAGAGACAAGAACGGTGATCTAGCACCAATAGTATCCATATTCTTATGTCATTCAGCAGGCTTAAACCTACTTGACAGACACCACTAACGGTTATCATTCTTATTCTTGCAAATTTTTAAATTATCTATTTATATAGTGGAAAGATTTTTTACACTGTTAGTGAATTTTGATATGTGATAGCTGGTAAATTAATTGTCGATCAATTTTATTTGGTTATAAATTACTAATAATACCTATAATAAAATTTTACCTGTAATTACTTTATAATGATTTGACTGTATAAATATTATTTTTGCCTATAACTTAAACCTAATTTTCTGATATACCTGTGATGGTGCATGTAAGCAGAGTTGCGAACACAGAAGGAATAGGTAAATACTTACCTCACACCGGATGTTTATAAATTTTGGTACTTAACATTTTTAGGTAGATATTCCAACCAAAAAAAAGAAGTTGTTGTGGTCCAAAATAAGTGATTTTTTTGGATTTTAAGAATGACTTAATGATGTTTTTCCTACATTGTCCTTGGAGTAAATAGTATTGGAATATGTGTTAAGAGTGTTTATGTGAGATAGTAAGGTTAAAATGGTCAATTCTATTGCTAATTAATGCTAAAAAGCGATTTTCTTAATATGTCTCACACCGGATGTTTATAAATTTTGGTACTTAACATTTTTAGGTAGATATTCCAACCAAAAAAAAGAAGTAATTATTGCTTAAGATTTTTGTGTGCAGGTATTTCTGCAATTCTGGCTATTTGGTTCTGGAACCCACTTTGCTTTTGTCTTTTTTTTTTTTTTAAATTTATTTTTTTTCCCTTTCCCTCTTTTCTTCACCCTTTCCTTCGAGTAATTCAAAGAATCCGCAAGGATCACAATGTTGAATAAATCTTAACCTAATTAATCATATCTTAAAGTTGTTAACTTGATATCTTGATCATCCAATGAAACTTCTCCGTCAATATTAAGCCTCTGCTGTACAGTACACTTACAACACGCTGAGCTGAACAAACTAATAAATATAATTAATTGGTGAATCATTACTGATTTTCAGCACCCATTTGTTCTAGGAAATAATACAGAAGGAAACATATTTATTTCCCGAGTATGATGAAGTACTCTAATTGACTTGTTGAATAACAATTTTTTAATGAGTTAGATAATAGAAATAAATTTAAGAGGTCCACGTGGTTTTTCTCATATAAAAATGAAGCTTCAAGTTACAGTGCACCCGCTACCTTTAAATCATGGGTCCGCCTCTGAATTCAACCATATTAGGAGTATTGTAAATGGGGGAGAGAGGCTTCGGAGATATATACAACAGTTTGAATTCAAATGTAACTCTTAACTCTGTTTATCCTTATCCTTATCATGCCCCCGCAAGATTGGCTCCACTGGTCGGAGGCCAATCTTGGTCACAAAGTCAAAGAAAGCTCGTCAAGGTAGAGGTTTTGTTAGCGCATCTGCAAGATGTGAGGCATTGCTAATATGCTGAACATTAATTTGATTCCTTTCAAATCACGGACGAAATGATAATCAATAGCCACATGCTTCATGCTACTGTGGAAGGCAAGGTTACGATTGAGATAAGTTACTCCAACATTATCGCAAAGGGTCGTTGGAGTAGTCTTACGTGGAAGATGCAGCTCCTTAAAGAGATTAACAATCCAGTTTACTTCAGCTACAGCTCATGCAACAGCTCGGTACTCGGCTTCAGTGGATGACCGAGCAACTGTTCGTTGCTTTTTAGAACACCAACTAATAGGATTTGAACCAAGAAGAATGATATATGCTGAGGTTCAGTGTCTGGTATCAGAATGCCCCAATCAGCGTCATAGTAAGCCTGAAGTATGGTAGTGGATGAGGGCCTTATGAGAAGTCCATAGGTGAGTGTTTCTTTGAGGTATTTGGGCAAGCCCTTAGTTGCTTGACAATGTCGAATCGAAGGAGCACGCTAGAATTGAGCAAACTTATTGATGGTAAAGCAAATATTCGGCCTTGTAAAACTAAGATACTAAAGTGAGCCAATGACTAGTCTATATAGCTTCATATCTGTTGAACCTGATCCATCATTAATGTTGAGATGCTCACTGGTAGACATGGGAGTAGCAATGCCAATTGTTTTCAGCATGTGATATTTATCTAAAAGCTCAGCAATGTAATTGCTTTTAGTAAGCAAGAGTCCATCTGAATGTGGAATAACTACAACACCAAGAAAGAAATGCAAAGATCCAAGATATTTGGTAGAGAACTTGTTGCCCAACATCTTGATGGTGTGGTCGACTTGCTGGATTGACGAACCAATGATAGCATTGTCATCGACATACACCATAACAAAGACAAGGATACCTTGTTGACACTAGACAGATAGTGAGTTATTCGAATGAGTTTTGCTAAACCCGCATGATAGAAGAAAGTTCTTGAGCTCTATATACCAAGCTCTTGGAGCTTGTCGAAGTCCATAAATGGATTTATGAAGTCTGCAGAAATAATTGGGATAAAAAGGATCAATAAATCCCGGAGGTTGTTGCATATAGACTTCTGCATGCAAGGTGCCTTGGAGAAAGGCATTGTTGACATCCAGTTGTCGCAAGGGCCACCTAAAAGATACTATTAATGAAAGAATTAAACAAATGGTGGTAAGTTTAATGACTGGACTGAAGGCAGAATGAAAATCAACACCCAGTCTTTTGGGAAAACTTTTTGCAACTAAACGTTCTTTGTATCGCTCGATTGATCCATATGCATTGTGTTTTACACAAAACACCCACTTGCAGCCAATCATATTTTGGGATGAAGTTGGAGGAACTAAAGACCAAGTAAAATTATTCAAAAGGGTTGAGTATTCAACCTACATTGCATCATGTCATTCCATATATTTATTTGTTTGCTTAATTGTATGAGGTGCCAGTGGCACTTTTTTTGTTAGGCGAGACAGTAAGATAGTCAAAAACATTTTGGGCTTGAAGATGTTATTTTGAGATCTCGTCACCATTCTTGAGAAAGAAAGAGGTAGGGTAGTGAAGGAAGAACAAGGAGGAGAGGTGCTAGAAGAAGATCCTACCTCGAGTGAAGGTGGAGCATCATCCTGCAATTATAAGCTTAGTGAAACCTCCATGAGTGGCTGTTGACAAGGAGATCAGTTTCTTGAGTGAGGCAGTGAGATAGGTTCTAAGGCAATATCTGACTAATTCTGTATTAGAGAAGCATTGGTTCGTTCCGAGGGGTGGATCCTCTAGGGAAGATTGATGGCTCAATTCTGGGAAGATCTAGCTGATTATTTTTTAATGGAAAGATATGTTCCACAAAAGGACATGTCTTGAGATAAATATTTGGAGGTTGAAAAATCAAGCCATGCAGAACTATTTGTAGAAGGCGAGTATCCCATGAAGACACAAGGTCTTGATTTGGGAGCAAGTTTATTACTGTTTTATGGTTTTAACTAGGGACAACTTAAACAACCAAAAACTCTTAATTTCAAAGGATTAGGGGACGTGTGAAAGAGGCATTCAAAAGGAGAGCGAAGTTTGAGTAATGATGTTGGCATCCTATTGATGAGGTAGATAGCTATTTGACAAGCCAATGACCAAAAACGTGTACAGATGCATGGTGCATTTAAGTTAAAGCAGTATCAATGATATGGTGCTGCTTGTGTTCAGCTATTTTGTTCCAACAATTTGAGCAGTGTAGGGAGGACTAATCAGATGTTGAATGCCATGTTGCGTAAGGATAGATATTAAGCTTGTGTTCCCCCCCCCCCCCCCCCATCTGAATAGAGTGTGCCAACAATAAGCTGAAATTTGTTTTGCACCATACTAAGAAAGTTCACAAATACTCCTTGAACATCTGCTTTGTTCTTTCATGGGAATAACCAGGTGTACTTTGTATAGTGATCCACAAAAATCACATAAAAATTGAAAATTATCAAACGAATGAATAGGAGAAGGAACCTATACATTAGAGTACAAATATTCAAAAGGTGTAGAATTGCTGATGTAATTGTCACCAAAAGGTAGGCGATGACTTTTATTACATAAGTACGAGTTAAAAAATAAAAAAGGAATTATCTCTACTACTAGCAATAGGAAGCTTAAAAAAGGAAATAAATGATTTTGTTATTCTAAGTTGAGGATGACCAAGTCTAGCATGCCATAGGTGCAATGTTGGTATGGTTGTATTTGTGAAGTGAGCAAGAGGAGAAGATGGATGATGTTGTGACTTATTAGCTGGCTATTCATAGAGGTCCCCTTTGCTCCGTCCTTGCAGGAGGCGTGCCCCCGTATTCAAATCATTTTCACAAAAAGAATAAGGAAAAAATTCAATAGATGCTTGATATCTAGAAATTTTGACGAATTTTATACTCCTTTCTTGCTTATGCTTTGATCAAATATTCATACAAAACAGTCCCAACACGTTGTGCTTGATTGCAGGTTTGATCAACAAAGTAATAAAATGTCAAAGATCGGCTCAAAAGGAGGGAAACTTGCACAAGTGACAAAGGCAAGGCAAGCTCAAGCAAAATAGGCCCAGTGCGGTCGCACTACACTTTATATGATCCACACTGAGAGATTCAGAGAGCCGTTATTTCAAGCACTAAGGCAGTGTGGCCGCACTAGGTTTTGTGTGGTCCACACTAAAGGCAATACGACCGCACTACCATTATGTGCAACCTGTAGAGCAAAGGTTAATAGAAGATGACGAATGAAGTT
This sequence comes from Nicotiana noctiflora, assembly GCA_032618575.1. Lineage (NCBI taxonomy): Eukaryota > Viridiplantae > Streptophyta > Magnoliopsida > Solanales > Solanaceae > Nicotiana > Nicotiana noctiflora. Next base: position 139,148 of record JASVEL010012742.1, read on the forward strand.
TTGAAGCTTGTGAGGTCCGCAATCCATTCTTTGTGGACCGCACTAGAAACCTCCGCGGTCGCAATCCATTCTGTGCGGTCCGCGGAGCCCAAGTTCAGAGAGCTAGAATTTTGAGTCAAGAGCCCAGTGCGGACATTGGCGACGTTGCCGGGGAGCTAACGATTTTGGCTATCTATTTAGTTAGTTTTCTATATTATTCGTCTTTTCTTCTTTGTTACTAATTTGTGTGTGTGAATACTTCAGGTACCAAATAGCTTTAAGTGCTAATGACCCTCTTGGAAATGTGAATGCAGGGGAGGAGGTAGATGACATTGGAGAAAATAAGGTGCCTCTTGTACCTCCCGAACCACGACGAGGCCGCCAGGCCAATGCTAATGAAAACGTTCCAGACCCCCCTCCGCCACCTCCAAGAGCGGTTCCTCGGGTGTTACCAAACCAAGGCTATGCAAGTGATGTTGTCCCACCCATAATCCAGGCGGGCAGTTTTTAGATAACCAATGTGACGTTGACCTTACTTGAGCAGCATGGTATTTCACGGGCGCTGCAGATCAAAATGCCTGCAAACATCTCAAGGAGTTCGTGGATACATGTTGGTGGAGCAAGAAGGCGAATGTGTCCAAGGATTAGGTTGAGGCTTTTCCCATTCTCACTTTAGGGGAAAGCATTAGATTGGCTCGAGAGACTCCCCAACCATTCCATCACTACTTGGGATGAGTTGGCGGATATGTTTATTGCTAAATTGTTTTCACCCCGGGCACATGGCAGCACTTTAAGATGAGATATTGGCCTTCAAGCAAGAGGCCACGGAACCGTTGCATGAGATTTGGGAGCGGTATAGAACGATGGTGAAGGAATGCCCCAATAATGACATGACGGAGAATATGTTGCAACAAACTTTCTGCCGGGGCATCAATACTACAAATCAATGCATAGTCAATCAACTCGTTGGGTGTAATTTTATGAAATTGACGCATGATGAAGCTTGTGTCGTTCTTGATGGGATGGCGGATACATCCTCCGCATGGCAAAGTAGAGCCAATATTCCTCAATGTGACCTTACGGTTATTCATTTGCATAAGGAATTACATGACCATGGACAAGCTATAGCGGAGTTGACAACTACTATGAATCAATTGGCTAAGGCACAGTTGCAACAAGTCCACAATACTCGCAAGTGAATCCCATGAAGGGTGTTAATATGCTTGTCAACAAGAGAAGGCAAAGAAGTCAACAGAACCAAGAAAATTATGAGCAATTTGATGATGATTGTGATGGGTTTCAAAATAATGGCTATGATGAGCAAAATGAAGAGGTACAATATGTGAACAATTTTCAAGGCCAACGAGGCAACTCTTCCAACCAACAACAGTGGCGACTCTAGGGCAATTGGGGCAATCAACAACAAAATAGTGATAATTGGGGGAACAATAATCAAAACAACAACTGGGGCAATTGATCGCTGCCAACTCGACCTTACACAATGGTAGGAAGAGCGGGTGCTACAGGTTTTACCCAAATAGTGGTATCGAGGTCGATTTTTCCATAGAGATCTTGGAGTGGAGTTGCGTATCTATCTAGACTAGGACTGCACTTGTACTTCTAATTGCACTCCTAACATTTTTGGGTTATCTTTTATCAACTATTATTATCAACTAAGGATTAAGACTAAATTATGCTAAAGGGATATTTTCTAAATTGTAATTAAGATAGAGAAAGGCACTAGGGTCGTGGCGTCGCCTAGGTGGTTAACTAACACGAAAAAAAACTACTAATAATAGATTGATATATTTGGGATCAATGAGATAACCGTTGCACAATTGCATCCACTCTCACACCTCTCGATAGAGAGAGTGATTTTGCCAATTGACTCTCTCGAGACCAATTGAATAGGTCAATTAGACCCAGCAACTAGGGTTCAAGTAGGGTGATTACTCTCTCGATATTTAACCCGTTAATTGGGACTACCATTTCTCATGTCGGGTTTTGGGTTTTCGGGTTTTTTTGTTACTTACATATTATTTCAATCTTACTTTGTTAAATATTTGAGATGTATACATCTATTTAGCAAAAATATAAAAAGTTAACAAACATATTATCATTTAATATATTCTTATGCGAGAATTCCGTTAGTTATATTAACACATTAATAATTATTTTTTTTAGTTTTACACTTTCAAGTTATCCGAATTTAGTAATTAAACATAAAAATCAATATGATACCTAAATATTAATAACCACTTCACATTGGAAAAAGATATAAGAATTTAATACATCTTAACATATGATATGAATGCGTAAGAACAAAGAGATAGACATATTTCAGTAACACTTCATAAGAAACTGGTCATACAATCAATTATTTAAAGTCAATAAATACAGAGCACTTCATATTCTATTAAAATTTATATCCCGTAAGAGAATCCCAAATATTTCTAGATATTACTTAAAGAAAATTTTATATAAAATCTTAAATAATATATATAAAAATTATATATTTATATATCAGGTGGTTCGGGTTTTTTTATTCAATACTAAACCAAATCAAACTAAATCGTGACCGAGTTTTTAATCGGTTTAGTTTGTCTTTTCAGTTTGGTGCGATTTTTCGGTTCGGTTTGTACACCCGTACGTACGTATACCATATAGTTATAGCTAGTGTTGTTACGAACTGACTAGCAATTACGGTGCGTTTATTGGATGATAGGATTAAAACTGATGCTACTTGTTTTTAGAAAACTGTGATTACTAATCTTAATTGAGGCTTGAGTATTTATTTAGGACCGTAGACTGGAGAGGGTTGCGTTTGCTTCCAGCATCATAATATGTCGTTTGACTCTTCCAAAAACCAGTGACAGCATAAAATAATCTTTAATTTTATACGGACAAGCATAGATTTTTAAGTTAAACCAATAAGGGAAAAGATCGTTGAAGATGTTAACTTATTAATGCATTTCTATGGAGAAAAATTGAAATTAACAAAAGCAAGTTTATACAGAAGCGGAAGTGCAAACGACAGCAGGCTAGGTTTAACAAAAATCAGATTCCAAACAGGTCGGCACCGTCCAATTATTCGCTTTGCAATAATAGTCTTTTTATTTTTATTATTATTTCTACGTTTCTTGTCGTGACAAAAATTTTGTGATCTAATTTCTTCCCAAGTACTTTGGGAATTTGAAGTTTTAATACAATGGATATTCTCCAATTGAAAAATGATGGTGTTGACTGTGTTCAGTCGAGGAAAGGGCAATAATGCAGATTCCTTGGAATATAATCAATAAAGTGGTATATGAACTGAACTAGTTAACGTTGTTTGATGATAAAATATATATATATACATATTGGGGAGAGGTGATAAGGCAGGACTTAGCGCGTCTTAGGATTACTGAAGACATGGCCCTTGATAGGGAATTGTGGAAGTCGAACATTAAAGTTGTAGGTTAGGGGGAAGTTGTGGATAATTCCACAGCGCACTAGAGTGATATTAGCTAGTTAGGAGGAAATCGTAGGAGGTTACGGATCAGTACATTGAGTTATTTATTGGATATTAGTATACATTTCATCTATTTCGTATTTCTTATATTTCTTATATTACTGCTGCTACTTTATTATTTTGTGTTATGTTGTTATTTTATGTTATTTTTAGTATGAGTCTATTGATAGTATTTTTTTGTTGATGTCTTGAGCCGAGGGTCTCCTGGAAACAGCCTCTCTGCCCCCGGTAGGGGTAAGGCTTGCGTACATATTACCCTCCCCAGACCCCACTTGTGGGATTATACTGGGTTGTTGTTGTTGTTGTTGTAAATCTCAAGAAAAGAAAATATATTTCGAACCAACATGACAAATTCAGGGGCTTTCTCTGAGCTTAGAAGCTTTAAGGAGACAATATACTAAATATGAACATCTAAATTACCTCATAGCAACTCCTAGTGATTTAATACTACGGAGATCCTAATGGTACTCAAGAAAAAAACACAACCACTTTTCTTGGAAAGTAACTTAACAGTATTAGACAATAAGCAAACCTGATAAGGTTGACGGTGCAGTGTTTAATTTTATTAAAATTAACTCCCTCCCTCAGCTTTTTATAACACTTTCTGATCGAAGTTAAAACTAACTCAATTCGTTGTTTAATTTTATTAAAACTAAAAAAAATAGAAATTGCAACTATTATATAATAAATTTAAAAGATTTACTCTTTTTTTTATGTAACCATCAGATGTCCAAAGTTTAATTGCCTGATTAACTTAGATTGGCATTGAAATGGTTTACTAAGGAGAAAGTTTTTCTTAGCAAAAGATCTACTCCCTCCGGTATACAATAAGTGACCAATTTGTTTTTGGCACGTCTATGACTAAATTACTCTTAATTAAATATTTAATATGAGGAGTAAGAAAACTTTTTAGAGATATGTATATAAGGGTAATTTTGTTAAAATAAATTAAATTCTTTCTTGATTATATAAATGAATACTTATTTTAGACCAAAAATAAAAATATAAATTGGCGAATTATTGTAAACCGAACGAAGTACTTTGCATAATTCGGACCGCAAATCTCATATTAAAGGTGAAAGTACTTCCCCTATCTATCCATCGGTGGTCTCGTGTTTTGTTTTCTGTTTTTCTCTTTGGTGAATTTGCCAGGCCTTTATTTTCGGGAAATTAAAAATTAGAAGTGAGCACACTGCACATAAATAATTGTCCAAAGAAAGGGTGGAGGGGGGAGGAGCATGCGCGGGGTAGCTCATATTGCGTCTTTTACAAGAGCCACATAACATCACTTAGTGGTCGTTTAGCTGGGAAAAGAAATTTGTTCGGGGTTAATTATATTGTGATTAGTTATCTCGGGATTGTTATCTTATTCTTCCATAGGAATAAAAATACTTTCTCCAATTATTTTTATTGCACGTTTTGACTTTTCACACTCCTTCATAAATAATAATAAATAAATGCATAATTTACCTTGATACCCATTAATTGATGCATATATTATTGGATTTGCGAAAATAATTTAAAATGAGTAATAAATATTGTGGGTATAACAGAAAAAGAAAAATTGTCTTCTCTTGATATGCGTAGAGTGACAAGTAAAAAATAAAAATCTATATTTAGTAGACATGCCAAGTAAAAGTGAACGAAGGGAGTAACTAACGGTGTACGAAGGAAACCGACAAATCTTACCAACCCGACGATGAAGAGCGGGTTGGGGACGATTCGGGCATATATATATATATATATATATATATATATATATATATGCTATATAAACTGTTTCATGTCCAGATGTCATTATGATAAAGCAATGGTTGTAATGCGGAGATTAGTAGTTTTGATATATACATTGTGGTGGTTTGTTGAGTTGTGAATGTGTTGTTATGAGTTGGTTTGGTGTTACTCTAACAGGTGGATAGTCCCAATTACAGAAGAGACTCTGTCGAAATTTCTGAAAAATTTGGGAGTTAGAAAAATTTAGGACATTGAGTTGTGCAAAGAAATAGATAAGTTATATTATGTGTTTGAGGACAGACTCTACTTATTATTTGAGGACGAATGATGGGGATAATGTAACACTCCGAATTTGAGGGGTGCAAAGGCACGAGTTGCTATAGCCAATCGAGATTAATATCAGGTGTTGATGTGAAGAGCAGACCTTTATGGTAATGACTAGAGTGTAAGAAATTTGGTCTCAAAGTTTACAAATATGGATAAAGGAAATAATCTCAAATAAATGGTATTGTCGGACTTATTTTGAATGCGGTAATATGGGATCAACCACAAGTATATGTGTAAAAGTAGAAACATCAAGTTTGAAACCTCAGAATAATCTTAGTACATTCGAGGATGAACATTTGTTCAAGGGGTGGAGAATGTAACGATCCGACCGGTCGTTTTGAATAAGTACAACCTCGTCTCCCCATATACTTCTAAATTCATGCTTCACGGTTCTTATGTAACTTTCCGGGGAAATTAGTTCGGGTTCAGAAAGATTTTGAAAGGAATTAAGACACTTAGTCTCCAAGAAGAGAGCTTAAGTGAATTAAATTGACCGAAAGGTGAAATATGAGTAATTAAATCCGGAATGGATTTTTGGATAATTCTAATAGCTCTGTATGGTAATTTTGGATTTAGGATCATGCCCGAAATATTATTTGGAAGTTTGTAATTTAATTAGGCTTGAAATGGCAAAAATGAGAAGCCGGAGTTTGGAAATTTGACCGAGGGGATAACTTTTTGATATCGAGATCAAAATCTGACTCAAGAAGTTGGAATAGCTCCATTATGTTATTTATGACTTGTGTACAAAATTTGGGGTCAATCGAACCTGATTTGATAGGTTTTGGCATTGTTTGTGGAATTTGAAATTTCTAAGTTCTTAAGCTTGAATCTGAAGTTGATTTGGTGTTTCGATGTTATTTTGAGTGATTCGAAGGCTCGGCTATGTGGTAATGATGTTATGGGAGGTGTTGGTATGTTTGGGTTGAGGTCTAAGGGCTTCGGGTGAGTTTTGAGTGAATTCGGACATTCAGGAACTTAGAAAATGGATGGGGGCATAAGTTTTAGTGTTGGGCGCAGTGGATTTAGTGCTGGGTGCAGTGGTTTTATTGCGGCCGTGGAAAATGGTCTGGGGTGATGAAGAATGCACAGGTTGTCGCTCTAACTTTGGAAACTCATATCTTTTAATCTAGAAGGAATTTGGGGATGATTCAAACACAACAGTTGTAGATCCTTGAATCTAGTTTTCAAAAACATATTATACTAGGTATTTGAAAATCTGTCACGAAATTGTATAAATACACTTGTAGGGTATACCCCGACGCTCAATTACCCGAAACGGATAAAATAACGTAAAGGAAGGAGTTTTTCCAATTTAAGGACAATCGGTTCGGGATTTTATTAGAGATTAATCAGAGTCGCCACTTGGGAATGACAATGGTGTCCCAAGTCACCGGTTAATCCCGAATCCGAGGAATTTTGACTCTTAAAATGTCTGCGAAGCAGAGATCCGGATAAGGAACTCCGTTAACCCGGGAGAAGGTGTTAGGCACTCCCGGATTCCGTGGTTTTAGCACGGTCGCTCCACTGTCGTTCTTGACTTTTGTTTGACTCAATTATAGATTTTAACAACATAATGCGCTTTTACGTTGAGTATTATTTTTAGGAATTTGCGGTATCGCGAAAACACGCCTCGAGTCATACCGCAACCAGTACGCCTATGACTTTTGGTGTATTTCAGCTTTGCCGAGATTTGGATTTGAGTCGCACCAAGTGCACACTCGTTCATAGGAAGGTATATTAAAATCGTGCCCTAAAGTAATGTCTATCGGCTTTTAAGTCTTTTGGGAGAAGCTATGGAATTGGCTATTAGCTTTCCCGGATCTATTTGTATTATATCATTACTAAATGGGGGCCCCGGTGTTATTCGGGCGAGGCTCGTCCCAATTTAATTTATTCGGTCCTGTTTCGTTTAACTACATTTGCTATTCATTGTTTTTGCCTTAGTCGTGTGCTATTACTATAATAATCCCAGGCCCGTGTGATTTTTGTTATTTAAATGGGCCTGGTTCTTCAGCCTTGTACTGGATGTGCTTAAGCAGACTTCAGATCTTCATTTGGGTAGCCTAATCGAATGATACCATAGTTCAGGCCCACGTAATGTTTTGGGCCCAAACCAGAATGTAATAACAAGAGTATGACATAAAATTTATAACGGAAAAGGTGCTCAACATTTGAAACAAAGAATCAAACCACTTTATTATTGAAAAGGAAATTTTGTACACAAAGCAATAAGCAGTGAAGGCATAGCCAATTATTGTTACTAATTCTAAGAAGTCTGATTACATAAGAAAACTTAAAAATGGTTAAGCTAATTAACTACAACTATGAACTAACTAACTGACTACTTCGTGTAATTTCAGCACCAATTTCATTTGCAACTTATACTTAGTATTATCCCCAATTCTTCTTTTCTATAGCCTACTGTGATATCTGAACTAAACACCAGTTTAAACAATCATTGAAGGAGTTTGAATCTTCAGAACTTGTTATGAATGAACTATTGATAAATGATTTAAACTTAGCTCATCGGCAAATTGTGAACTCAGATATTCGTGAGTCACTATCTGTTTTAACATTCTTATTCCATTTTTAGGGCATTAACTAAGTGACAATGATTTCCGAAATTCTTTGTAAAGCCAGAGTTATTGATGATTTCCTATATGAGCTTCTGTCATCATAAACCTATGTGATGGTTACTTAGCCTCATTTTAAGGATTTTTACCTAATTAACTAAATGGTGAACTATCTATATTATACTACTACTATACTACCACTACTATACTATCACTACTATACTATTACACTGTTTTTGCTGTGTCATTCTATACTCAATATATTACACCACATGAGATTCAAATCAAATTATGCTAAACTACAAACGAAAAGAAAATGGAAATAATTTGACATTTGAACTTCATTCTTTGCATTCAACAGATCAACCATTACAGCTCCATTCGAATAGAGAATGTACCTGGATAAGCAAAGGAACCAATGAGTTCTAAGGGAGAGGGAGTAAGCAATAACCACAGCAGATCCAAACAGCCAATGCAACAAGAGAATGAAGTGCTAGATGAACCAAAACAACACAGCAGCAACAGCAAAGATCTCACAGCAAGGCAAAGAGAAACCCAGACCCAATTCGAGCAATGAAAAACCAAAACTCAACAGCAAGTGACAGGTTCTAGCTCGAAGGAAATTCCAGAAATCCTACTGTTGGATTACTATTTCTAGCTATTCCTTCTCAACAATCAGCTCAAGTATGAATTTCAGATTGTTCTACTGTGGAATCCCCCTTTTCAGCCCCTTTTTAGGTGTATTTATAGCTAACCTTTAGGGCTGATTACTTGGGGAGGAAGTATGGGATTAATCCAACTTCCCCCCTCCTAAAATTGCCCATTCTACACTTTAGTCCCATTTTCAGTTACTAAAATCCTTCCAGCATGTGCTGGAAGGTTCTAAAGATTCTCTTTTATGGCCTTTTACTAGTATAACCTTAGGGGTTTGAGATTTTTACTGATTTCCCATTTTTAGGAGACCATTATACCCCTAAATCTCTGCCAAATTGCAGAAATCAGGAGCATAAATGTCCCTATTACCCTCCTAAGTTCTTACTAGTTACTATTTTACCTTTTCAATACCCAATTGTGTCCCTAAGAGCACTGCTGATTTACTAGCTTGCCTAGGGCAGATTTTCAGCTTGTTTTGAACTATTTAACTAATAGCCAGCCCTAGCATTAGTATTTAAGGGCTGGCCAGTTTCATTTTTAAGAACTATTTCAAATTTAGCCATTTTTAAGTTAATTCCAGTCAATTAAGACCAATTTATTCCTAATTAAAGCTAATTGCAGGCATAGCCTCTTTTATTGTTATGATTAACCTATTTAAAAGTTAGCCAGTCTCAAGTTGAGACTTAGCTTGGGCTATCAAAGCCATATACTGAACATTTGGGCCCAAAACCTTTACAGGTTTGGCCACTTTGCTGTTCAGGGCTCAATATAGAGCCTGGGCTAGTCTGCATTTGCAGACATAGCCCCTTTGCACAACCAACCACTGTTTAACAGTGAGCTGTGTGTTAGGGCTCACAGAATTGGTCAACCTTTTGCAAGGTTGACCATTCTTAGGCCAATTATTTAACTTATAGCCTAATTATGATTTTCAGTTTTAGTCCTATTTAAAAACTAACCATTTTCATAAAACCTAATGCTAACAGCTATAACCAATCCAGCTAAGGTCTAAATGATCAATCAAACATTCATAAGAAGCCAATTTTAGCAAATCTTAAGCATTCTTAACATGAATTGCATACAGAAACACATATGATCCAAAAACATGCATTAACCAACTCAAATTCAGAGAGAACAGTAGATATGGTTGAATTCTAGTCAACTAACTCATTCTATTGGATTGTATGTGATGCAGTGTGAATTCATGTCAATTCATACCTAATTATTACTAATTCAAGTCGTATGAAAGTTTGATCAATTTCAGAACATATATGCACAGATTTTTTCATAAACAGTCAACACAGCCTAGATTAACAGAGATGACAATTAGGATCCAATTTCAAACTCTAGACCTAGAATCATGATAACCCAATGAAACAGGAAAAGTATGAGACTAAAGCCAAACATGTGAAGAATCCTAGTCATGCTTTCAATATGAATTAGGAACTAACAGTCAGTAGATCAACTTGAAAGATGAAAGAAAACAAGAGTTAAGCTAATATCAAAACTAAGCATGCATGACAGAAGTTATACTATAAGAGCCAAAGACCATGTGGTTCACAAGATGATGAAGAGAAGATAATCAAGGTAACATTTGACTTATCAGGAACAGAACATAATTTGAAATCAACGAACAGAAGAACAAATATATAAAAGAAACAGAAAAACATGCAGGATTAAAGATATGAAACAAGAGAGGATAAACAGACAAATAGGAACAAGATATGAAAGATGAACAAGTTAAAAACCTAAACTAACAGACGAAACATGAGATGTAGAGAATCTACAGAATAGAAAAGACAAGACAGAAACATAAGATGAAAGACAAGAGATCATGAACAGACAGGCAAAAAAAAAATTCATGAACAAACAAGCAAAGAAAGCGAATAAAACACAAAGAAACAGAGAATGATGAATAAAACATAGAGAAAACACATTAGGGTCGGGGACTTAGCTTGGCGGGGTCTGTCCCCCAAGCTTCCTATCTTTCACTCTTCTATTTCACTCTTTCTCATCTCTCAGACCTCCTTCCTTTCATCTTTCTTGTTTCCTTTTCTTTATTCTCTTCCAGATATCTTTTTTTTTCGATTTTTCTTCTTTTTCCTTATCTGATTTTCTCTCACATGCCTAGAGACGAGGCCTTTTTGATTTTGACTTGCAGGAGGTGTTTAAAGAGATGGTAAAGGTGGGGTCTTGATTGGGGTTCGAACTTGGGGTCGCCGGAGTTAGGGTTCCGACGACCTTCTTCGGGATATTCGAGAAGTTTGAGGGATATTCGAGGGGAACCAGTGGTATGGGTGGGTAGATCTCATGGAGAAGAAGAGAATGGCATTGGTTTCGTGTGGGTTCTCATACTTTGGTGGTCACCGGTGTAACTCCGGTGACCGGGGTTTTCGTATAAGGTAGTGGCCGCCATGGCCGCCTAGGGTTTCTGAGGTTTGAAGAAGGAGATGAAGATAGGGAGAAGAGAGGCGGCCGGCTTTAGGGTTTTGAATTGGGTAAAATGAACGGCCGTCTTCAGACAAAGCCTTTATATAGGCCACACGTCCCAGATAATCTCAACCGTCCATTGAAGAGAGATCAACGGTTCTGGATGAGCGTTACTGAAACGCCACCGTTTTGCTTCTAATGAGACTAAGGTCTCACACCCTTGGATCAAATTGATCGAACGGCTGAGATTAAATCTCAGCATTAATTAAACCAAATAATTCGGCCAATTATTTAAGGCCGTTGGATCTATCAAGACGGACGGTCATGATTAACACAACTGAAAGATCCGGCGGGCCAAATTACTGGGCTAATTCACTGGGCCACCAATTTGGACTTTCAGTTGGCCCAGTTTATTACACAACTTATATTTTTTTGTATTTTTCAATTTTAATGATTTTTATGCACTTTTCTTTTATATATTTTTTTTCTTTTCTTTTATGAAAAATTATAAATCCTAATTTACTACTTACTCTAATTTCCTAGTATTTTTTGGTAATTTTCTGCTATTTTTTCCTAATTTCTACTACTTAGGCTATTTTACTAATTTCCTAATTAACTAAACTAACAAATTACTTACTACTATTTTTTGATTTTTTCTAATTTTTTACTTATTCAAACACACAAAATAAAACTAATTTCAAGCAAAGCAAGTAATTGCACTCAAAAGCATATTTATTTTAATTTTGGAATTTAAAGGCTTAGTGCAAAAATCATGTGCTCACAGCTGCCCCTCTTTGCTCGGGAACACGAAGAGTTTCAGTGCAAAGATAAGTGAGCAGTAATGAGAGATTTTTGCACATCGGCATATTCCGTGAAAGCATTTTTGAAAACCTTTTGACCGCACCCTGCTTTAGAGGTTGCCTACATATCCTGGGCTAAACAGGAATCAGGTCAGTGTAGTTCGGGAAGGTCTGGCAGTTTAAAACTACCAGACTCACTGTTGCATTGACACTGTTGAGACCTGCTGACTTACTCCTTATTACACCGGGGGAAAATGTAAAATGAAGAAGCTATTCTAAGCTATGATCCTACAATTACAATTGTTCCTAATCTAGCTTTTGCTCTTCTTCCCTTTCCGGTGATGCGGAATCTTCCTTTTTTGTTGATTTTCTTGTTTTTTCTTGATACTCTCTTTTTTTTGTTGATTTTTCTTGTTTTTCTTGATCCCGAGCTGAACCTGCTCAAAACAAAACAACAAACTACCTCTTTTTTTTTCTTTTCTGCCCCAGTGTGGGCTTTTAAATATATAAACCATGATGATGCAGAAAGTATTCCCGAATTAGAAGGTGGGCGCCTAACAGAAAATTTAAACGTGCAATGCGAATGCAGAAAATATTCCCGTATTTGAAGGTGGGCGCCTAACAGAAATTTAAACGTGCAATGCGAATGCAGAAAGTATTCCCGAATTTGAAGGTGGGCGCCTAACATAAATTTAAACGTGCAATGCGAATGCAGAAAATATTCCCGAATTTGAAGGTGGGCGCCTAACAGAAATTTAAACGTGCAATGCGAATGCAGAAAAGTATTCCCTCAGCCTGAGGACTGGGGAATGGACTTTAAAAGATGTTACCTCCTCTTTTTGGTATTTTCTTTTACCAACTTATCTCTTGCCTGTGAATTTCTCCACTTATTCGGCATACTTTCTCTTTTTGGTATTTTAAATTTTCCACATTGGTCACATTCACTTTAAAGTGATTAGTGACAATTTGTTCCTGCATGAAACAAAATTTATTAGATATAAACCGCTGGCAACTGGCATCTGCCGTCCCCGCTTCTTATTGCTTCCTTTGTTTTTGCTTTTCTCATGTTGTGCAACTTCAACTGCTTGTCCCACGCAAACTCTTTTGTATTTTCTCATTTTTCCATTTTTGTTTTGTTTTCCTTTTTCTTTGGCCATGTTTGCCAAGCTTCTTTATTCTCCTCCCCGATCTTCTATCCTTTCTGATCCAGTGTTGTTTCAACTTCCGTTATCAGGAGCTGGTAGTTAGCTCTCAAAAGGGTAAACAATGAAATGCAGAAAAAATGGAAGAGAGGTAAGGGTGTTTTGGAGAGATGACAGAACTTATCTGGGTATTTGCTGGCTGATTCCGCTGACCATGCCATGTATTTAAACTCTGACCCAGTTCGTTCCAATCATTATTATGACTCTGAATTGCCTTTGACCCCAAACCGATACTCTTTTTGTTGCCTTTTCTCTTTTCTGATGATCGCCTTACGGTGCCTCGAAAGGTTTTCACCAATAAGACTCTCTCATTTATTCTCTCAACCTCACCATCATCTCACAGTGCCGATTAAGGTTTTCACTGATGAGACTCTCTCATTTTATTTCCCTCAAACTCACGGTCGCCTCACAGTGCCGGTTAAGGTTTTCACCGATGAGACTCTCTCATTTTTTATTTTTTCTCATTTTTCCCTTTTGTATTTTGTTTTCTTACCACGGGTATTGTCCGATGTTTCACTCCTCCTTCGCTGTATTTGTTATCATTTCAAAATTGATCAGAAGGTCTTTCTTTGGACTGTAACGTGGCTTTTGGACGGGTTAAGAAAGAAAGATATAAAGGCTCAAAATTTCAACGAGGGTTAAAAATATTTACAACTCTCGGAATTATTAAACATAACTTCTGCCCCAGTTTCAATATGTGGGGAATTTTTTGGATTTTTTCTTTATTGTGACTGAACCTCAGAGAGGCTGCCTACGTACCCTTTCGGGATCAAGTCAGACGTAGTTCATCCAACTTCATAAGTTAGATGGATTTCTTTTTGACTTTTTCCCGATTTTTGTCTTTTTTCTTTTTTTTTCATTCATTTTTTTTTTTTTTCATTTTTTCATTTTTTTGTCATCATTTTTTTTTCTTTTCATTTTTCCATCATTTCATCTTTCATTCTGGCAATTGAGAACTTATTGCATTAAAGTGATTCCGAGAGAGGGATATGAAAGAATTCATTCATTAAGGCTCAAATGGGTTAACAATGGATAAAGTGTTTGGATAGAGAATAAAATGCCTTCATCATTTCAATTCCAAAATCACAACAAAATACAAAACACATAATTGAAAAGGAATCATACATAGTATCTTTTGACCGCATCTGAATTGATAGCAGTCTCTACGCACTTTCCTTCAACATTAGTTAAGTATAACGCTCCATTGGACAACACCCGTGATACCACGAACGGTCCTCGCCAATTCGGTGCAAACTTACCTTTTGGCTCTGCCCAATGTGGTAAGATACGCCTCAATACCAATTGTCCAACTTCAAACTTTCGAGGTCGTACCTTCTTATTATATGCTCTGGCCATTCTCCGCTGATACAACTGTCCATGGCAGATCGCGGCCAATCTCTTCTCATCAATCAAATTCAACTGTTCTAATCGGGCCTTTACCCATTCATCGTCATCTATCTCATATTCGGCTATAATTCGCAATGATGGTATTTCTATTTCTGCGGGTATAACGGCCTCTGTTCCATACACCAAAGTATAAGGTGTGGTTCCGATAGAAGTACGTACCGTCGTGCGGTAACCCATGAGAGCAAAGGGTAACTTTTCATGCCACTGCCTGGATCCCTCCACCATTTTCCGAAGAATCTTCTTGATGTTTTTATTTGCCGCTTCTACTGCACCATTTGCCTTCGGCCTGTAAGGTGTGGAATTACGGTGCGTGATCCTAAACCTTTCACAAACTTCTGCCATGAGATGACTGTTTAAATTGGCTCCATTGTCCGTGATAATCACCTTGGGGATTCCAAATCGGCATATGATATTCTCGTGCACAAAATCCACCACCGCTTTCTTCGTCACTGCCTTGAATGTCTTAGCTTCGACCCACTTGGTGAAATAATCAATTGCAACCAGGATGAACCTGTGCCCATTGGAAGCTGCTGGATCTATTGGGCCGATGACGTCCATGCCCCAAGCAACAAAAGGCCAAGGTGCTGACATTGTGTGCAACTCATAAGGCGGGGAATGGATCAGATCCCCATGTACCTGGCATTGATGGCATTTCTTTACACACCTGATACAATCACGCTCCATCGTGAGCCAGTAGTACCCAGCTCTCAAGATCTTCTTTGCTAAAACATATCCGCTCATGTGGGGTCCGCATACTCCAGCATGTACTTCAATCATGATTTCATTTGCTTGTTGTGCATCTACACACCGCAATAAACCCAGATCTGGTGTTCTTTTGTATACCACTCCTCCACTGAAAAAAAATCCATTGGCTAGACGCCTGATGGCTCTTTTCTGGTCTCCGGTGGCTTGCTCCGGTATTTGCCAGCTTTCAAGTATTCTCTAATATCATGATACCACGGCTCTCCATCCGATTCTTCTTCCACAACGAAGCAATAAGCATTCTGATCTCGGACTTGGATCTGGAGCGGATCTATATATGTCTTGTCCGGATGATGCAACATAGAGGACAATGTGGCCAAAGCATCTGCAATCTCATTGTGCATTCTTGGGATGTGCTTGAACTCTATAGACCGGAATCTTTGAGACAACTCGTGCAAACAATACCGATATGGTATCAATTTCAAATCTCGTGTCTCCCATTCCCCTTGAATTTGGTGTACCAAGAGATCCGAGTCACCCATGACCAAAATCTCTTGAATACCCATATCAATTGCCATCCTTAATCCCAAGATGCACGCCTCATATTCGGCCATGTTGTTGGTACAGAAAAATCGAAGCTGAGCTGTGACGGGATAGTGTTGACCCGTACCTGAAATGAGTACCGCTCCGATACCAACGCCCCTGCTGTTGACGGCTCCGTCAAAGTACATTTTCCATCCTGGCCTCTCCTCTTGCTCCATCTCTTCGACAAGCATTGCCTCTTCATCCGGAAAGTACGTCTTCAATGGTTCATACTCATCATCTACTGGATTCTCCGCTAAATGATCTGCAATAGCTTGTGCCTTCATCGCCGTACGGGTCACATAAATAATGTCAAATTCTGTGAGCAGAATCTGCCATTTGGCCAATCTTCCCGTAGGCATGGGCTTCTGAAATATGTACTTGAGAGGATCCAGTCGAGATATCAAGTACGTGGTGTATGCTGACAAATAATGCTTTAGCTTCTGAGCCACCCAAATCAATGCACAACAAGTTCTCTCCAGTTGGGTATACTTCACCTCGTAAGATGTAAACTTTTTGCTGAGGTAGTAGATGGCTTGTTCCTTCTTACTTGTTTCATCATGTTGCCCCAATACACAACCGAAGGAATTATCCAATAATGTCAAATAAAGGATCAAAGGTCGCCCTGGTTCTGGAGGAACTAACACTGGAGGATTAGCCAAATATTCTTTGATCTTATCAAAGGCTTCCTGACACTCGTCGGTCCATTTCATCGCCGCATCTTTCTTCAGCAACTTGAAGATCGGCTCGCATGTTGATGTCAATTGAGCAATGAACCGACTAATGTAATTCAACCTTCCTAATAAGCTCATGACCTCCTTTTTGTTCTTCGGCGGAGGTAGACTTTGGATAGCTTTGATCTTTGATGGATCCAGTTCGATACCTCGCCGACTCACAATAAACCCCAGTAGTTTCCCTGAAGGTACTCCAAAGGCGCATTTCGCCGGATTGAGCTTTAAATTATACCTTCGTAGTCTTTGGAAGAACTTCCTCAGATCTCTCACATAATCAAGGTTGTTTTCTGGACTTTATGATGACATCGTCCACATATACTTCAATTTCTCGATGCATCATATCATGAAACATTGTGGTCATTGCCCTCATGTAAGTTGCCCCGGCATTCTTCAATCCAAACGGCATTACTCTGTAACAGTACGTTCCCCAAGGTGTAATGAAGGCAGTTTTCTCAGCATCTTCTTCGTCCATAAGGATCTGGTGATAACCAGCATAACAATCCACAAATGAACCGATTTCATGCTTGGCGCAATTGTCGATCAATATGTGAATGTTTGGCAATGGGAAGTCATCCTTCGGACTAGCTTTGTTGAGGTCTCTATAGTCTACACACACTCTGGTTTTGCCGTCTTTCTTCGGGACCGGCACAACATTTGCCAACCAGGTGGGGTATTTGGTAACTCTTATGACCTTTGCCTCAAACTGCTTATTCACCTCTTCTTTTATCTTCACGCTAATGTCCGTTTTGAATTTCCTCAGCTTTTGTTTCACCGGCCGACATTCAGAGTATATAGGCAACTTGTGTACCACCAAATCAGTACTAAGCCCGGGCATGTCATCATAGGACCAAGCAAAAATGTCCTTGAATTCATGTAACAACCTTATCAATTCATCCCCTGAGGGGTGCCTCCAAATGTACACTAATCTTTGTTTCTCGGACATCATCTTCGCTCCCTAAATTTACAGATTCCGTATCACTCAGATTCGGTTTGGGTTTTTCCTCGTATTGTTTCATGTCCTTACTTATTTCCTCTAGGGCTTCCTCATCCTCACATTCTATTTCACTCTCTTCCTCGATTTCTTGTATAGTAACATGATTGTCAGAACTGGGTCTAGAATCCTTCACGCATGACATGGCATTGGAATCAACACATGCAAAACTGTACAAAAGGAAAAATAAAGAAAAATAAGGCAAAAGTGAAGAAAAAGGAAAAACTGCATTTCATTAATAAAAGAAATGAACAATGTTCGGGATACATGGTGATGATTTTTTTCATGAGGGGAATGGGGAAAATAACAACTTTCGGGGAAGCAAATGATGAAATTTTGAGCTAACTACCAAGACTCCTTCCGGATAAGGAAAGGAGTAGCTTCCCAATTGTTCAATGTGACTCTGGGCCCCACAAATTGCACGTCCATGTTGCTCGTGCCTTCCCCTGCTTCAATCGTATTCACCTCCCAAAACAATTTCTTAAAACCAAGCATTTCTTCATCCAGTTGGGTCTCAATGCACTTTGCTGCAGCAGATGGTTGATGTTTTGTACCAGGCCTGATAAAGATGTCGGATAATTTGGGTATGGGTTTGGGCAAGGTCCAGTTTTTCTTGGATTTAGAGGCTCTTTGGATATCGGCAAAGGTGGGTTTGAACCCTAAGCCGAATGTACCTTTATTCTCCGAAAGCTGAACTGGTTGAATGACTCCCTGCAGTGTTTTGCCTAATCCCCTCCCCGGTGCAAATCCGTTTCTCAGCATTTCTCTGGCCACCATTATAGCAGTTGGTGCCATCATAGGGGTTGGTAACTTTTCACCTTCAGCAACTCTATTCACCACAACAGAATCCGTCACTTGGTAGACCCAAGGACCTCTATCACCATTAGTATCATCAAAAGGAGCTACCACATTACAAGCATTTTCCTCCCCGTGCACAACAATCTCTTGCTGTTCCCATTCAAACTTGACCATCTGGTGTAGAGAAGATGGTACTGCCTTAGCTGCATGAATCCAGGGGCGACCTAACAGCAAGTTATATGATACGGCAATATCAAGCACCTGGAACTCCATTGTAAAATCAACGGGACCGATGGTCACTTCCAAAATAATATCTCCCAGCGTGTTCTTACCTCCGCCGTCAAACCCTCTCACATTGATACTGTTCCTCCTGATCCTGTCCGGGCTAATGTTCAACTTTCCTAAGGTTGACAACGGGCAAATATTGGCACTCGATCCATTGTCAATCAGTACCCTGGTCACGACTGATTCTTCACTCTTTACTGTGAGGTACAATGCTTTATTGTGTTCAGTTCCTTCCACCGGCAGCTCCCTATCAGAAAAGGTGATCCTGTTAGACTCGAAAATTTTGCTGGTGATCTTCTCCAAGTGACACACTGAGATCTTCTCCGGAACATGAGCCTCATTTAGAATTTTCATAAGAGCCTTCCGGTGCTCTTCTGAATGTATCAACAAAGATAACAAAGAAATTTGGGCCGGGGTCTTTCTTAACTGCTCAACCACTGAGTACTCTTGTGACTTCATTTTCTTAAGAAATTCTTCTGCTTCCTCCTCCGACACTGGCTTTTTCAATTGACTTTCTTTCACCGCTTTCATCTTTCTCAGTTCCTCTGGAGCAAAACACCTTCCAGATCGTGTGAGTCCATGCGTTTCATTAATTTCACCAGAAATCTCTTTTCCCTTGTAAACTACCGTTACCTTGTTATAGTTCCAAGGCACAGTCTTTGTATTCACCACAGGCATTTGCACTACTGGTTTTATGATCACTGGCTCTGCACTTGCACCCTTCACGGTCACAGTTGTCTTTGCACCTGGCACTACCACTTTTAGACTTCCCATCACTACTGGCTTTGGTTTCTCAACAATTGCTTCCTCTTTCACAATCTCTTTCTCTAACTCGTCACTCGACTTTATCATCATGACGGCCTGAGATGGTTTTTGATTGCCATCACCCTGCACCAGTTCTATCATATTCGTTTCGTGGTGATTCGGCAATGGATTCTGGGTAATGTTTGGGGTTTCTGGGGTCTGTACTTCAATTCTCCTCTCATCGATAAGATCTTGAATGGCATGCTTTAATTGCCAGCATTTCTCAGTATCATGGCCCACTGTTCCTGAACAATATTCACATCTGACAGAAGTATTAAGGTTCTTTGGGGGAGGATTTGGATTTTTTGGTGCGATTGGGCTCAACATCCCCAATTCTTTCAACCTGTGGAAAAGACTAGTATATGATTCTCCGAGAGGAGTGAATGTCTTTCTTGCTTTGTTTCTCCAATCAGCGTCCGGCCTGGGTCTATTCTGGTTTCGGTAAGGTTTAGGGGTTGGGTATGTGTTTTGGGTATGGTACACATTGTGCGGAGCTTGAGCTCTCCACACGTGGGGTGGTGGTGGTGGATAAGCTTGGGTTTGAGGGTGATGGTAATGTGGGCCAGTTGGTGGGTATGGTGGTGGTGGTGGGTTATATGGGCTTGGTGTGTTGTAGGGATTTGGTGTGTAGGATGATGGTGGATTATATGGAGTTGTCGGGCTTGGTGGGTATTGGCGGTAAGGTCTGGGTGGGTTATAATGGGGGTTGCGACTCCAGGACCTGCTTTCAATGGTTGATACTTCTTCTTTCTTCTTCTTTCCCATCACTCCTCCACTTCCACTCTGTATAGCTTGATTGGTGGCTTTGATAGCCGAAAAACTCATAATCTTGTTTGTCTTCAAACCCTCTTCTACAAAACTTCCCATTTTCACAACTTCGTTGAAACTTTTCCCGATTGCAGACACTAGATGGCCGTAGTACGTTGGCTCCAAAGCTTGCAGAAAACAGTCCACCATCTCACCTTCTTTCATTGGCGGATCCACTCTAGCGGCCTGTTCCCTCCATCTAAAACCGTATTCTCTAAAGCTCTCTCCTGGCTTTTTCTCCAGCTTGGTAAGGGATAACCTGTCGGGTATGATCTCCAAATTGTACTGAAAGTGACTAGCGAAAGCTTGCGCTAAGTCATCCCAAACGAACCATCTTGTATGGTCCTGTCGGGTATACCATTCCAGAGCTGATCCACTTAAACTTTGGCTGAAGTACGCCATCAACAATTCATCTCTACCTCCCGCGCCTCTCATCTTGCTACAGTATCCTCTCAGATGAGCTACCGGATCCCCATGTCCGTCGTACATGTCGAACTTTGGCAACTTAAATCCCGCAGGAAGCTGCACCTCAGGGAACAAACACAGGTCTTTGTAGGCTACACTTACTTGCCCTCCTAGCCCTTGCATGTTGCGGAAAGCATTCTCAAGACTTTTGACTTTCCGAGCCATCTCTTCCTGTCCGGCACTTGCTTCTATCATAGGAGCGTGAGACTCGTGTTGTCTGAAAGTCGGCTCCGGAGGGTAATAATGAGAATCCTGGATATGGAACATCGGTTCACTAGAAGACTTGTGGATAACAACGGGCGGAGGTGCCACGTATACAGGAGCAACTTGCGGTACAGGAGGTGGTGCTTGCTTGGTTGGAGGTGGTGGCATTTGGGAGGTGGAAGCGTAGTAGTGAGGGTAGTCGGGGTAGGTGGAGGACGAGTTCATTGTTGGTGGCTCTGGGTTAGGATTGGCTGGAGGGACATATGCAGGGTTAGCAGGGTAGGCTGGTAGTGGTTGACCTCTTGACCAAGCTTGGTACATTTCAGCCATCTGCTGCCTTAACTTGTACATTTCTTCTTTCATCCCCTGCCACATCCACGATCTCTTCTTCGTGAGCAGGGTCTACAATGGTTGCCTCGATCTCCCGGGACACAGCCTTTGTCATCTTTTTGTACCTGGTGTTGTATGGGTGGGTAGCCAGTATGCCAGTTGCCTAGAAAATCTGGACTCACAAACATAAACACTCGTTAGTTAGCGCATAAATAGATGCAACGACTTTAAAAACAAACACATTTGCTCGAGTCGTTATGCATCATCCCGGCTGCTGCTCACTTCAATCATCTTTTCTTTTTCCGCTCTTTTGCTTTTTCTTTCTCTCTTTTCTTCTTTTCTTTTTCTCTTTTGCTTTTTCTCTTTTCTTGCTTTCTCTTTTTTCTTTTCTTTTTCTTGCTTTTTCTTTTCTTTTTTCTTTCTTTTTTTTTTCTTTTTCTTGTCGTTTTCATAATTACGCTCCTATTTATTTGCCTAGCGGATACAAAAGAAATGCCATAAAGTAAAAGAATTGGTAACAACACTTTGTTTTCTCATTGATAATTCGAAACCTTGATTACAAAGTGATGTTTAAGAAAAGGAAAAATAAAAGATGATGCATGACCTAAGAGTACATTAATGCACCTAGTGCCCGCGAGGCATCGTTCGGCCTTGCCGCGGGCCTATATGCTAAACCCCTTTGAAGCTTATCAAGGTCGGCCATGACTTGTTGTACAAAAAACTTCACTGCAGATACAAAAGTCCTCCGAGTCATATCTTCACAAAGCTGAGTCTTCCGGGTGATGTACTGGGCGATGCGAACAATCTTTTCTCTGATGACCCCTTTTTCTTGCAATAACCTGCTTATTTGTTGATTGCGAGCGTCCAAGACCTGTTGGTTGTCCTTTTGCACCTGTTGTAGCTCCAATTTTAATCTAGCCATGGTTGTGTAGCAATATTCTCTTTCTTCCTCAAGATCTTTGATAATCTTGTTGCTTTTGGCCGTGGCTGAGATTATTTTCTTTCTAAGCTGGGCTACTTCAAAATCATGCTTGTCTTGCAGTTGTTGAACCAATTTGGCTCTCTTCTCAACATCTTTGTCCATTTGCTTCCGAGCCATGACTAACTCTTTCTCCGTTTTATCCAAATCGAAGCTATAGTCATTTACCTTTCGCCGGAGAATCTCAATTAACTTTTCATCCCGGGCCGAGCGAATTGGGGTCTCGGATGCAACTTTCATTTGAGCCATTTGAGCTCTCAACATCTCATTTTCTTTCTTCAACTGCTTCTTCTCCACTTCATCGGATGCCGATTGTAAACCGCTTTCAAAATGAAGATTTCTTAGTTTATCCTCCAAC
Organism: Nicotiana noctiflora; assembly: GCA_032618575.1. Lineage (NCBI taxonomy): Eukaryota > Viridiplantae > Streptophyta > Magnoliopsida > Solanales > Solanaceae > Nicotiana > Nicotiana noctiflora. The sequence continues at coordinate 161,804 of JASVEL010012742.1, forward strand.
AGACTGATCTTGGCCTTATATTCCTTTTCCTTGGCCGCCCATTTCAGATTTTCCTCGGATTGCTCTATCAGGTCTTGCAAGTGAGGTCTCTTTGAAAGACGTTCGTGTTCAACCCCTCGTTGGTACCAGGTGGAGTATCCAGGTGATATCTCCCCTTTTGCTCTATTCGGCACACAAGTATCAATCTTTAGATTTTGGCATTCATTCCAGATTTGCCGGATTTTTGCTTCCGGGAATTGCCCGTCTGGACCAATCTCCACGGCTTGCACACTGAGATCCCCATCTCTTGGAATAATCTGACACCGACCCAACTGTCGCAAAGCTCTGTAGGGAGCATAAGGCTGTATACTCTTCAAACCCATAATCAAAAATGGCGATCCCTCTGTTGGCATGTATATCACCTCGTCAAGAGGTAACCAGTCATACGTCCAATCAATTTGACCGTCAGTTAGTGATCGAAGATACCCAATCCAACCTTGTACTCCCTCTGGCAACCTTACTTCTTTTGTCCTCGCATTGAACTCTTCCAAACATGTCCGATCGGCCGAACCGTAGCTCGAGAATGAAGGGTGGTGACACAGATGCTCGATTAGCCAAATTTGCAAGATCAAGTTACACCCTTCGAAGAAACTAGCCCCTGCTTTGCACGCAGTCAGAGCACGATAGATATCCGCAACAATCATCGGGGCCAGAGTACAGTTTTCTTGTACTATCACTGTGGTAGCTACTCCGGCAACTTTTATATTAATATGTCCATCTTTCCTTGGGAATACAACAACTCCGAGAAATGCCACCAAAAATGCGAACCTCCGGTGTTCTTCCCATTTCGCCCGGTTGGACTTGCAACATAGCTTGTTGGTAGGATCATTGAAACCCCCAACGTGTCCAAACCTATTGTAGATGAAGCTTAAAGAACAAAATCCGTCGGCCAGATCTTCATTATGAACATTCCGGGCAATTTTCAAAGAGTCGAGGAAACGATGTACTGTCACCATTCTCGGAGATACCGGGTATTTTCCTTTCAGCGGAACCTCGGTCTTCCCAATATAGAAGGCAACCTCTTCCAAAGTAGGGGTAAGCTCAAAATCTGGGAAATGAAATACGTTGTGTGTCGAATCCCAAAACGAGACCAACGCTCTAATCACATCACCCCGAGGAACTATTTCAAGTAACCCCGTAAGGCCTTTCAAGTACTTTTTGACCCAGTCTTGGCCATCGGATCCCATGTCCTGCCACCATAACCTCAGCTCCAAAGGGATTTTATTTAGGGAAAATTGTTCATTCATCATCGTGCTCGTCCTGCACATTTATTAAGGTGATTTTATTTTAGAAAAGGAAAAATCTTTTTCAATGCAAGTTTTCAATTTTTGAATAAAAGAAAATGAAAATGACTTTCGAAGTGGCCATTTTTGCAAAAACAGCCTTCCGTCGTCCTTTCGGAACATTCGGCCATTTCCAAAAATAGCAATCACCTCGATTATTTGAGAAAGAAAATCTTTTTGGTCTTTTTATAAAAGTGTGGTTGGACCCGTTTAAGGGTTGCCTATGTATCCCACCTAATGGCGAGAATCAAACCTGCGTAGTTCGGTCAGATTATTTGACCAATTATTTCAAAAATGTTCCACCTATTTTTTCAAATTTTCAAATTTTCCATGTACCTATTTTCTACAAATCATTATTTTCCTCTCTCTCTTTTTTCCTTTTTCAACAATTTTTCCAATCTCGGGATTTCCGCCGGTCCGCATAACGATCAAGGACAATAAAATGCAACACATAGCATGCTCGGTCTTTTCAATACCGGGTCACCTGTCCTAGACGGACCCAACCCCTGTGTTGAGTCCCCTAAGTCAAATATGATGCAAATAATCGTCCTAGACCTATGTTCAAAATCTTACGGTTTCATGGATTGCTAGACCGTGTACCCGAGCGGACAACTCGAATCGAGGAGGGGGCTACGTACCGGTGACCCGCGGAGTCAATCGGCTTTGTAACTTATCCGGCCTCTGTTTTCTTAGTTTAAGGTGACTTTAACAGAAAAGGGAGTCTCAACCAGTAAGCACATCCCCGAGGGAGAAGAGAGAAGGGTTTTCGGCACAATTTTATATATACAGTCCAGATAATATCAAAGCGATAAAATACATAGCATGTTGTTCAAATCATATAATGAAGTCAAACAAAAGCGCGAACGGCAGTTCTAAGGAGCTCGAGTTCTTAAGCCCTCAAATAAAATAGTTATAAAAGGCATAGACTCGGAAGGACCGTTTAGTAAATTTCACGGTCTTTCCCAAAGCTAATAAAGCCGATAGACTCTTTAGGGACGATTTTAATAAAAATACTTTCCTAATAACGAGTGTGCACTTGGTGCGACTCAAATCCAAATCTCGGTAAAGCCGAAATACACCAAAGGTCATAGGCGTACTGGTTGCGGTATGACTCGAGGCGTGTTTTCGCGATACCGCAAAATCCTAAAAATGATATTTTATGTAAAAAGTACATTATGTTGTTAAAATCTATAATTGAGTCAAACAAAAGTCAAGAACGACGGTGGAGCGACCGTGCTAAAACCACGGAATCCGGGAGTGCCTAACACCTTCTCCCGGGTTAACAGAGTTCCTTATCCGGATCTTTGCTTCGCAGACATATATAAGAGTCAAAATTCCTCGGATTCGGGATTAACCGGTGACTTGGGACACCATTGTCATTCCCAAGTGGCGACTCTGATTAATCTCTAAATATATCCCGAACCGATTGTCCTTAAATTGGAAAAACTCCTTCCCTTACGTTATTTTATCCGTCTCGGGTAATTAAGCGTCGGGGTATACCCTACGAGTGTATTTATACATCTTACGCATGTTGGGGTAGTAAAAAGGGAGGTGTGACACAGCCCACATTAAAAAAGGGCTTCAAAGTGACCAAAGTTCGTAATAAGAGAAAACCCTGCCGCGGTCGTTTTTATGCGGACCGCACTGGTTTTGTGCGGACAGCAAAGGTGGAAATCTGTTGGGTACTCTATAAATACGAGATTTTGGGTTTGATTTGATGTTTTGACCTAGAGAGCTCATATTTTGATAATATTTTGAAGGTTTTTCAATAAATTCATCGAGGTAAGTGATTCTAACTCAGATTTGGCTAAAGTACATGAATCTATCATTGAATTCATCATTTAATTCGTGATTTGGGAAGAAAATTGGTAAAATTTTTCAAAAACTTCCAAAATGAATTTTTGAGATCCGAAGAACAATCTGACGTCAGAATTTAATAAAATTGGTATGATTGAACACGTATTGGAATGGTTGTTCGGATTTCATAAAAATCAAGTCGGGTTTCGAGAGGTGGGTCCCACATTGACTTTTGGTTGACTTTTTTATGTGAATTTTTAAGTTAATATTTTATTATCCAAAATTATTTTCGATGTATTTCAATAAAGTTATACAATTAGTTTGGATATATTTGAGCCTCTCGGAGGTCAATTCAAGCAAGAAAGCTATTTTGTCGGCCTAACTTCAAAAAGGTAAGTGTTTGGTCTAACCTTAGCTTGAGGGATTAGGAGTTGTGTCCTATTTGCTATGTATTATTTGTTAAGTACGACGTATAGGCATGGTGACGAGTATCTATACGTTGGTGTCGAACATGCCTGTGAGTCTTATACTTTGATTAATGTGACTGTTTCGTATTGTTCATGCTCTATATGATAATTTCTATTAATAAATATGACTTGTGAAAGTGTTATTGTTAATTGAAAATGGTAGAGCGTTCGCTCAAGTTGATAATTGTATTGTTGAACATTGTAGAGCACTGGCTCAAGTTAAGAATAGAACTGTTGAACATTATAAAGCATTGGCCGTGCCTGGCGGCCCTAGCGGTCCTGGCGGGCCGGTTTTACCGTGCTGGGCTCCAGGTGGTCTTTAAGCCCGTGATGGACCGGTCCAAACCATTAAGACCGCGAGATCGGGACCGGCTAGCGGTCCTGGGCCGGTCTTAACCTCTAGCGGTCCTAACGGTAATAATTGAATTTTTTTTTTTAAAACAAAAAATGCCCCAACGGGCAAATTTAACAAGTAGCCGTTGGAGCCTCAAAAATAGCCGTTTTTGGCTTTAAAAATTAGCCAAATGGTCCCCCAACTTTAATATAACCCCAAACTTTATATAATTACACTTTTTCCTAATTCTCAACTATAAATACCCTCATTCTTTCATTTTAACTCACCAATTCATCAATCTATCTTAATCTCTCTCAATTGCTTATATTATTATTCCAATTTTGTGAAATTTTGTGAAGTTGGTGAATTGAAGTATTCAAGTCTTCAACAATTTGCAATTTTCAATTTTAAAGAAGTTGTTCGTCAATTCGGTAAAGTCGTTCCAACTCTTAATTTTTAAGAATATATTTTGTGTGATTTTGTTTGCATAATTATAATTAAAATGGCATTTTCATTGAAAAAATGTTTAGTGCTAAGGGAAAAGCTAAAATGGGTGAAAGTAGTCGTCAACCAACTAACCTTCCCCCCCGGTTCCCCGACCTACCCGTCCTAGTGGTCCAATTATTCTTGATAGTGATAATCCCTGTTTTCAATTTAGCGATACTGAATTTTGTCATAATATTTCACGAGAAGATCAACTAGATAATGAAATTATGATTGCTCTTTATCCTAATTTACAAGTTCATAGGCAATTGGATTTTGATGAAACCCAACAGGATTTTGATGAAACTCAACAGGATGTAGATGAAACCCAACCGGATTTAGATGACACACCTACTAGTCCGGCTAATAACCCAACCGATGCACCACAACACCCACCTGTACAAACACCTACTTTTAATAGACAACCTTCTAAACGCCAAGAAACCTCATTAGTTTGGCAATTTTTTACTCAACTAAGAGATCAAAATAAGGCTCAATGTAAAAATTGTAAAAAATTGTTGGTGCATAGATATACTGGAGACCGTAGTGGCACGGGTACTTTGACTAGGCACATACAAACACACCCTACTGAAAAAGCTAAATATAACAGATTTAAAAGCACAACTAGAAGGGACAAGTGTAGAAAAAGCGGGTAACGCTTGTACAGGTTCTAATCTAGTTCAACCTGGAATTAACACTGTCACCGGAGGTATATTATATTACGATCCAAACAAAGATAGGGAAGAATTAGCAAAGATGGTTACCGTTATGTGTTTACCGTATACTTTTCCTTTTAATCCTAATTTTGTGCATTATATTAGAAAAGTTTTTAATCCTACTTATAAAGGTTGGCCTCGTGCAACAGTTAAGGCCGATATATATAAATTTAAACATGAATACGAACAATATTTGCGGTATTTATTTAGTCATATAACTAATAGAATTTCTATTACCACCGATATTGGTAGAAGTAATAATGATTGTGACTACCTAATTGTTACTAGTCACTGGATTGACGAGGAGTGGATAATGCAAAAACGCATTCTTGCGTATAGAATAATTAACTCCCGTCACACAGGTAAGTTTATCGCTAACACTGTTGGTGATATTTGTAGATATTTTTGTATTAATGATAAAATAATGTCAATTTCTATGGATAATGCTTCTAGTAACACTAGTGCAGTAGGCACTCTTACAAACACATTAAATCATGCATTTAGTAATATATTTCATATTAGATGTATTTGTCATATTTATCATTTAATTGTCGGTGATGGTATGCGAATTTTAAATTTAGAAATTGAAAATGTTAGAATGGCTCTTAATTGGCTTTTTTATTCTAACCGTAGAAGTAGGCTTAGGGAGTATTTTAAAAAATGCGATGAATATGGACTTAGAGAAAGAAATGTTCCTAAACCTTGCCCCACTAGGTGGAATTATATGTACGAAAGTTTAGTAGTTGCTTACGAATATAGGAACCCTATTAATGCAACGTTCAATGCTCGGGTTGGGGGTGTGGATGATGATGAAATGCTTACAACCCAAGATTGGACTAATGTTAAAACTCTTATAGATTTTTTAGAACATTTTCACGCTGCTACAAATGTATTTTCCGGACAATATTATCCAACTATTTCTAATTGTTTAGTTTATATTGCAGCCTTATGTGCATTATTTGTGGATTTTAACGAGGGTGGGCATATTTATGAACTTGCTATAAATGCAATGAAAGAAAAATTTAAAAAATATTTTTCCCTATCCCTCCTATTTATGGTGTAGCGGCAATTTTAAACCCTACAATGAAATTAGGAGGTCCTCATTTTTGGTATACAAATATTTATAACGCTTTAGATCTTACAGTAGAAGAACGTGCTACTCTTGCAGATGCAAAAGCATCAATTAAAATTAATACTCAAACAATTTATAATGCATACCAACAAGCCTTACAAAATTCTAGGCCAAATGTTCCAACCCCTACTTCGTCTACTTCACAGTCGTCCAAAAGAGTCGCGGGCTTGAAGGCACTTAAATCTTGGACGGAGTTTAGGGGTTCTCAAGGAGATAATTTTGATGAATCTTCCCATCTAAATGAGCTTCAAGTTTATTTGTCGCAGGGACTAGAGAAGGAGAATCCAGACGGGAGTTTTGAGCTTTTGGAATGGTGGAAGTTACGGAAAAAATATTTTCCTGTTCTTGCAAGGATGGCTCGCGATATATTATCTATTCAAGCTTCAACAGTTGCATCAGAGAGCGCCTTCAGTCAAGCAAGACTTCAAATAGGAGATCATAGAGCATCTATGAGGGAGAGCTTGGAGAAGTCGGTGCTATTTAGAGATTGGATCCGCTCGGAAAGAAGAAACTTTGGACTTGCAGAATCACAACCGGATGTGGATGAAGCTTACGAAGAAATGATTGCAAAGCTTGCTGAGGATGCTACTTCGCCGGGAAGTGGTGATGAACAAGCTTCTTTTCCACCACCGCCAACGGAACCTCCTCCAAATCTTGAAGGATTTATGAGATTTGTTAGAGATATGTAGATTGTGTTGTAAATTGTACTTTGGCACATTTTATTTAGTTTTTTTTCCTTTTAATGGTGGTATTAGTACCTTGTTGTGCTCATTCCATTGGGGAGGGGGGGAGAAGACTAATAAAGATATGTCATTTTTAGCAATAAAAACTATTACACAATTGTTTGATTTATCTCTTAATACATAATATATATCTATTTAATACATAACATATATACTTAACATATATATACTTAACATATATATAAACTTAATATATATATATATATATATATATATATATATATATATATATATATATATATACACTTAATATATATATACTTTACATTTATAAACTTGCCATATATATATATATATATATATATATATATATATATATAACTTAACTTATATACTTAACTTATATAAACTTAATATATATATACTTAACATATATAAACTTAACATATATAAAATATATATATATATATATATATATATATATATATATAACTTAACTTATATACTTAACTTATATAAACTTAATATATATATATACTTAACATATATATACTTATTAAATATTTTTTTTAATTAAAAGTCCACGAAGCCCGCCAGGCCCGGACCGCCAGTAATTAAAAGCCCACGAAGCCCGCCAGGCCCGGACCGCCAGGCCCAGGACCACGTGGGCTTAGGCCCGTCACAGGCCGGTCTTACCCACCAGGCCCACCAGGCCCGGGACCGCCAGGTCCGGGACCGCCAGAAAAAAAGACCACGAAGCCCAGGACCGTCAGAGCATTGGCTCAAGTTGAGAATTGTATTGTTGAACATTGTAGAGCACTGGCTCAAGTTAAGAATAGAATTGTTGAACATTATAGAGCATTGGCTCAAGTTGTGAATTGAGCTGTAAAGTAAATGCGAAAGCAGAAAGGAGAGAGAGAATCATGATATTGTCTCCCTTGTTGGGATGTTATTATTTTGATATTGTTTCCCTTGCCGAGATTTGATTGTTGTATTATTTTTTCCTTGCGGGGATTTTAATGTAATTTTATTTATTTCCTTGCCCTTATTTTTTGTGATTATTGTTTAGGTGAGGAAGAATATCAAAGCACGAAGGGTGATGCCGTATATGATTTGTGAGGAAAGAGTGTAAAGCACGAAGGGAGATACCGTGCCGCATGATGTACCATTATGTGCCTATTATATTAATTTTTTGGTGAGGATGAGAGGAAAAGTACGAAGGGTGATGTCATGCAGTTTATATTAATTCTTATGGTAAGGACGAGAGTAAAAGCACGGAGCGTGATGTCGTGCACTTCTCCTTGATTTTTCCTGATTCTAATTGAGTTATGTTGTTCTTTACGTTTATTTACTGATTTTCTGCTGTTACTTGATTTTATTTCGATGTTACAGATTCCCTTACCCTATTTGCCTTATGTTTGTTGCTTTGGTGAGGAAGAGTGTTAAATCACGAAGGGTGATGCCATGTATTATTTTGGTGAGAGAGTGTTAAAGCATAAAGGGTGATGACGTGCACTTTCTGTTTGATGTGTTTACTTTTTATCAAAAACTCAAGTGTATTAACTATTTAGATCCATTTACTATTGTGATCCTTTGTGTTGGAATCCATAGTGTTTACAATACTAATATGTAGACAGGCCTTACCTCTACCCGAGAGGGCAAAGAGGTTGTTTCCAATCGACCATCGGCGCATGGAAAAAAGGCAAACAAAAACAAAAAACAAAAACCGCATTAGTTACTCCAGCATACACTCATAAAAATTATCTAAACATAAGATGCATATGTACCATAAAGAAATAGTGGCATGCAATAATATTAAAACAGTAACTACCAGAAATGACTACCATAAGAGAACACAAACTAATCCTCTATGGGTGGCCCTACCACGCCTCACCCACCCCGGGAAAGGAGTACGAAAAATCTAGAAGCCCCTATCCTACAACCCTGATACTAGACCTCCAGACTTTCCTATCAAGGGTCAGGTTCTCGGAAATCCGCACCCTGGCCAATTACAGATCTTTCCCTCTCCCCAGTATCTCTTAGGCCTCCCTCCGCCTCGCCTCACACCGACCACCGCTAGCCGCTCACAACTCCTCACCGGGGCATCGGGGCTTCTCCTCCGCACATGCCCGAACCACCGAAGCCTCGCCTCTCGCATCTTCTCATCCATTGGGGCCACCCCCACCTTCTCCCGAATAACTTCGTTCCTAATCTTATCTAACCTGGTGAGCCCGCACATCCACCTAAGCATCCTCATCTCCACAACCATCATCCTCTGAACATGAGATTTCTTCACCGGACAACACTCCGTCCCATACAGCATGGCAGGTCTAAGTCTACTCTATAAAACTTCCCCTTGAGTTTCTGTGGCACTTTCTTATCACACAAGACTCCTGATGCAAGCCTCCACTTCGACCACCCCGCCGCTATACGGTGAGTGACATCCCCGTCTATCTCTCCGTCCCCCCGGATCACCGATCCAAGGTATCTGAAACTATCCTTCTTGGCTATGGCCTGAGATCCAATCATCACGCTCCCTCCCACTTCGCTCGACTCAGCGCTAAACTTGCACTCCAGGTATTCTGTCTTAGACCTGCTTAGTTTAAACCCCTTAGACTCGAGAGTCCGTCTCCATTCCTCTAGCCTCTCGTTAACACCGACCCTCGTCTCGTCTACCAGGACTATGTCATCAGCAAATAGCATACACCAAGGTACATCCCCTTGAATATGCCGCGTCAAAGCATCCATCACCAAGGCAAACAAGAGAGGGCTAAGCGCAGATCCTTGATGGAGCCCCATAACCACCGGAAAATGGTCTTGAGTCGCCACCCACTGTCCTGACCCTAGACTTAGCTCCATCGTACATGTCCTTGATTACTCGGATGTAGGCTTCCGGCACGCTCTTAACCTCCAGGCACCTCCATAGTACCTCCCTAGGGACCTTGTCATACGCCTTCTCCAAGTTCGATAAACACCATGTGCAGGTCCTTCTTCAAATCCCTGAACTGTTCCACCAATCTCCTGACAAGGTGGATAACTTTTATAGTGGACTGACCCGGCATGAAACCGAACTGGTTCACGGAAATAGATGTCGACTCCCCCACCCTGGCCTCAATCACCCGCTCCCAGACCTTCATGGTGTGGCTTATTAATTTGATGCCCATATAGTTGTTGCAACATTCGATATCCCCTTTGTTCTTATACAAGGGCACCACTGTACTCCACCTCCACTCCTCCGGCATCCTTTTGGTCCTGAAGATCGCATTGAACAACCTGGTGAGCCACTCCACTCCCGGCTTACCCATGCATTTCTAGAACTCCACCGGGATTTCGTCTGGCCCGGTCGCTCGACCCCTACTCATCCTACGCAAAGCCCTCACGACCTCTTCCACCCTAATGCGCCTGCGGTACCCTAGGTCTCTATGACGCTCTGAATGCCCAGCTCCCCTAGTTCTATGCTTTGGTCCCCCTCCTCGTTGAGAAGGTCTCGAAAGTACGCCTGCCATCTCTGTTTGACTTGAGACTCCCCCACCAGGACTACCATCTTCATCCTTGATGCACCTAACCTGGTCCAGGTCCCGCGCCTTCCTTTCCCTTACTTTGGCTAGCCGGAATAACTTCTTGTCCCCGCCTTTCTCCCCCAATTCCTCGTACATGCGACCAAAAGCCGCGTTTTTAGCCTCCGTGACCGCCAATTTCGCTTCCTTCCTTGCCACCTTATAGCTCTCTCTGTTCACCCGCCTTTCTTCCTCGCTTGTGCTCCCCGCCAACTTCGCAAAAGCAGCTTTCTTCACCTCTACTTTCCCTCGCACTATGTCGTTCCACCACCAGTCGCCCTGATGTTCTGCCTAAATAGCCTTTGGCTACCCCAAGCACATCCTGCGGTGCCTCCCTAACCAGATTCGCCGTCTCTGACCACATTGCGTCCGCTACCCCGGAACTTCTCCAAGCTCCACCATCAACTAACCTCCTCTCCAGCTCCTGGGCTTTCTCTTTAGTCAAAGCACCCCATCTAATTCGCGGTCGGCCCCGAGCACCCCTCTGCTTCTTCTTCACCCATAGTCCGACATCCATCACTAGGAGTCTATGAAGAGTTGAAAGGGATTCTCCCGGAATAACCTTGCAGTCCCTGCACAGACCCCTATCGCTCCTTCTAAGAAGGAGGTAATCGATCTGAGTCCTCGCCGTCGAACTTTTGAAGGTGACCAAATGCTCCTCCCTCTTCTGAAATGACGAGTTAGCAATCAGAAGCTCGGAAGCCCTAGCGAACTCCAACAGCGCAGAGCCTCCTCCGTTCCTAACCCCAAGGCCAAAGCCACCGTGCACCTCACCATAACCACTAGCATCTGCCCCAATATGGCCATTAAAGTCCCCTCCAATGACCAACTTCTCAGATTGGGGAATACTATGCACCAACTCATCCAAGTCGTCCCAAAAACGCCTCTTGACCTCCTCATCTAAGCCCGCATGCGGTGCGTAGGCGCTGATGATGTTGAGGACGCAACCCCCGATAACCAACTTAATAGACATCAACCTATCGTTCGCTCGCCTAACCTCCACCACGGACTCCCTAAGGTCCTTATCCACCAGGATGCCCACTCCATTCTTGCCCCTCACGACCCCAGAGTACCACAACTTAAACTCGTCAACATCCCGCGCCTTCGTCCCTTTCCACCTAGTCTCCTGGACACAGGCTATGTTGACCCTCCTCTTCTGAAGAATCTTCGCCAACTCAATGGACTTACCCATCAGAGTGCCTATGTTCCACGACCCGATCCTTAATCTATGAGGGTCCGCGAAGGGTGATGCCATGTATTATTTTGGTGAGAGAGTGTTAAAGCATAAAGGGTGATGACGTGCACTTTCTGTTTGATGTGTTTACTTTTTATCAAAAACTCAAGTGTATTAACTATTTAGATCCATTTACTATTGTGATCCTTTGTGTTGGAATCCATAGTGTTTACAATACCTCACCTTATTTATTTTTATGTTCAATACTTCAAATTTCAATAATTGTTACATTTGTCAATTGATTTCTCAGCTAAATTTTTCTTAAACCGTTTGAGGTTGTACTTTACTTAAAAAGGAATTTCTTCTATGTTTTGATTTATTGATTTCTCGTATTAAAGGTAATAATTTATTCGATATTGTACTTTAATTGAAAAGGGTATTTTCTTTATCAAATGATTTCTAAAAAACTAACTTCATCTTTTCTTGTTGATTTCCTAGTTGGGTCGGAAGTTGTACTCTACTTTATGTTAAGAGAATAGGGCTCCTTGAACATTCTTAATTGTATTGGATCATGGAACCTATGAACTGAGTAACATGAGAATATTGTTGTGCAATGTGAGATAGAAATATGTGGGCACAAGGTGTCGGGAAAAATATTATGGTTTTATTTAATGGCACATGACTGTGCAGTTGTGATATAAATATGGGCACGAGGTGCCGTGAAAATATGAAGTGGGTTGAGACCTATATTATCTATGATTATGAAATGAGGCATCACAAGGTGACCTTTACTTGAAAGAATTATATTCGAAAGATGATTACTTGGAAGATACATATTTGAAGGAAATATATTCAAAATATATTTATTGAGAAGCATGTTATCTTAGAAATTATTACTTGAAGTATTTATAGGCGAAAAATTTATATTTGAAGGACTCGATTAATTGATTGCACTTGTATTTATTATTTGTTGAGATGCATTTATGGTGTTCTTATTGCCTATTATTTATATCACTGGTTGATTATTGTTGTCGTTATTGTTATATTGCATAGGTTTATTTGGTAGTCTGGTCCTAGCCTCGTCACTACTTCGCCGAGGTTAAGTTAGGCGGTGGGCAGGTTTATACGCGGTTGTGCTGATACTACACTTCTGTACATTTTTGTATATAGATCCACTTATTTGATCAATAGTAGTTTTTCGTTGCGATGGAGACTCAAGGTAAACATGCAGCAGCGTTCGGGGTCCTCGAAGTCACCTTCAATTGTACTTATTTCCACCATTTTTTCCTTTATTTCGGAATAGTGACGTATTTATATTGTATAACTACTCTTAGAAAGGCTTGTGACTTGTACTACTAATTTTGGGAATTGTATGTTGTTTAGAGAAATTTCATTTAAAGTTAACAAATATCAATGTTATTTCATTTAATGTTAGGCTTACCTAGTTTAAAGACTTGGTGTCATCACGACTCCTTCGGAGGGATTTTTGGGTCATGACATATCCACCTAGGATCTTGACTAGCCTCAGCAAAGTGGCAGGTTCCACAATAGAGGGGAAGGTTGATAGATAGGCTTGGTTTAAGGGGATACTGCAGTATAGGAAACATAGTTTGCAATAGCATAAGGAACATAATCATGAACATTCAATGACACATAGTCCTTCATCCAAATGGGAGGATTCTTGGGTCTGGATGATTTTCTGACTTCATTTTCTACAACTGGTGGAGTAGTAGAAGCTGGTTGAGGAAATAAATGCAGCACTTGTGCATGATCAGAAGTTTCTTGAGCTGTTGGAACTAAGTCACTTATACTTTCATATGCAACTTCAACATCATGGATAATTACTTCTGTGTCATCAAATGTATCTCCAATGTCTGGTTGTGGTAGTACAGTGTTACGATCATCATGGTATCTCACCAGGCACATGTGGAGTTCCTGTTGACTGAGGAGAATCTGGTGCTACATCAGACTGCAGAAAGATTGGTGAATATTTGCTTCTTGCCTGTCTAAATGGAAAGGCAGTTTCTTGGAAAGTAACATCCATGTTAACCAAAATATAATGGTTAGTGAGATTTAGGAGCACATAGCCCTTCTGAGTTGCTGCACATCCCATCATTACTGTTGGTATAGCTCTTTGTATCAACTTGTCTCTTTCTTGAACTGCTTTGGCATAGCATAGGCATCCTAACACCCTTAGATGCTCTAGAGATGGGTGTCTGTGTACACTTTTTGAAAAGGAGAAACACCATTAAGTACTAATGAAGGCATCCTATTGATAACATGAATTGCAGCCAGAACACAGTGCCCCCAATATTTCAGAGGTATATGAGCCTGAAATCTCATTGCTCTAGCAACTTTCAGAATGTGTCTATGCTTCCTCTCGGTTACTCTATTTTGCTGAGGAATATAAACACAAGTTCTCTGATGAACCATCCCAAGACTATTGAACAGCTCACTACAAGTGGAGTTAACAAACTCCAATCTTGTATCTGTTCTGATCACCTTAACAGCTTTATTAAATTGTGTTTTCACATAGGACGTGAAGAATTTAGAACTACACACATATCGGACATGAACTTCAGTAAGAATAGCCATGTCATTCTAGAAAAATCATCTAAAGTCAGAAATTATTTATTTCCATCAATTGTTGGCAGTCTATAAGGACCCCATACATCTACATGGATCATATCAAAGCATTGTATACTTTTTATACTACTGCTAGGGAATGGAATTCTAGTATGCTTAGCTAGTGGGAATACATGGCATTTATTCACAACTGAAACACATTTTTCAGACTTAACAGAGAATAGTTTCTTCAGCAATCCAGAAGGTACATGTCCTAGCCTCCTATGCACATATCAATGTCTTCCTCCTTAGCCATGAAAGTACAATTGCATTGCACCTCTCCCATTGTTCCCACAGATTTTCACGAAATTTTTTCTTTTTCCATGTTCCTTCTACAAGCCTCAACTTATTTCTTCCTCGAAAAGCTATCCTCATAGAATGCTTCCATAAAGTATAATTATCCGTACCTGTTAGTTGAAACGAGCTCAGTTGAGCTCCACTCGTATCGGCAAATTCGAAATACAGCGGGTGATTGTGAGGCAAATCGACTCCAATTCTTCATCAGCTTGTGTACTACCACCAACACTTGCATTTACACTTGTAGCGACATTAGTCGGAGTATTTTCAACAGCGTCTCTCATGGCTACTCTGCTTCAATTGACGAGAACTTCGTTGTTCGACTGATTCTCTGAACTCACAGTTTTCGCTAATTAGCAATGCGGATCAACAAACGAGTTTAGAATTTCCTAGTCTAGCTACTCTGATATCATGCTAAATCTATGGATCTGATGGAGCAAACCCTAGCTATAAGAGTGAAAGGAAGAAGATGAGCAAAGGAGGAAATGAGAAAAATGATATTCTGTTATTAATCACCACAGCACGACCCCCAATTTATACACTTTACAAACTAATATTTAATCCCTAACTAACTATCATTAAATAGTCTAAATTACCCCTAATACAGTAATACCGCATCAAGTAACCCCTTTCATAATACATAAGTAGCTAGTGAAGTTTTAGTTATTTGCGCATAGCGAATCTGGGCACGTAGACATGTTTTCCATGGTTATGATTGCTCATAAAGCATAATTTACCACGCATTTCCCCAACCAAAAAATAATGGTTATAACTCTAATTTTATGCAATAAGGTATTCCTACCCAGTACCCACCCAAGCAAATTAAGTAAACGGCCACTATCGTGTATTCAATCGCATACTTGATTTGCTAAGATATATGCAAGTTATATAATTTTAAACACGTGTAAGCAGTTGGACACTATAAACAATTATAAGTATTGAAATTTATATTTCAGAACCGAGCACGCTGTTCGATTTTGTGATTCAAATGCGCGTACGAAATATTGGACTCCTCACTTAAAAGAAATAGTTATTTCTCCTGGCTTATAATCAACTCTTTTAAATTTTTGATTCATATATCCAATCTTAACACCTTCAGTAAGTGGTTGGACTCTATAATTAGTTAGATATATACTTCAAATGCTGATATACTTTATGCCTACGTGCAATTATCAATGTCAGCTAGTTTAAACCAACCCCCCTTCCCCACCCCCAACCCAACACAAAGGGCCTGTAAATTTACGTAATGATTCCCAATCATCTGAATAAACTCTTTGCTAGGCCATATTTTTACCCTATAATCCGAGTGACGAATAAATTTGTACTGTGGTTGTAAAGATATGTGATTT
Organism: Nicotiana noctiflora; assembly: GCA_032618575.1. Classification (NCBI taxonomy): domain Eukaryota; kingdom Viridiplantae; phylum Streptophyta; class Magnoliopsida; order Solanales; family Solanaceae; genus Nicotiana; species Nicotiana noctiflora. The sequence continues at coordinate 177,740 of JASVEL010012742.1, forward strand.
AATCCAATACTAATTGATAAACAAGGAATTAAACGTATAAATTAAAAAGTAGAGCAAGTCAAACGAATGTGTAATCAAGTCTCGACCTCGAGCTAAGGCGGCCTCGAGGTTGGTTAGCAATAACAATAAAATAATAAGGCAAATTAGATAAACAGTAGGCAAGAAAGTGAAATATGTATATTCGCTTCTCAATGATTGATGGGTTACAAATGATTGGGGTCCCCTTTATATAGTAGGGGAATTCCAAATAAGGTACACTTCCAATTGTAGTAAGAAATCTTATTATACAGTTTTCTAATCGCCTAGTACAAATCCTTTCCGGAGTTTACGCCTTGATCTTAGGGCCACTGCGGGAATCTTTCCCTTTCTGTTATGAAACCATAACGGTATTATCTCGAGGTCGGTCATACTTGGCCTCGGTGTTCATCGAGCACTTCGATCTTCGAAGCTTGTACTATGCCATGGGGATCGCGTCTGGTCTATTTCAAACTTGTTTTCGAAGTGACCCTCGTGCCCACGAAATGGGGCATACCTGATTTCGGTCGTATACATATAGTCCCCGCATTTCTTAGAGGAAGATGATAAGAAACAATTTGATCCCCGATCCTCTGATGACTCGATTATGATGTCAATCTTGTGACGTCAGTGACACAAGTGACTGAAAGGTTGCATCTGCATAGTTTCCAAGTTCATTAATTGAAGGCGGCTGACGATCGGCCATTGGCTTCCCAAATCGTTGAAGGCCACTATAAGTAGGTCAATTTCACAATTTTTACAATATTTACTTCTCAAAACCTTAATAGCTTCTTCATCTTCTCTGTGTCCATCCACTTTTAAATTTGCTCTTGTTACAATATCAACATTGTCTCTTCTTTTGCGTTTCTCAACATCGATAGCTAAAACATCTAAAATTGTTCTTCAGAAAGAAAAATCATCATCATCATCGTGGGTAGATGGTGGTAGAACGAGGTGTCACCTCGTATCGAGGAGTGTATTCCTGAACATGTAAGCTATCTTCCTATTTCAAAATTGATAAGCCTGCATCAGTTACACGCCGATGCGAGCCCATGTCCCGATGCTTTAGCTCGATAACTGAAGATGATCTTGAGTAGGTGAAAAGGGATTTGGGAGGATAAGGAGGTGGTGATTCCTTCCCCTGAAGAGGACATCACCACTCATGTGGAAGGATACTTAAGCGTGTATATCTATCCTTTCACACTAGGTCATGTAGATCCAGTCATTCTCGATTTCTGTCACCAATATCGGGTGACCCTTGGCCATATCTACCCTTCTTTCTAGCGCATCATCAATTTCCTTAGGTACTTCTCGGGCAAGGCCAAGGGGATGTCTTTTACACTCGACCATTTGATCGGGATATACAGCCCTCACCTCTATCGAGGTGGTTTGATAAAATCTTCAATGTCGATCCTTGAAGGCGCTATTCTCTAGTATCGATGAGGATAAAGACCAAGGATGGATGGGCCGGTTTGTCTGAATCAAGACCTCCGACTTAATTTCTACCGAAAGCATGCCATTCCCCGAGGAATGGAACATAAAACATAAGTACAACCCTATCGATAATGCTCACTACTTTTCTTTCTCTATTCTTCCTTAATCTAATTCCTTTTTGATGGTCCAGCTTCCCTTGGTTTCCTAGCACAGTTCCGGATCTCACAGGTCGGGTTCGACAACTGGCCTCCACTTCTTCACATGTAGAACGATGTTGGTGTGATATGGCCAACGGTCGGTGGGAATCTGATAACCATGGTGAGTTCTCTTGTTCTTATGTTGGTGTTTCTTTGTAAAATACTTACTTTCCCTTGCGCAAGCCTCAAAAAACTATTGTCACGAGGTCGCCTCCTCCTAGTGAAAAGATAATCCCGACGTCAACCAGGGAAAAGAAAAGGAAAAGAGCTTCGCCAACAAGTTCCCTGAAGCCCAAGAAAAATAAGGCTCAAAGCCTAGGGTTGATCCTGCATCCCTAGCTGCAGAAGCGGTCCATCACCTTCGGGATGACAAGAAAGAAGATGCCAATTGATTGATGATAGCTTAAAAGAAGGGGAGCACTGAAACTTCGAGGGATGTTGGGTGATGCGGTTCAATCTCTAACTGAAGTAATATTGGAAGGGAGCTCGACCAGAGTCCTCGAGCCATCAGGCGGCAAAAGTGCACCTCGTCTTGGAGGACATCTGGTGGGTGAGCCTGAAGAGCCTAATTCCGAGACCCTCTAAAGAGAAGAGAATGTCCAAAGTAAATCATTTGAGATAATTAACATATATGAATCGCCGCCTGGCCCTATGTTATCTGAAGGGTAGTTTCGAGAGCCTGGTCCATAAGGACTCCCGATGTAGGGACGACTCACGAAGGGAATGATATTCTTCGAGAATGCTTTGCGAGAGTTGAAGATTGTCCCCACCCAGATGCTTCGTTTATTTTTAATGAGGCTCAATGCCTTCTTAAACAAGTAAGTTTTCTGCCTCCATAATTATGTTTGTACTTTACTCTCGTTTTTCTGAGTCTGACTTCTTTTTTTGTGTGAAGCTGTGACCCTCCATTGACAAGCGTCTCCAAGTCTCGAGCCGAGCATGCCCAATGCGAGGCCAAAATAAAGAAGCTAGTGGAAGAAAGGAATACTCTCAAACTCCTCTATGTTCAAAAATAGGAAGAGATCAGGGACCTTCGAGCCGACTTGACGAAGGCTCATCGAGAAAAACAGAGCTCATTGAGTAGGTAATGTAAATTTTTCAAAGCTTGTTATGTGTTTATCTGATTTAGGGACTAACACTTCGACTTTGCAGGCTCACCAGAAGGGCGAGCTGGTACAAGAGCTTCGAGAGAAGTTCAACGTGAAAGAGGCCGAGACCCTGGGTGGAAGCAGTATATGGATCGTCTCCCTTTGGAGAAGGACACGCTTCGGGCCTAGCTATTTTCAGTTGAATGTCAGCTTTAAAATATGAAGGTGGAAAGCTTGGCCCGGAGTCGAAAGACTGAGGAGCTCGAAGCTAAGTCGGTCACCAAACTTGGAAAGGCTAAATCTGAGGTGGAGGCATTTGTGACCTCTTATCGAGCTGACGTCGAGTCTACCAATATTCGGGCATAAGAGATTTATGTTGCTACTAAAGTCAAATTGCCATGTGTTGTGGAACACACCAGGTGACAATCCCGGCAGAGACTCTCGAGGAAGTGCATGCTCTTGGCTTTTACCTCTCAGCTGATATTGAAAAGGCAAAAACTTTGGAAGACGTGGTTGTCGCTTACTCTCCGATGATGAAGACTCTGCTAGTGGTTCTGAGAGCAGAGTAGTTGAGGATGGAGCCCCCAAGGAGGAGGTTCTTGAAGATGTGGCTCCCGAAAGTTCAGCTCCTAAAGTATAATAGGCTCTTAGGATTTTAATTTTTAATTTTTTTTTGTAAGGCACCATGTGGGCATTGTAAATATTTTTCATGTATATAAAGAATTCCTTTCCTTTCCGCTCCATCTCCAATTTTTTGTGAAGTCGGCTTCATTTTCATTTTGTGAAAATTAGTTTATGATGTCATAACTTCAATAATCAAATGATCATAGGCTCGGGCTCAGAGTAAAACAAACCCTTAGTTTTTTTTTTAGTAATCGATGAGCAATCTTATAATATAATACCTCTCAAGATTTTTTGGTGAATCCTCGAGCTATGCTTATGTCGATTTTATGTGAGCTCATGGTAAGACCCTTATGTTTTATTTGTGTGTGAACAAGGTCTCGAATTCTGTATGTTTCGACCATTAGTTCTTTTAGGCTGGGCCGATATGGCCTTTCACAGTTGGCTATTATTTCCCCTTTTCGGCTTAGAAAACTTATTAAAAATTTCTTATGCCTTAGCATGCATCTTCTATCCATTAGGTTTTTTTAGGTTTTAGTGTCGATCGAAATCTTTTTATTTTTAGTGCCTTAGCACAAGTTTTTATGTAAATATTTTTTTAGGGCTGATTTTATCGAACCCCTTCAATTATTTTGACGAGGGTAGCCTTTATTACCGATTTTCATAGAATTTGAAGGCTATTTTAATTAAGGATTCAGACGTCTCCAATCCACGTTATTTCGATCATAGTCTTTACTTCGACCTCACACTTTAATATGGTCGTAGACTTCGGGCATGTCTCTTGGACTTGTTTCCCGATAGCATTTCAAACTTGTATGTTACTCCCCGAGTATGATGGACTTGGCCTTCATGTCGAGAGATGCCTCTTTCAGGTCTTATGAATTCGAGTTTAGACAACTCGAATGTGTTGAATATCGATGATAGTCCCCGAGTATGAGAGGTGTATTTGCATTTTGTCCCTTGAGCCATTTCTCATAGGAACACAAGTATGGAGCTCGTATAGTAGAAAATTTCTTTAGGACACCAAAGTGTTTGATATAGAAAGAATGATTCTTGAATAATTCATACATGCGTATATGTTTTTTCATCGGGGCTCAACTATTCTACATGGACACGGTTCATGTGACCGATTGGCCCATTATAAAATTTTCCTATAAAGGCCCTCTTTGGTGTGAAGTATTTTTCTCGAAACTATAACCTCTGATAGTGATGCCCCTAGTATTCTAGGTTGATTGAAAAGAAGACTTGGATACTATTAAATTCTCTTTAGGTAGCACATAGTTGTTGTCTCGTTATAAACCTCACCGGAAAAATCCATTTGTGATAAAACATGATCTAAGGGAAAAAGAGAGCAATGCATGCTTTAAAACCTAAGGTCTTCGCATAGAAGGGTTCTCTCGATGTCTTCGATCGAACACCTACAATAAGTTAGTATCAAATACAAATGGAAAAAGGTCATACCTTAGCAATAATATCGTTTGAGTAGCGATACATTCCAATTGTTTGGCAATTATTCGCCTTCTATCGTGCCAAGTTTATAAGATCCTTTTTCGATAGCTCGATATGGTCCTTCCCAATTCGGGCCTAGTTTCCCTTCATTTGGGTCTCAAGTATTGAGGATGACTTTCCTTTGAATTAAGTCCCCGATTCTGAAGTGTCGAAGGTTGGTTCTTCTATTATAGTATCTCTTGATTCTTTGCTTCTGTGTATCCATCAGAACAAGTTTATCTTCCCATTTTTCATCTAGTAGCTCGAGGCTAGTATTCATAGCCTCGTGTTTTGATTCCTCTGATGCATATCAAAATCTAGCATTAGTTTCTCGACCTCGACTAGAATTAAGGCATCGGACCCATATGCTAAAGAGAATGAGGTTTCCCCCGTGCTGGACTTTGATGTCATTCGATATTCCTAAAAAACCTCGGCTAGGACCTCTCTCCATTTCCCTTTGGTGTCGTACAACCTTTTCTTTATGTTTTGAATGCTATTCTTACTTGTTGATTCGGCCTGTTCATTTCCACTCGGGTGATACGGCATTGATAAGATCCTTTTTATTTTGTGTGCTTTGAGGAACTTCGTTACCTTGTTGCCGATGAATTGCTTCTCATTGTCGCATACGATGTCGGCAGGTATCCCAAATCGACATACGATGTGGTCCTAGATGAAGTCTGTAACTTCTTTTTCTCTGACCTTCTCGAAGGCATGTGCTTCCAACCATTTAGAAAAGTAGTCAGTCATAAATAAAATGAAGTTAGATTTACTTGGGGCCGTTGGTAGGGGGCCGACGATGTCTATTCCAAATTTCATGAATGGCCATGGGGACAGGACTGAATGAAGTTGCTCTCTGGGCTAATGAATCATCGATGGAAACCTTTGGCATTTATCACATTTTCTAACAAACTCCTTAGTGTCGTTTTCCATGCTATCCCAATAACATCTTGCTCTAACGATTTTGTGCATAAATGACTTGATCTGGAGTGGTTTCACAAGTGCCTTCGTAGATCTCTCATAAAATATAATTGTTGTCCCCCGGACCTAAACATATTGCCAATGGTCCATCAAACGTCCTTTTGTATAATGTTCAATCTTCATCCAATGTGAATCTAGCAGTCTTGGTTGATAGAGCCCTCAACTTTGTATGATCCGATAGGAGCTTTCCATTTTTCAAATATACAATATACTTATTCTTAGGGGTGGGCACAGTTTGGGAAAACTCTAAATCCAAAACAAAATCAAAATTTTTTGGATTTTTTTGTTTGGATTCTGGATTTAAATTTTTAAACTTTTAGATTTCGGATTGAATAATGGATTTGGTACTTCAGATTTTTGAATATGCGAAAATATTTTATACTTTATATGTAGTATGTTATCCATATGTCAGTAGTAATAAGTTTGATACTGAATCCATTAGATATTATCTCATATATTCACTATTAATTACTAAGTTACTGTTAGAATATTTTCTATTTGAATATGTTTTATAATTTCTACTTCTTATTAGTTATATTAATGCCTTTATTTCATTTCCTTGATAATAATTTTATTATTTGAATACTTTATATAGATGATTGGGGTGAGAATGAGGATCTTTTCAGGCAATTTAACATGAGTACTTCGTTTTGATATTTATTTTTATAAAAAGAAGAAGCATCTCAACTTACAAGATCAAAACCTAAAATCCAAAATATCCAAACCGATTAATCTGAAATTGAACTTAAAAAATCTGATCCTATCTAAACTTTTTTGGATTGGATTTTAGTCCGAAAAACCAAAAATCCAAATCAAAATTTTAAATTCAATCCGAACAGCCCGAACGCCCACCTCTACTTATTCCTCCAATCCCAAGTCAAACTTGTAGAATATATTTCGGCATGACCCTCCTCGACCACAAATATCGATAATTGGACAATAGTCCCCAAGATAATATCATCTTCTTCGACGGATGACCCCAAGTTTGCAACTGCATCGGCCTCACTGTTTTGTTCTCGAGGCACATGATCTAGAGTCCACTCCTTGAAGCGGTACAAGGTCACATGTATCTTGTCAAAATACCTTTGCATCATATCCTCGCGAACTTCAAAGCTTTTGTTTACTTGGTTCACCACCAATATGGAATTGTACTTGACTTCAACTACTTCCACCCCCAAGATTTTAGCTAGTTCGAGACCTACAATTATGGCCTCATATTCGGCCTCATTATTAGTCAACCTTGAAGTTTTGATAGATTGTCTAATAGTGTTACCCGTAGGTAGCTTCAAAACAATGCCAAGCCCGGACCCTCTCACATTCGAGGCACCATTAGTGAAGAAGGTCCATACCCTAGATGATGCACCTGATTTTAGCATAAGTCCCTTCTCGACTTCGGGTACGAGGGTTGGCGTAAAATCGGCAATGAAGTCAGCTAAGATTTAAGACTTGATAGTCGTTCGGGGTTGATATTTAATATCATATCCGCAAAGTTCGACGACCTATTTGGCCATTCTACCCCGATAACTCGGGCTTGTGCAAAACACTTTGGAGAGGATAAGTGGTTAACACATATATGGGGTGACATTGGAAATATGGCTTTAATTTCTAAATGCGCGTATTAATGCAAGTGCCAACTTCTCCAAGTATGGATACCTAGTTTCACCATCTCCTAAGGTTCGACTTATGCAATAAATAGGAAACTTCTTACCTTGCTCTTCTTGAACTAGTACACCGCTTACTGCAATTTCGAACACAGCCAAGTATAAGTGTAGCTTCTCATCTGCCTTCGGAGTGTGGAGCAGAGGTGGTATCGATAAGTACCGCTTCAATTCCTCCAATGCTTGTTGACATTCTGGGTTCCATGCAAAATAACTTTTCTTTTTAAGTAAGGAAAATAACTTGTGGCTTCAATCTGATGACCTCAAAATAAATCGCTCCAAGGCAGCTATTTGTCCGGTTATCCTTTGTACAGCTTTCACACTGTCTACGATGGTGATATCCTTGATGGCCTTAATCTTATCGTGGTTGATTTCAATTCCCTGGTTTGATACCATGATGCCTAGGAATTTGCTTGAGCCAACCCCGAAGACATACTTTTCGGGGTTAAGTTTTATGTTGTACTTCCACAAGATTTTGAATGTTTCCTGCAAATGAGTTTGTTTCCTACAAATGATTCAAATGGTCCTTTGAGCAAGGACTTAACTAACATATCGTCAATGTAAACTTCCATTGATTTACCTATTTTTTCCTCGAACGTTTTGCTAACTAGGCGTTGGTATGTAACTCCTGCAATTTTTAGCCAAAAGGGCATTACATTGTAGCAATAAGTTCCATACTAAGTGATTAACAAGGTCTTCACCTGGTCTCCGGGTAAATTTGAATTTGATTGTACCTGGAATAGGCATCATGAAAGGTAAGGATCTCATGGCCAGTCGTGGCATCGATCATGCAATCGATGTTAGGCAGTGGAAAAGAGTCTTTAGGGCATGCCTTGTTCAAATTCTTGTAATCTACACACATTCTAAGTTTGTTCCCTTTTTTAGGGACTACAACTACCTCCCGAATGGACCCCATTTTAAGAAGTTTAGTTACCTCATCCTTTATGAATGCATGCTTCACCTTGGACTTAGGCCTTCTCTTCTGTTTTACTAGTTTGAATCCACGGTTGAGGCTCAACCGGTGTGTTATTATTTTTGGTAGGATCCCTATCATGTCTAAATGGGACCAAGCAAAAGCATACATATTATCGATAAGAAATTGAATGAGTTTTTTCCTGAGTTTAGGGGTTAACCCCTTTCCTATGTATATTTCATTCGGGTAGATACTCGATTAATATCACATGTTCCAGCTCCTCGACAATTGACTTGGTTGCATCTAATTCTTTGGGAACAACAAAAGTTCGAGGAGTAAGAAAATCCTCTTCTTTTTCTTCAATTACCTGTTTCTCCGATTCAATCAAGGCTGGGGACGGTGATTGCTATTTGGCCACCTACTTATCTTTAGAGTTTGAGTTTTCTTAGGTTAAAGGTGTTGATATCGGCACCACTTTGTCGACTGCAAACATTTCCTTTGTTGTGTTCTATTTCCCGTAAACTATTTTTACACCATCCATTGTCGGGAGTTTCATCATTTGATGAAGGGTCGATGGTTCTGCACTTATGTTATGGATCCACGGCCTTTCGAGCAACACATTATATCTCATGTCGCCTTCGATGACATGGAATTTTGTATCTTAGATAGTCTCGACCACGTTTACTGGTAGTATTATCTCCCCCTTCGTTGTTTTGCTTTCCATGTTGAAGTCGTTTAGGACCCGAGATGCAGGCACAATTTGGTTCTACAGGCCGAGTTTCTCTACGACCCTCGATCTAATTATGTTTGCTGAGCTACCTGGATCTACTAGGACATGTTTAACCTGAATTTTATTAACAAATAGAAATTATGAGGGCGTCATTGTGCGGCTGATAAATTCCCTTCGTTTCTTCTTCGTCAAATGATAGGATGTCTTCGAGCACGTAACTTAGAGTCCATTTTCTCTGGTGAGCTACACCTTAGTATGTTTGAATATAGGCCCTTGTGGAACATCGACCCTGCCAACAATCATATGAATTATATGTTGTAGCTCTTCTTGCTAATTTTTCTGTTGGCGTCTCTCTCTCTGAAGTGATTCTTAGCTTGATCACTGAGAAAATCTCAAAGGTGGCCCTCATTGAACAATCGAGCTACCTCCTCCCTCAATTGTCTATAGTCTTCGGTCCTATGGCCATGTGTACCATGATATTTACACATCAAGTTCGGGTTTCTCTGAGAATGATCGATTTGAATAGGACTAAGCCACTTAGTGTCTTTGATCCTCCCGATAGCCAATACAATCCCTGATGCATCGATACTGAAATTATACTCTAATAATTGAGGTGCTTCTGCGGGATCGATTTTTCAAAACCATTCTTACTCATAAGTCCCCGAGAATTTTGCCTTTGATCTTTTCTTCGATCATTTTGAGGAGGATTGCGCCTCGAACCATTATTTCTTCGATCTATGACATATGGCTAATATTGTTCTCTGTCCGACCTCGGTTCCCTATCTGTATCCCTCATGGCTTTAACTGCCAATCTATTTGGATGAACTGAACCCGAGGGGGCTCCCAACTAGTCGTCCTTAACCCTGATCTTCCATTGATAACACACGTTAAGTTTCCACCTTTTTATTATTATCTTCGATTGTTTTCTCCCGACTTGATTCTTTTAGTGATTTCCTCGAGCATTTTCATAATTGTAGGATATATCCCTGATCCATTACTACTCGTCCTTTCCGTAACTGGCTCTGTAAAGCGAGTGATTTTCGTCTCGACCACACTCGGAGTTCTATGCTGGCTCTGGAGCTAAACAATAGCAGCTTGTTGAGCCTGTAGCATCTCGAAAATTGCTTGGAGGCTTACTCCCCCGTCTCCTACACCCTGTTTTCCTTAGCCACCAGGTCGGCCTTCCCTACATACAACCTCCTCTGGGATCTGTGCCTAAGTCCGCGTTCAAAGAAATGTGCAAACTAACATCAACTATATCGACAATTGGCACTTCCCCAAGGTTAATCGGTGGCACACCGGCTCCTGGAGCGACAATATTGTTGTTTCTCCGTGAAACCCAAGGCCATCATTGTCGCACGGGTGTGTTTTGTGAGTTTGACATGTTTTAACATGAGAACAAAAATTCTTGACAAGAACAAGTGTAAAAATAACATGTGTCATCAGAATCAGTACTGAAACAATCACTATTATCCTTAGCCCACAGTGGGAGCCAAACTGTTTATTCTAAAATTCGAGTAACAATTAAATTTGTATTGTGGTTATAAAGATATGTGATTTAATTTAATATTAACTGATAAACAAGGAATCAAAGGTATAAAACAAAAAAGTAGAGCAAGTCAAACCATTGTGTAATCAAGTCTCGACCTCGAGCTAAGGCAGCCTCTAGGTTGTTTAGCAAGAACAGTAAAATAATTAGGCAAATCGGATGAACAGTAGTCAAGAAAGTGAAATATATATAATCTCTTCTCAATGATTGATGGGTTACAATTGATTGGGGCCCCCTTTATATAGTAAGGGGAATCCCAAATAAGGTACACTTTCAATTGTAGTAAGGAATCTTATTATACGGCTGTCTAACCACCTAGTACCAATCCGTTCTGAAATTTACGTTGTGATCTTAGGGCCACTGCGGGAATCTCGCCCTTTCTGTTATAAAACCATAACAGTATTATCTCGAGGTCGGTCATATTTGGCATCGGTGTTCATCGAGCACTTCAATCTTCGAAGCTTGTACTTTGCTATCGGGCTCGCGCCTGGTCTATTTCAAACTTGTTCTCAAAGTGATCCTCGAGCCCACGAAATCGGGCATACCTAATTTCGACCGTATACACCATAAATTGCAAAATTGTCTTCCCAGACCCTTGCTGTATAAACTTCAACCTTCATTCAAAAATACCATCAAAATGCTCGCCCAACCCAATCTAAGTATGCCATGTGTTATGACGGATTACACGTACATTTTTCATTCGCAATATACATCAAACAGAATTTAAAAAAAATCAATAGATAAAGTACATAATTCACCAATAAAGTCTCAAAGTCAAAGTGAAGTACTCAATTAACATGTTCTCATTTAATTATTCATTCTTGCTTTTGAAAATATTAAATTACCTTACAACCTGTAATTATGTTAAAACAAAATTTTAACTGCAATATTACTTTCTTTGGGTACATAATTCATGCAATCGTCGACTAAATTGGTAGAGAACTCATGGCAGTTTGACGAGGCGGGCATGTGGGCCGGTTATGTCCGGGCCTGCGAGATCATATGATTAAATGGGCCTAACAGGATAGAATCGGGACCGGGTGGGTTGCTAAAGTGGCCTGGTTACTTGAAAAAGCCCGTGAGATCGGGACCGTTTGGGCCCGGGATCGGCTATTAAGTGGGCCGATTCAACCGGTCATAAACAGGCTCAAACGGACCCAACGACTATTTTTAAAAAAAAATCCAAAATTTTTTGTAGTCGTTAGAAAGTTTAATAAATGATCGTTGGCCTGCAAAAATAGCCGGTTTTTATTTCTAAAATAGCCATTTAACTCCTCCCCCGCTCACAACTTTTTTATAAATACGCTTTTCCCTATTTTTAATTATAAATAACCCCCCATTCTTTTATTTTTCTCACAAAATTATCAATCTTTCTCTAATTTTCTTCGATAATTGTGTACTTTATTATTGCAATTTGAGAAAAAATGTGAAGTTGGTGAATTGAAGTATTCAAGTCTGCAACAATATATAATTCTTAATAATTTGTTTGTCAATTCGGTGAACTTGTTCCAACTCTTAAGTTTTAATATTAAGGAAAATCCAAGAATGGTGAATCTAGTGGCAATCTATTCCTCCTCCAATTCACCGGGCTCCCCTACCCAAATCCCACGCCTGCCCTCCACATGCTCCTATTTTTTATAGTGATAATACTTTGTTACAATTTACTGAGAGTCGGTATTTGCATAATGTCGGAGGTGGTGAACACTTAGACCATGAATATATGAATGCTATTTATGGTAATCCAAATATTGATGAAGATAATGAGCAGGAAATAGATTTGGATGAAATGCAGTCGGATGATGATATATTCGCTAGTCATGTTGTTGAAGTTAACCCAACTAATCCAAATGATATCCCGTTTGACCTTCCTTGTTACTACCCCTACTTTTTCTAGACAACCTTCTAAACGGGCCGAAACATCTCTTGTTTGGCCATTTTTTATTCAAATAAGAGAAAAAAATAAAGCTAAGTATAAAACTTGTGGCAAAAAGTTCGCTTTTAACTATGTTGATCGGGGAGACGAGAAGTTTGAGAAGACACATAATGCTACTCCCTCGATATAAAGTTAAATATCTTAATAGAAAGCTTCGGTCGTGGGGACAAATGTACCTAGTCAGCCTGACCCCGGTACCGGATCAAATTAATTTCAACTGGGAACTAACATTGTTAGTGGTGGTATTTTATATTATGATCCAAGAGATAGGGAAGAATTGGCAAAAATGATTAAGGTTATATGTTTACCCTACAGTTTTCCTTCTAACCCTCACTTTGTGCATTATATTAGAAATATTTTAATAGTACTTATAAAGGATAGCCTCGCACAACCACAAAAGGTGATATTTACAAATATAAACATGAATATAAATAATATTTGCGCTATTTATTTACTTATATTATCTATTACTACTGATATTGTTAGAAGTGGTAATAACTGTGATTATCTTACTGTTACCAGTCATTGGATTAATGAAGATTGGATAATGGAAAAGCGCATTATCATTTATAGAATAATTAATTCACGTCACACATGGTTGTTTATTTCTAGCACGGTTACGGATATTTGTAGATATTTCTGCATTAGTGATAAAATAATTTTAATTTCAATGTATAATGCTACTTGTAACACTATTATTGTAGTGTTGCTTACCATTGCACTAAATCCTGCATTTAGTAATATTTTTTATGTTAGATTTATTTGCCATATTTATCATTTAATTATGGATGATGGAATGAGAATTTTAAATATTGAAATTGAAAAGATTAAAATGACTTTTCACTGGCTTTTTTATTCAAACCGTAGAAGTAGACTTAGAGAATATTTTAAAAGATGTGATAAATTTGACCTAAGAGAAAGGTTCCTAAACCTTGTCCAACTAGTTGGAATTACATTTATGAAAGTTTAGTTATTGCATATGAATATAGAAACCCCATAAACTCAACTTTAATGCTCATGTAAGTGGTGATGATTAGCACCTTACAAACGCAGATTGGGCTAATGTTAAAATGCTTGTAGATTTTTTTGAAAAATTTTATATTGCTACAAATGAATTATCGGGACAATATTATCCTACTATTTCTAACTGTTTAGTTTATCTTGCAGAACCTGCAAATTTGTTTGTTTATTTCAGTGGGTGGGGAAATCAATGAACAAGCTATTGATTCTATTAGAAAGAAATTTAAAAAATATTTTTCCCTACACCCGCTATTTATAGTGTTGCTTCCTTGTTAAATCCTATTATAAAATTATGAGGTCCTCAATATTGGTATCAATCTGTTTATAATAGTTTAGCACTTGATGATGAGGAGTTGTCTATACTTTCGGACACACAAGCCTCAATTAAAATAAATGCTCAAAATATTTATATCAAATTGAAATAGATAATGCTAGATCAAGTGTTCAAACTCATTCTTCTTCTAGTTCTTAATCGTCTAAAAGAATTGGGGGAGTAAGAGCATTTACTGCTTGGGTCGGGTTCAGGGGTTCTCATGGTTCTAGTACTAGTGATTGTTCAGAACTAAATGATCTTGAAGTTTATTTGTCACAGGGAATTGACGAAGTGAATCCCGACGGCTCATGAATAGTGGAAGGACAAAGAAAAACACTTTCTGATTCTTTCAAGGATGGCCAAGATATTTTAACCATTCAAGCTTCAACATTGGCATCGGAGAGCACTTTGAGTCAAGCAAGACTTCAACTTGGTAATTATAGAGCATCTATGAGGGAGAGGTTGCAAAAATCAGTACTTTTCAGAGATTGGATCAGTTTGGAACGAAAAAAAATTGGATTTGCTGAATAACAACCAGAGAGGTAGACGAAGCTTACGAAGAAATGCTAGCTGAACTTGTGGAGGATGCAATTTTGCCTCGAAGCGGTGATAAACAAGCTTTTTTTTCGCCACCACCAATAAAAATTTCTCCGAATCTTGAAGGATTTATGAAATTTATAAGAGATACCACGTAAAATTAATATGTAACTTATATTTTGGCACATCTTGATTAGTTTTTTTTCTTCTCAATTGTGGTATTAGCACTTTGTTGTGCTAATTGCATGGGGGGAGAAAGACTAAGAAAGATATTGCCATATTTTGTTAATGTTATAATAAAATTATAAGACGCAGACGATGAGCAAAAGTCTGCTTTAATAAAGTAGCTCGGGGGAACCTTAAGACAGGACATCGGGGCGAAGGTATGAAGGTACGGCAATGCAGCCCAGTCTGGTCTGAGGAGGAGTGGGACTGTGAACGCTACAGCAAAGGGAAAGGACTTTCACCAGTTTCTTGAGTGAGAAGTGGATGTTGGTTATTAGCACTTTGTTGTGCTAATTGCATGGGGGGAGAAAGACTAAGAAAGATATTGCCATATTTTGTTAATGTTATAATAAAATTATAATGCATTATTTTGAATATTTCTTCACAATATTTTTGTGTTTAAATTTGAATTCACAATTCAATAATATAGTTTTTACAAGGAATTGCCTTAGATAACAAAAATTTTAAAATTAAAAAAAATTGAATTGTTGGGTACACTCAGGACCGGGACTGGCCCAATTAGCCCGAAAATTATTAGTTTGTGGTCCCGATCCGATTCCAACCAAAAGCCCATGAAGCTTGGGACTGTTTAAGCCTGGGCCAACTTAAACCCGACCCACTTTCTATTTTTGCAAATCGACCACAAGGTATGTTTGAGCAAGGACATTGGGGCATTTGCATCTATACCCACTTTTTGGGTAATATTTTAACTTGTACCCACTTTATAAAAAATATTACAAGCGTACTCAATTTTTTGCGTAACTTCATCATATGAGGCTGAAGTAGCAAGGACAATCACGCAAAACTTCAGCATTCTAGTAGATGAGACTGAAGTAGCAAGTGTGTTGAACCAAGTGTGCTAAAGTTTTTATTTATAATTGCTGAACTTAAGTAGAGTAGTTGAAGTTTTGGTCTCTATTTGCTGAAGTATCTATTTTTGTAACTGGTGAACTTCAGCTCTTGAGCTGAAGTTTTTGTTTTGTAACTAGCGAACTTTAGCTCTAGAGCTAAAGTTTTTATTTTTGTAATTGGCGAACTTCGGCTCTAGAGCTGAAGTTTATGTCTTGTAACTAGCGAACCTCAGTTTTAGAGCTGAAGTTTATTTTTGTAACTGGCGAACTTCTGCTCTAGAGCTGAAGTTTTTGTTTTGTATTTGTCGAACATCAGCTCTAGAGCTAAAGTTTTTGCTATTTATTACGATGAATCACCAATAATCTTCAAAGCGGGAATCATATCGTACGGCAATCCACGACAATTTTCAAAGTGTGAATTCACATCGTATAGCAAACTAAGTCCTTGTGAAATCAAACAACTAGTATTCTTGCCAAATTACTTGTCGTGTTTGAGTTTTTAGTACTTACAATTAAAAGGAATTCTGGGTACTAGTAAGAAATATATAATTAAAAGAGATATGTGAAGAATAAACTTCGTCAAGAATATCTCCACATCTCATGTCAATTACTGGAACATTTTTACAATCAACGACTTCAGAAATGAGTGGCCTATCGGATTGAGGGCGGATATAACTTTGAGGAGGAGGAGGAGGAGAAAGGGGGCTGAAGTTATTTAAAAAGTAAGTACAAATTAAAACTTTTTTAAAAAATTGGTATAGGTTAAATGGGAAAGACCAAATAAGGCACCATGTGCAATTAAGCCAAATTAAATTGGCCTTCTATGCTTTCCCTTGAGTTTCGGGGAGGCTTTTATTTGATAAACTGTTTTTCTTTTTCCCCTCTAACCCGTGAAACTTGCAAGCTGACTGGAGTTAGGCTAAAAGGTCATGTCTGAAATGATCTAGTCAAACAACGGGCGATTTGCACACAAATAGAATCATTAATGCCATTCAGGGGCGGATCGAGTAAGAGTGAAGCGGTGTCACGTGACACCGCTTCGTCGTAGATTTTTGTTAAATATAATTTGCAAAATACATTTTAAGTACAAAAAAAAAAAGAACTAAGTGTGACACCTCTTGCCACCAAGCGCTTCTTGGCCAGTTGGTATAGCGTTTGATTTCTTTATGGAAGGTCGTGGGATTGAATCTGTGGAGAGTGTTTCATTCTTGAACGCTTCGCTTTTGTTGTTTCTTTTTTAATTTTGGGTCAATTAACTTATTTTGTTACTTTTTTATTCTTTAATTCTTTTGCTTTTTTGTTAGAACTTCTTTAAATAGTTTTATTTTAAGTGTACTCTATAAAATTATTCGGGGTTCTCAAATAGATATTTTAATTTATAATTCCAATTAAATTTAATAGATTATCCTAAAGCATCTTTCAAACTTTCAAAATCAAGTTCAGAATCTCAAATTTCATCTAACTTAGAAGAAACGACCAATTATCGGAGTAACATCGACAAAGTAAATGAGTTAATTTAAATTCCTTAAAGGTTGACAACTCTAAAATATTATTCAAATAACCACAAAGCAATAAGAAGAGAATATCTTCAGAAAATGTCTCTTCCAACCTCGAAATTATAATTTTTCTCAAAGAAAATTTTATGATAAATTTGTCGCTTTGATCTTTTTGGAGTGCAGTGTAACCACATATGTAATTTTATGCTTCTATTGTTACTTGATTCAAAATGATTGCATTAACCAATGGGAAGTAAATGTGTTTTCACGTATAAGATATACAACGGGGCGGATGCACCAAGGTTGAAGCGCCGTCGAAATGATATAATTTTTCTTTTTCTTTAAATATGACACCGCTTACGAAAAATCCTGCCTACGCCACTAGTGCCATTGTTAATATTATTACTTGGTTAAGAAAAATTTAAGAAAAAAGTCCCACACTGCCATAATTTTAAAAAACGCTACCAAAAATTTATAGCACGCTACTAGAACTAAAAACTTTGTCCTTCAAAATTTTCGCGTATTTAAAAGGCAGAATACATCTGGAGACACTTAAAATTGGCACCATCTTTCATTTAGACACCTAAACTGAAGGTTATTTCTATTGAGCATTTATACTACACTAAACTTGTTTCAATAGACAGAATAAGACCCTCAATAAACCTCCTGTCACGACCCCAAATCCGGTCGTGATGGCGCCCAGCACACTGCTAGGCCAGCCCGACCAATCAACAATAATCATAGAGCTATGAGCTCGCCTTATCCCATTTAAGCATAACAATTGTAAAATAACAGTGATGGATATATCGAAACAGGGGAACCAAGTCCCAACGCATACCAACTCTCATAGACCGAAAGGTCAAGAGTCATGAGCCTCTACAGAGTATACAAAGTGTAAATAGTGAATATAACTGTGCACAAGTGTGGGATGATCGTAACAAAAATACACACAAACTGGAGAATCAGGTCCTGCGAACGCTGGCAGCTACCTCGACTGTCCAAAAGCACTCCCAAGCCGCAATAGAATCAGCTCCACTGTGATGTACCTGGATCTGCACACAAGGTGCAGGGAGTCGGGTGTGAGTACTTCCAACTCAGCAGTAATAAAAGTAAATAATGTTGAAGGGAAGAAAACCACGATAGGCACTATCTCATGCTACACAATACAGAACTATCTTTTTATCCCTTTCCAGCATATGTGAGTAGATTATTTAGAAATCTCAATTTTTAGCTACTTTCTTTCATGATAATATACCAATACCTGGATACAATCTCAAGCAGTGCAAGTCCGCACTCAAATCAGCCCCTCGGGCTCAGCACTCCTTATCAATTTACACCAGGAGATCTGGTCAATAAGGCAACTAATGCATGTGTGCCAGTAATGTATGAGTGCTGAATGTTATGCCACGTAGTACACGTAAACCAATGTATGTATGCCATGCAATGCATATGACCGCTACGGCGTGTAGCCCGATCCAATTTGGGTACCCGTGCTCACTGTGGGGGTTCAGACTCCGGAGGGGCTCCTACAACCCAAGCACAATATTAATATCACACCTGCTGCAGCGCGCAGCCCGATCCGTATACCACTGCGGCGTGCAGTCCGATCCATGCATGTATATGCTCACATTAAATGTCATGCCCTAACATATGGCCCTCGGCCCCAATCAGTCTAACAAATAGTCAAGAAAGCCCTACGGGCAACAATATCATGTTAGCTCACACCTAAAAAATGTTATTAAGACCTTGTTCAAGTTTTTCATAACCTTATAAAAATGCTGAATAGCAAAATACCATTTTTAAACCTTAAATTTAGAATAAAATATGCACGGTGTTATCAAGACAATGATACCAATCCCCGAAGGATCCAAATAATCGGCACGAAGCCCAAGCATGATAATTAGTCCAATTCATTTCAACAATTAGGTGTTATTATTTATTACGCGGGACGGACCAAGTCACAATCCCCAATGGTGCTCTACCCCACGCCCGTTATCCGGCGTGCAAGTCACCTCGACACAACACTAAGATGTGCAAGTCCGGGGTTTACTAACCCTCAGGACATCATTTACAAGTATTACCCACCTCGAACCGACGAAAGCTCATGCCCGCGACGCCTTAGCTCCTCGAACCGGCATCCACGCACGTCAAAACTAGCACAAATCAACACAAATATATCAAAATAGGCTAATGGAACATCACCCAATCGAAAGAACTCGAAAAATATCAAAAATCACGAAATTTGCAAAACCCGAGCCCCGGGCCCACATCTCGAAAAATTTCGAAACTCATATTTACAGAACCCTCATCTCGCCACGAGTCCATACATATAAAATTTACCAAAATCGGAGTTCGATTGGCCTTTCAAAACCCAAATTTTCTTTTTCAATATCTAGGCCACAATCCTTCACAATTTTTACCTAAATTCATGAAGATTGATGTTAATTCTACCATTAAATGATGTTTTTGAGTCAAGAAACTTACCTCCGATGAATACCCGATGATTTCCCGGCGTTTTCCCGTGATTTCCTCTCTCTAGGGCTCAAAAATTATGTTTTGGGGTGTGAAACCCGCGAGCCCTCTGTTCTGCAATTAAACTCACTGCCTGGGAATTTAACTCTACACGTTCGCGATGTCTCTCACGCGAACGCGATGGCCTGTACGATTACTTCATCGCGCCTTCTATGCGATCGCAATGCACCTCCGCGATCGCATAGCACAACCTTCCAGGCCTCATCTTTTCTTCTCTGCGATCGCAGCACTGGTTATGCGATCGCGATGCACAGTCTGATAAACCTATGCGATCGCACCCCTTGCTATGCGATCGCATAGCACATTTTTCTCACCCCTCCAAGCTCTTCTATGCGATCGCAATGACTCTATGCGATCGCATAGAGCAATCACTTGTCTGCAATTTTCTGCAGCAACTTCATGATCAAAACTTGCCCGTTAGGCATCCGAAATGATCCCGAGACCCCCGCGACCTCAACCAAAGCCACCAATACATCACATTAACTCATTCAAACTTGATCGTAACATAAAAACACCATAGTAAACATCAAAATCTCCTATTACACACGGATTCAAGCCTAAGTTTATTCAAAACTTCCGAAACTAACATTCGATCAAAATCCCGACCAAACGACGTCCGAATGACCTGAAAATTTGCAGGCATATCCAAAATCACCTAACGGAGCTACTGCAATTGTCGGAATTCCATTCCGACTTCCGGATCAAAATCTCACCTACCGTTCGGATTTCGCCAAAATTCAACCTTAGCCAATTCAAGCCTATTTCTACACCGGATCTCCAAATTCAATTCCGATTGCTCTCCTAAGTCATAAATGATCCCTCGAAACTAGTCGAATCATCAGAATCCGATTCCGAGCACTCTAACTCGATAGTCAACTCTAGGTTGACTTTCCATATTCAAACTTCCTTCAAACATGTTATTTGCTTCATTTTCAATTCAATTCACTCCTAACTCACCCGATAGGTTCTAACACTGATATAGAAGCATAAGATATGTTAATGCAAGGTAACGGGGTGGAAATTCCCATAACAACGGGCCGGGTTGTTACAGTAATATACCGCATTATATGATTAGGAAGATTGTTAAGGGTGGAACAAATTAAAGTTTTCCTACCGGCTTTTGTTAAGAAAAAAAAACTATTTTAAAATCTATTTAGTAACAAAATAAAAAAAATTCCCAAAGAGAAAAAAAAAGATTAATTTACACCGAGAAACTATTAATTTTCTCAACTGGGTCATCGGCGGCACCAAGAGCTTCAGAAGAATCAGCGGCGACTGGGTCGAGAAAGAATTGCTTTGACATCTGAGCAATTTGTACAATTACTACTACCACTAGTGTTTTTTTTATTAATTAATATTAATTAATTCACTATTATATTATGTCTTTCTTTCTGAAGGAGAAAGGTCAAAAAAGCAAGTAACAAATCTCGTCCATGGAAATTAGAAGCAAGAATCTAGAATTCAAGAATCCATGTACTACTAGAGTTCTTAGAGGGGTAAAGAACAAAAAGACTAGTGCGAAATTGATGATTAGGGAAGCTATAAAAGGTGCTTATGTCGCCGGAGTTCATTCTCCGTTGCCGGCAATAATGGATACTCCTTATCCTGATGAAAGAAATAATGCTTATGCTGGTTGTTTGGAGAAGGGTTTGGCGATGGGGGTTAGAGAGGGCGGGTAGAGGATTTGGTGGTGAGGAGGGGGGAGCTTGGCGGCGACGGGTTGTTTGGAGAAGGGGTTGGCGATTGTTTTTTTGTGCGAAAAAGAAGGGTTGGTTCAAACTTTCGAACTAAATCAACGGTGGAAGCACAACAATGGTGAAAGTGGAGGAGACAAATATGGTGGACATAAAGAAGAAGAAGTAGGAGGGAATAAAAAAGACAAAAAAAATGAAAAAATCTATTTTTTGGGCTTTTCACGTGCCTATATTAGGTGAAACTCACTATGTGCCAACTCTGCAAGAAGTGCCTAATTGGAACAAAGTTCGTGTAATGTACGTACACATAAGGAATACCCCTAAGTTCAGGCGTTTAAATAAAAAATCATGTCAACTTTAAGTGTCTTCGTATATATTCAGCCTATTTAAAATACTGGCGCATGGCTATTTTTTCCAAAAAATTTCTTAACAGGATCAAAATATAAACAGTAGATCTAAAAAGGTCCATCCAGCGTAAGTTTTGTCTAACAAGCCTCAATCTCAAATTTCTAACGAATTAAAGTTGCATCGGTTTAAAAGAAAGTTATTTACATAACACTATATAGATGCTTCACTTTTTAGTGATCTCAACCAGGTCTAGAAAGTACTTGTAATTGTTTTTTTGGAAGGTAGATTTACAAGCTAAAATCCAAAGAGATACAAGCTGCAAATATTTGAAAATCAAAGTCCAGACCCCACATGTGGGATTAGACTGGTGTGGGGTCTTAGACTGAGTTTGTTGTTGTCGTAGTCTAGCAACAAAATTCTCTTACAGGAGACCAGAAGAAACTAAAACGCTACATTTTTTGTTTTTCCCCACATTAAGAGCATAAACGCCTATCATGTTCCTCGTACAAACCATTTATATCACAAAGTTAATTTTTGCTTTGTTGTAACACACTAATCAGAGTTCTCATTTAGTATTATTTCTGAAATCAAATTGTTCAAGTATCAAATGGTTACTATGTTTCTGGCTTACATGTTTGAAGGACATTGAAAATGTAAATTTGCATGAACATCTAATCGAACATCTCAAGTTCCCACAAAGAATGGATGGGTTTGAATAAATATTTGCATTACTTAGTTATCATGTGGCATATGCTATACAATCGTATATGTATTTATCTTTTGTAATTGAGACAAGTAATCTGGTATATGTTATACAATCGTATATGCTTCACCAGTCCTTTAATGCTCGGCAAGAGGCCGTTTCCATGGTTTACTTGGTTTACTATATCGGATTAAAAAAATTTAAAAAATATATGTGGGGCGGAGATTTACAAGCTAAAATCCAAAGAGATACAAGCTGCAAATTTGAAAATCAAAGTCCAGACCCCACATGTGGGATTAGACTGGTGTGGGGTCTTAGACTGGGTTTGTTGTTGTCATAGTCTAGCAACAAAATTCTCTTACAGGAGACCAGAAGAAACTAAAATGCTACATTTTTTGTTTTTCCCCACATGAAGAGCATAAACGCCTATCATGACAATAAGGCAAGAGAACAGCACCACTTTCATCAATCATTCGCCAAGGAAGGATCACTTAGAATGGCTACTTCAAAGAGCCTCTTGCGACAAAAGAAACCTCGCAGCCGTATGTCAATATTCAACTAGTCTAGCAACAAAATTCTCTTACAGGAGACCAGAAGAAACTAAAATGCTACATTTTTTGTTTTTCCCCACATGAAGAGCATAAACGCCTATCATGACAATAAGGCAAGAGAACAGCACCACTTTCATCAATCATTCGCCAAGGAAGGATCACTTAGAATGGCTACTTCAAAGAGCCTCTTGCGACAAAAGAAACCTCGCAGCCGTATGTCAATATTCAACAAGCGAGTACACACAAAAAAGAAAATATTTTGCACTGCAATATTGCAGGTTAACAGGCCCCATACCGTACCCGTCTTCATATCCATTGGAGGGAAGCTGATTTGACATAAATAATCTGGTGTAAGTCATCAATCAGCCTATTGTAGAAAAGTGAACCAAGTCATCTATCTGCCTATTGTAGAAAAGTGAATTAAGTCATGAAGTAGGCTTCAGCGATCCTCAAAATATCAGAACCGAACCAAAAACTATATGATGCTATTGTTATCCCAGAAGGAGTTCTTGATGTCCCTCTATTAACCTATGGCTGGATCATGTTGAACTGGAATCTGGAAAGCTGTTGAGGGATTGTGGATATCACGGGTCCATATCTCTGCCATGATTTAGGAGAGCATTAGTATGATGAGACAGACTTATGAATATGGTCATATACACCTTACTTGAAAGAACTGAATATGATGCAGTAGAGAGAATAAATTATTCCATACCTGAACATTGTCGTAAAGTTCAAACAATGGCACAGCAAGAAGTTTTAGATTTTTAGGGACCGCAAAGTACTCTCTTTCAGAAAGGTGAACAATGAAGAGCTTCTTACACTCCTGCACGACATTCAAAGAGTCAACTACATCAGGAAAAAATAACAAAGGGATAATTCAGCCATTCAGAAAAAACTTTATACTGATATACCTTTGGTTTTGATATGTGGGGAGGGCAGTATGGATACATTATGGTTTCAAAGTTCGGCCTCCACCAGGTGGCCACGCACTCACCTATCTGCATTGACAAATGTCACATCATAAGAAGACATGTTGACAGATATGTTGGGGGGTGGGGGGGTGGAGAGTGAAGAGAAACCAGAACACTTCAATGAAGATCGATAGTTTGATGGTGGACCTTTTAAGTTGCTATGTCACAGGAAGATGGATAAACTGATATTTTCAAAGCCACCAAAAGCTCGTAAAGATATAACATCACTAGATACTGAATCGCAATCAATTAAAAGTATATTTAAAGCTTAGGAACATACTAGATCTCTCAAGTTCAAAAATCAGACTGTGTCAATTAGATTACTCGCTGTGACACGTACAAAAGAACCAACATAATTGAGACCAACCACATCTCAAATAGACACATAAATACCACAACATTCCCAACTAAAATTCTAGGGTGTGCTATGATGTCAAGCTATCAATTCCCTCAGAGTGAACTGCACCACCCTTTTAGACAAAACCGGTCAATCAAAATGAGACAGAAGAAATATTTCATTACCCACCTCCACACAGCTGCAACAGTGGATCAACATGAATGATACTAAAATGCACTTCATAATTAACCATGCGGTGAACTTTCACTTCTATACAGTAAAAAGATGCCTAATACTATCCTTCTTGTTTCATTTTTCACTAGTGTCATACGACATAAAGTGTGTTGGATGCCTGTACGCCCCTGCATCTTTGTCCTATACAAAGAAAAAAAAAAAAGCTACTAAAAAGTCCAATAGGCACCAAAGTTACCTGCCAATCTGGTTGAAGGCCAGGAGAATTAGCTGCAAGCTTGCTAGAGAGTTTCCTTTTCAAACCGTCGATTTCTGCAAACAACCAAAGAGAAAGAAGATCAGCATTGAAACTTAAGGGTATACTATACAGAAAAAGCTAACGGAAGGGTATATCTATGTAAAGTTTAGAAAGAAACTCATGACTTACAAGAAATGTAAAGAGAAAGTATTATAAGGATAACTTTTTGATAGCTATGATAAGAAATAATGTATCACAAATTAGACAAGAATATACCATTTTCTCCTGGCTTTAGACGTCCACCTGGAAGTTTGCAAAATGTGTTCCCGATTTGCAGAAGAAGAATATGAGGATGATTATGTTCTTGTACCTGTGAATTTGAGGTACAATCATAAATGATATTTGATAATCAGTCTTGTTTAAAAAAACAAACTTCTCCCAATCAAATTAATACTGTGCCAAATTAAGTAGTTTTTAATCTTTGCCAATCTCTGACTACAAAAATTCTATGAAATGTAACAGCTTCACAAGTTCAATAATATGAGCTAGTTTCTTTTTCTTTTTTTTAATTGATAATTGCATGAGCTAGTTCTTTTAGACTTGACCCCCCACCCCCCAAAAAAACAGCCTATAAGTCATCTTAAATTCTTAGTTTGGTGCGCATAAATTCATTATTTTCCTATCACAAGAGTATAAGCCAACCCAAAATATAGCTGCAATTTATACTGGGGTACAACAATCTTTTTCCTCCCCTTCCATTAATAAATGTTGAGACCTGCTAATAATAACCTCTATGAAGGAAATATATTTTCATCAGGCAAAAGGTGGATCTTCTTAGTGCGGGATGTTTTCAGTGCGGGATGTTTTCAAAAGTAGATCTTCACTACTCAGCATCCAGAAAATGCAATTGCAGTACAAAAGCAGAGAGCTGCCATACATTCTTTCTCCTATCTAAGAAGCTTACAAAATCCAGAAATATAAGTGCTTTACATCACAATGGCTAGACCAAGCAAAAAAGCTCAACAAGCATCTACTCTGCTGGGTCCGGAACCGAAATGTTGTCTTTTTGGACTCAAAATACTTAATTAGGTGGGAAAAAAACTTAGTTACCAAAATATGTAAAACGTAGTAATGAACCACGTTTTACCTTAACATCCGTTTAGGACGTTACGGTAAAACGCGTTTCAAAACTGTGAAACTGCATTTTATATAAAACGTGGTTTTCTAAATTTAGCTTTCAGCTTTCCTGCGTCCCATTAAATGCTTGGATCCCACTCCCAACCCCAAACAAGATTCCCTCTACACAAATTCTCCTTTTGTCCCTTTCTTCTTTCACGTTCCTCTATCTCTGGAAAAAAATACTCCATTTACTTACACTTTATATCTAACATCACATTAAATAATTTAGGTCGCTTTCAAGAGTTATAATTTGAAAAGGACTACAGAAAAAGCCATAAAGTAGAGTAAATAATAAAAGTTTTAAATACAAAGACACATGTTACACATTTATTTGCTTCATACAACCATAATACACCATGACTAAATAGAAGGAAAATATTTATTTACATCCAATTTTTGTATTCCTTTGCCTTGCTTGGTGCAAGTAAATTAGTCTTTTAAAAAAAAATATTGACAAGTGTAGTGAGTGACATCATGTAAGATGACAAAAATAGAATGATATTTATAATACAGAATTAAAAAAATGTGATTTTCGTAGACAATTATCCTTAATTGAGTAACATTCTGGCTAATCAACTCCATCCTTTTAAATAGAAAATAATAAAATTATGATTAGATGACGTTTTAATCCTATTGAAGAACATCCTTTTCTCTCAGGTTCTGCGACGGAAATTCCACTGACAATGACTTTTTAAGTAAAACCTGTGGGCTAGAAAAACAAAAACAGCTTTTTTCTTGTTTGGTGTTGGGAGTGGGACCCAAGCATTTAATGGGACGCAGGAAAGCTGAAAGCTAAATTTAGAAAACGTGGTGTGAAACCACGTTATATATAAAACGCAGTTTCAAACCACGTTTTATATAAAACGAAGTTTTGAAAAGCGTTTTACCTTAAAGTCCCAAACAGACGTTAAGGTAAAACGTGATTCATTACTGTGTTTTACATATTTTGGTAACTAAGGTTTTTTTCCACCTAATTAAGTATTTTGAGTCCAAAAAGACAACATTTCAGTTCGGGGCTCTTCTGCTCACTGCTGTACATGAAGGGGTTGACACTCCATCAAAGCAATTTGATCCCTCTACTTCCAAATGCTCCGAATAACAAAGCGCACTTTTACATCACAATGGATACACCAAGTAAAAAGGTTCGGCAAGCATCTTGTCTTTGGTACATGCATTGGGGCTGAGAGCCCGAGACTTCAATAAAGTGCCTTCCATACCTCCTCCCAAACGCTCCAGATAACAGAGATGGGACCATTTGCGCTCACAAATGCTTCCTTCAAACAACCTGGTAACACTCAATGTACACCAAAAATGACGAAAAACATGTCCCAAACCATCTTTGCTACAGGACAATGAAAAAAAAAGCTACTGCAGACTGCTATACCCCTTTTTCTTAAATATTCTTGAGTTAGACAAGCCACTTTTTTGGCTGCGTTTCGTCTTCCAAATTAATTTGCGGGGCCAATCTTCAAAATGTTACACCAACTAATTTTCCATAAAATTCCTTCAAAGATTCCTTTCTCTTTTTCTCCCCACTTACGTAGTCTCTCTCTTGCCCATTATGCGTACATTTTGAAGTTTAGCTAAGAAACTCAGCATCCTTTCAATCTCCCAGCCTTGGCAGGGGCTTCTGAATGTTATGTTCCATGTATGTCTCTCTCTCTTAGTTGGCTAACAGCAGCTTCAGGGTTGTTCACAAACATAAGCAGATCTGAGAATTCCTCCTTTAAGCTATTGCTACCTAGCCATTTATCCCTCTAGAAAGTATTTTCCCCATTCCCTACCTCTGGAAATTTATTTGTCAGTTAAAGCATTGAAAGTCATATGTATCATGGATATATTACAAAAGTATGCAAACCCACATCCAAAAGCATAAATCATCTTCAGCCTTTTAACAAGGAATTGCTACTCAATCATAGACAAACTGAAGGAAAGGTTTGATCAATGAAAAAGTGTACTCAAGCCCTTGCCTAAACATCTCTTATTCTAGCGAACTTGCACAGTTCACCAGTTCCGCCAATTGTAAGAAATTACTCAAGAAGTACGGGAGATGACTCCCTAGATCAATCAATTATCCCTCTATCCCAAATTAGTAGGGGAAGGTTATATAAATCCTATTTATTCATTCTGCTCTATTCAGGAGTTCTCTAATACAAGAAGTAATTTACATCTCATATTTATCCGTGTGCTGACATAGAATCTATAACCAGACTATAAACACTTAGATAATAGTGAACCTAGTGTGGGAATAACAAAACTAAGCTTTAATCCACAACTAAATGAGCAGCATGTAGATCCTTGAATTCCGTTGTTCTTATAACTAATCCATCTTGGTTCGAGAGATTGTAATTTTCTTTTGTCGCGGCAACTTCTGTTTTCTAACTTGTATTATTTCAGTAACTTCAATCATCTTTTGTTTTTTGATAAGGTAAGATTTTATTAAAAGGGTACCAAGACGGTACAAGTTACATCAGTCCAACATCTGCCACTAACATAGCAACTACAAACCTCCTATCTCTTCTAAAAAGTCCAAGTATTGCTCCATAGTTATTATAGTACTTCTATTACATCAAAAATACAAGTTCAAAAGACAGCTATTTATAATTCAGAAAACATGTTGTCTTCTCCTTCAAGACAAACACTTTCTTTCCTGCCGTATTATCCATAAAACACACAAAGGAACTGCCCTCCATACTGTTTGTTTCCTTTTTTCCATTTTCTGATGATGACACTCTTCCAACAAGCTCTTAACAGTTAACACTGTTAGGCATTACCCACTTAATGCGGTACATGTTTAACAAGAGCTCCCAACGCTGTTTTGCCACCCTGCAATGAATAAAGAGATGACTGACTGTATCCATTTCTTCTTCACACATGTAACATCTGTTGCTTACAGAAAAGCCTCTTTTTGCAGATTCTCCTGAGTAAGACATGCTCCCTTTGCAGATTGTCATCCCTCTTTTTTTCAGTAACTTCAATCATCATACCGTTGCATCTATGGGACAATGCATATGGGTCTACGGAGCACAGGATGAAACTATTTCAGGTGATCTTCTCTTTTTTATCCTCCATATGTACTACTTGCATCCTCTGCTGTATGTGGACATATCTATCTAGTCCAATTTTGTAAAACCGCACATCCATTTTCGCATCTATAATTTACAAGATTCACCTAGTCGATAAGTTAGGCCTTAAAGTCCCAACATTCACTATCATACACATTGTTGGTCCCACAACTATTCTATAGAATATACCTTTCATTTGTTAGGTACCTTCATAACAATACTCTCACACTCTGTTTTTCTTTTTCGTTTTTTAATGACTGAGAAATCTGTCACCAACCCCAAGCTTTGAAACTCGGGGATAATGGGGCCGCTCCTCTACCCTTCTCCACTTCCTTTTAACCATCCTATTATAATTCTAATTTACATCTTCATCTATTCATTCTCTAAGACTAAGTCAAATATATGAGAATTGTCGTCATTTCAGGAATTGAAAAATGCTGGTGGTAGTAAATATAAAAAAGGAGTGAGATTTAGAGCTAAGGCAAACCACAAGAAGCATTTAAATAGAGATAAAGGATGGAGAAACATACCAAGAGAATTCCTTCAACACTTGTCCTCATACCCTCCTTCATGTAGCTGCAAGTATTGTTAAGGCAAATTATTGGAATCAGATGAGTCCAAATGGAACACACTAAATATTGAAAATTAACCAACCCGACTTATTAGGGATTGAACCGCAACAGTAATAAGGTCCAAGAGAGTTTTATCTAGGGTTTTAAAGAATATTTGGCCCAAGTACAAAGACAAAAAAATTGACGGACAAAAGGAACGTACTTAAGTTTCATGCGAGCAAGGCGATCAGCAACGGAAGTGTCCTTCTCCATTTTAGGCTCTTTCGTGCCAAAGGTATAGCTAGAGAGCGGGTATGTGTTCACTATAGCTGACGTCACCATTTTTATGGCTTCTTCCAGCAAACTGCGAGGAAGAACACTCCGAGGCGGATATATACTTAGTTTCTACCAAAACTTTTCTACTGAAAATGGTTCATCATCCCTTGATTTGCCATTAAATCTTGATGCTTCTGGACTCGGTGCGTGGCGCTGCTTTCTTTTATCGTGGATTCGTCAAACGGGTCTAGTAATTTCAGAGGGTGCTTTTCAGCTTGTTTGGACGGTTATATTGTAATTCGACTTTTTACTTTATTACTATTAAATTATTTTTTGTAGTAGTGAAATTATTCAAATTTATAGTATATGTATTTAAAATGTCATTAAATTAAGGGTGTGTTTGGTACCAAATTTTTAAATTTTCTCAAGTTTAATTGGCTTAAATGTTTGAAAAATATTTTCTTTGTGAACTTATTTTTTTTTAATTGGAGGAAAATATTTTTCTTATCAAGATAAGGAAAAATATTTTCCAAAACTCATTCTCAACATTTCTCACCCTTCCAACTCATCTCACCTCCTCTCTCCAAAAAAAAAACTTTTCTTTAAACTTTTAGTTCTTCCTTTACTATCCACCCTATTACCCCTCTACCTGACCCCCACCCCCCTCCGGCAAAAAAAATTATCTTAATTTTTTTTTTTTGCAATTTCAATTTTCTGTTTTTCGTTTTTCTCCACCACCCATCCCAACCCTCCTCACATGTCCCCCCTCCCTTACAATTATTATTTTTACTTTTTATTTGTAATTTAAATTTTTATTTTATTTTTGTTTTACTATGCCCCGCCCTACCCCACTCCCGAAAAAAAATTGTTAGATATATTTTTCAGTTTTACTTTTTTTAGTTATCGGTTTAAAGATTCACAAGCAAGCTTACCGCTGAGCCAAGCCGGCCCTTCAAGAAATTATAAAGTATACGGGTTTGAAAGTTTCGCTTCGAAAGTTTATGAAATTTGTGGGTTCGGAAGGTTATTGGTTTGAACGTTTATAGCTTCATGTTTATTATATCTAAATTGTTTATGAATACTCTTGAGAAGTCATTTTCCTTAATTTGTGTACCAAACACCGAAAAATGAATAAGATTGCTACTTGTTTTTCAATAAAATATTTCTTGGAAAACATCTTCCCCAAAAAATATTTTTCGTTATACCAAACACACCCTAATTTTGTGGGGAAAAAATCACTAAATTTAGCAATATTGCTATATGTGTTGTAATTAATGACGTTATGTAATACTTAAATGATGTTGAGTTATTTTATTATTACTTTATAGAAAAAGTCAAGTGGCTTTCTAAGATATTAAGTAAAGATGAATGATTTTTCCTTATAAAAATTAATTTAATGACTTTAATATAATAAAATAAAAATAGAATGATCGTCCATAAAATGAACCTAATGTTTGGATGATTATTACCAATTGTATTATATTGTACTCCTATTATTAAATACTTGTTTTGATTTTGAGCTAAATATTATCATATTGAATTATTAAATTCATCGTCATGGAACAGTAAAATCAAATAGAATACCTAATAGAGTTAAATGGAAAAATACCTTGAAAGGTAAAATAAGATTGATAATATATACCCATAATAAGTGAATGCATAATGAAAATAAATAAGCTAGAATTGATTAAATATGTATATGGTCAAAAATCGAGCTCGCCCTTCGTATGACCAATCGAGACCGAAACATAATAGGCTAAGGTTTAACCTCGTGTTATATCGTGCCATAGTGAAAGTCAGAACGTTGAGCTCGTGAACTAGAGATCGATCAAGATCGAGATCGGCCAAGATCGAGACCAAGCAAAATAAAGATTAACCAAGACTGGGGGAAGTTTACCTAGGCGTGTAACGGAAAGCCAAAATATCTGTAATCGAGCAAAGATCATAGCAAAAATCTTGGCACGTATCAAGAAGAGGCCGATTAATTAGCCAATCATGAGATTTCTTACTGTATTTTGAGTTGTATCAAGAATATGACTCCTCTACTATATAAAAGGGGTATTATTATTTGTAAAAGACATCATATTTACGCAATACAAAGCAATATACTGACTTTCTTTAGCTTTCATTGTCTTGTTATTCTGTTCTTATACTAGTTGAAACTTCACTTGGTTTAAGGGTAATTTAACTCGAGGCTAAGGTTGTTCGACTCGTTTGGTTCGCATTTATTTCGTTTACGTTCAATTTCAATACTAATATGAGAAAATGTACCGCATAGACTTAAGGGCAAATTCTATAGGATAGTCGTTAGACCAGCTATGTTGTATGGAGTTGAGTATTTGCCCGTCAAGAAGTTCTATGTCAAAGAGATGAGTGTAGCAAAAATGAGGATGTTGAGATGGATGTGTGTTCATACCAGAAAAGACAAGATCAGGAATAAAGTTATTAGGGACAAGGTGGGAGTGGAATCTGTGAAAGCCAAGTTACGAGAATCGAGGATGTGATGGTTTGGGCATGTGAAGAGGAGAGATATAGATGCCCCGGTCAGGAGGTATGAGAGGTTGACCATGACGGGCTTGAGAAAGGGCAGGGGTAGACCTAAGAAGTATTAGGGAGAAGTGATTAATCAGGAAATGCTGATGATTTACCTAATTGAGGACATGACTAGCGATAGGAAGGTGTGGAGGTCGAGGATAAAGGTGGTGCATTGACAGGTAGTTACGAGTTTTTCATAGGTTCACCAGTAGTACTAGTAATCTTCTTGTTGTGGGTTGAAAGTTACTTCATTCTAGTTTGTTATTGTCTCTGGTACTTTGCAACCACGTCCTTTGTTTTTGTAAATTGCTAGTGAGATTGTTGCTCTCTGATTGTTATTATTTGATGCTACTTTTCTCCTCTTTTAGTGGATATTGTTGCTCCCTGATGGCTACTATTTGATTCTACTTTTTCTCCTTTTTTCTTATCGCCTCTACCCCTCCCCCCTCCCCCATCCCCCCTCCCCCTTCCCCCCCCCCCTCTTTCCTCCTATTTTTCTCACATATTCTTCCTTTCTACCTTTTTTTGTGCCGAGGGTAGAAAATAATCTCTCTACCAATCCAGGTGGGGGTAATGTCTACATACATAATATCCTCCTCAGACCCCACCTCGTGGAATTATAATGGATATGTTGTTGTTGTTGTTGTTGTTGTTGTTTGGCACCCACCGTGGGGCTAAGGATAATAGTGATTGTCTGGTACTACCTTCGTAACACACACTATTTTACACTTGTTCGTATGAGTATCTTTGATTCAAAGATCAATATGTCAAAGTCTCAAACAACACTTGTACACGTGGACAATGACTTAAGTCATCATGGTGAAAATGACACATAGTCGCGCCAGGGGATGAAGTACCTCCAGTTGGCCTCGATGGAGTTCGGGACGTAGATCCAATCGACGTCATCTCCCATGTAACCATTGATAAAAATTTGACCGTCGATCCTAAGAGTAGCGTCTGCGTGGTCTTCGATCGGCCACTTAGAGCAGATATGGCGGTGTAGAAGGTGGAATCATCCCCCGAGTGATCTTCGAGATGTTGCAGGCTCAATAAGCCGCGATAACACAGCTCCAGAACTAGAACCATGCACCAAGAAGGATTGAGCCTGAGCCATCTCAGGAAATTGTTTGCATGGTCAAATTGGTGTCAAAAAAAAAATCAAACGGGAATGAATCAGGGGTCGATATCGCAATCGTGAAGATG
The DNA here is from genome assembly GCA_032618575.1 of Nicotiana noctiflora. NCBI lineage: Eukaryota > Viridiplantae > Streptophyta > Magnoliopsida > Solanales > Solanaceae > Nicotiana > Nicotiana noctiflora. Next base: position 211,164 of record JASVEL010012742.1, read on the forward strand.
CTCGAGGAACTAATGAAGCGAGTTGAATCGGGGGAAAAGAAGATCGAATCAAACGATAAGAAGGTGGAGACCTTTAACTCCGGGGTTGATTAGATCCCAGGGGCACCACCACTATTGAAGGGTTTAGATTCTAAAAAATTTGTATAGAAGCCCTCCCCCCCCCCCCGAGCGTGGCTCCTAAACCGATCCCTAATAAGTTCTGCATACCCAAGATTCCTAAGTATAATGGGACTACCAACCACAATGATCATATCACCTCTTACACATGTGTAATTAAAGGGAATGATCTAGAGGACGACGAGATCAAATTTGTATTGCTAAAGAAATTCGGGGGGATCATGTCAAAGGGAGAGATGATATGGTACCATAACTTTCCACCTAACTCTATTGTGTCTTTTGCCATGCTTGCTTATTCTTTTGTGAAAGCACACGTCGGAGCCACAAAGGTCAAGACTAGGAAGTCAGATCTTTCAAGGTAAAGCATAAAGATAACGAGATACTCAGAGAGTTTGTGTCTCGGTTCCAAAAATGGATCTACCACGTTCACTCGAGGACTAAATGTACGAAGCTCAAAGGCCTCACAGCAGCTGAATCAAAATTTGATAGAATATTCGGCTATCACTCGGGCTGATGTGCATAATCGGTATCCGTCGAAGATCAAGGTCAAACACGTACAATTCAGGGCTCTTTCCGTGTTCGTTTATCTTACTAGACCCATCGACTGAATTAAGAGGGATATTGATCAAGAAATGTTTAATAGAGATTGATGCCATCCATATAGTGGAGATCATAGGAGCAACGGACCTAGGTGGAATCTGTACGAAATAAGAGGAAAAATGATCAAGGTAAGAGATCTCGAGGACTCATGAGTAGGGGTGTTCATAAAAACCCGAAAAATCAAACCAAACCAAAAACAAAATCAAATCGACCAAAAAAATGATACTTTTTGGTTTGGTTTGGTTTTGGTTTTGAATTTTAAAATAGATCAAATCTGGTTTGGTTTTGATTTTAATCAGAAAAAAAAACCCGAACCAAACCGACCATAGGAATAGTTAATTCAAATTTATTATTACACCTATATATATGTATATTGTTATACAAAGTTTCAAAAAATTATGGTAAATGTTAATAGTTTGCACTTTTAATATAGTTCTTTACCTTTACATTCTAGTTTGATTGGTAGTTTTCTTTTGTTTAGTGTAAGAACCAATTTCGTATTAAAAATAACATATTTTTAATTGAGCAATAAATTATTCATCACTATTTGATTCAATTATCATCAATGTATCTTGGTAAATAATAGATTTCTCAAATAGTAATTGATTTGATAGTGTTACATTGAAAATGTGATCGCGGAATATGTGTTTGGTAGTGTATATCTTATTTTTAAGAAAACCCCGACAAATAACCGAAAAAACCAAAAAAGTGACATAAACCAGATCGAGAAAAATCGACTTAATTGGTTTGGTTTGGTTCTAATATTTTAAAAAATGACTTACTTGGTTTGGTTTTTTTAAGGGGGAAAACCAATCCAAACCGAACCATAAACACCCCTACTCATGAGCAAGAATGGATTCCACAAGCCTATCGGATCCAAAGAAGCACCTCGGTTATCAGAATACAACTTTAATGTTGACACAGCCGCTATTGTATCAGCTATCAGACCATCAAGGATACCAGATGGCCTCGACCTTTATATGCTTATTCCCAAAATGGGGTAGTAAAAAGGGAGGTGTGACAGCACCCATGGCCACATAATGGAAAATTGCAGACAGTTGAGAAGAAGTAGCATGGTTATTCAACGACGGGCACCTTTGGGAGTTTCTAAGTGATCGAGCCAAGAATCATTATAGAAACAGAGATTGCAATAGATAGAATGAACAAGAAGAACCACAACACTTCATTCACACAATTGTCAGAGGGGTCGAGATTCCCGAAATACCATTGTTAAAACATACAAGGTGTCGATCACAAGGGAGAAACGAACTCGGGATTATTTACCAGAAGGAACCTTGTCCTTCAAAGACGAGGACGTAGAAGGAATCATGCAACCCCATAACGATACACTGGTAATATCTTTATTCATGAATAAAACTCAAGTTAAACGTGTGTTAATTGATCCAGGTAGTTCGTGAACATCATTAGATCGTGGGTTGTAGCAGGATCAAGTTGTGTCTGTGGTCTGAGTACTGAATGGACTCAACATTGCTTGTGAAACTACTAAGGGCGAGATACCTTTACCAGTGAACGTGGCCGGGACCATCCAAAAGACGAAGTTCTATGTGATCGAGGGCGACATGACGATAACGCCTTGTTAGGGAGACCGTGGACCCACAACATGAGGGAAGTGTCATCGACTCTTCATCAGGTTTTAAAATTTTCGACACTAGAGGGAATCAAAATGGTTAACAGGGAGAAACTTGCCACAATGTAAATGTTTGTCATTGATGAATTAATCTTGATATTGGCACTCTCATTGACAAGGGGGTCAAATTCGAAAAGGAAAATAGGAAGCCAAATAACAGTCACAAGTAACGGCCTCGACCCAACTAGACAAGTAAGGGACTAATGAAGATGATGATTATGAAGTATCTCAATCCTTCATAGTCCCCAATGACTCCAATGTAACCAAATCAATGGTCGAAGAGCTGGAACAAGTCATACTAAACAAACATCTGCCCGAACGAAAGGTATAGCCAGGCACGAGGTCAACCCCCGAGCTCATGAAAAAACTTATCCAATTTCTTATAGCTAACATGAATTGTTTTCCTTGGTCTCATATCGATATGATAGGGATTCTACCAAAAATCACAACCAATAGATTAAGCTCGGACCTGAATTTCCATCCGGTGAAGCAAAAAGGAAGACCCTAGTCTGAGATCAAGGATGTCTTCATCAAAGATGAGGTAACCAAGCTTTTTAAAATAAGGTCCATCCGAGAAGTAAAATACCCGAAATGGTTAGCAAATGTAGTAGTGGTCCCTCATAAAGGGGAACAAACTTAGGATATGTGTAGATTACAAGGATTTAAATAAAGCATGCCCCAAGGATTCTTTTTCTTTGCCTAATATCAATCATATAATCGAATGCCATGGCCGGCCATGAGACCCTCAGTTTTCTCGATGCCTATTCCGGGTACAACCAAATATAAATAAACCCGGATAACTAGGAAAAGATCCCGTTCATCACTAAATATGGTACCTACTGCTATAACGTAATGCCATTTGGGTTAAAAAATGATGGCACCACTTACCAACGCCTAGTAAATCGGATGTTCAAATAAAAAAAATAGGGAAATCAATGGAAGTTTACATTGATGATATGTTAGTTAAGTCCATGCGAGCAGAAGACCATTTGAAGAATTTGCAGGAGACCTTCAACATACTGAAGAAGTACAACATGAAACTGAACTCGAAGAAATGCATGTTCGGAATTGGATCAGGTAAATTTCTCAGTTTCATGGTATCTAATAAAGGAATCGAGATCAATCCCTAAAAGATCAAAGCTATCAAGGACATCACGGTAGTAAACAACGTAAAGGTTGTGCAAAGGTTAACCGGGCGCATAGCAGGCTGGGGCGATTCATCTCGAGGTCCTCCGATAAGAGTCATTAATTTTTCTCATTTTTGAAGAAGAAAAACAACTTCACATGGATTCCGAAATGTCAGCAGGCCTTGGAAGAACTTAATACTTATCGAGCATGCTGCTTCTTCACACGCCGAAGGTAGACGAACAACTTTACTTATATTTGGCAATATTGGAGATAATGGTAAGTGGAGTCCTGGTCCAAGAAGAAAAAGGTATGCAATTTCTTATTTATTATGTTAGCCGGACCTTAGGTAAGGCCGAAACTACGTACCCCTACCTAGAAAAGTTGGCGCTTTCTTTGATAAGTGCCTCTAGGAAACTAAAATCATACTTTCAATGTCACCCCATATGTGTTGTAACAACTTATCCCCTTCAAAAAAATATGCATAAACTCAAACTTTATGGACGGTTGGCCAAATAGGCAGTAAAAATCAACAAGTATGATATTGAATATCGACCCGAACAACCATTAAGTCTCAAATTTTGGGAGACTTCATGGCTAAATTTTGGGAGCGGCCTTAGCACTCAAGGTCAAAAAACAATTGTTGGTAAGCTCGGGTTTATCCACGAGAATCTAGACCATCTTTACGGATGGAGCTTTGAACGTAAAAAGGTCCAGACTCGGCGTCGTACAAAAACCACCCACACACAATATGATTAGGCAATCTATTAGAATTGCGAAATTGACTAACAACGAGGCCGAATATGAGACCAAGATTGCAGGTCTCGAACTAGCCAAAGTCTTGGGAGCGGAAGTGATCGAAGCCAAACGTGACTCCTTCCTCGTGGTGAAAGGTTAACAGAACCTTCGAAGTTAGAGAAGAACGAATGCAAAGATACCTAGATAAGTTACAAGTAACTTTGTATCAATTTAAGGAGTATACTTTGCAACATGTGCCTCGAGATCAGAATAGTAAGGCAGATGCCCTCACAAACTTAGGTTCATCAGTCGAGGATATCAAGCTTAATTCAGCGGCCGTCATGCAACTCATGAGGTCAGTAGTCGAAGAAGGCCGCACAGAGATAAAATACACAAGCTTGACCTGGGATTGGAGAAATAAATACATAGAGTATTTGAAGAGCAGAAAGCTTCCCTTAGATCCAAAAGAATCAAGGGCCATGCGCTTGAAGGCTATATGATTCACCTCGTTTGAAGATAGAACCTTGTTTAGAAGAATGTTCAATGGTTCGCTGCAATATGTTTGGGGTCTAGCAATACTGAGTATGTTCTGAGGGAATTGCGAAAATCATCTGGTGCTGAATCATTGGTTCAAAAGGTAATTAAAGGCGGCTATTATTGGATCCACATAGAAAAAGATGCAAAAGAGTTTGTTCAAAAATGTGACAAATGCCAGAGACATGTACTGATGATTCACCAACCTGGGGAACCATTCTTGTTAGAGTGGTCATTCATGAAATGAGAATGGACATCGTTATCCTTTTTCTATGGGCACCACGTAAATCTCAATTCATTTTATTCATGACTGATTATTTTCTAAGTAGGTTGAAGCACATGCTTTCAAAAAAGTTAGGGAGAAGGAAGTCGTCGACTTTATTTTGGACCACATCATATGCCAGTTCGGAATGCCATCCAAAATTGATTCTGACAACATGAAACAGTTCATTGACAGCAAAGTACCAAATTTCTCAAAGATCACAAAATCAAAAGAAGACTATCAAAACCTTATCATCTTAGCGAGAACGGACAAGCCAAATCGACCAACAAAACCATCATCCAAATTCTTAAGAAGAGGCTGGCCGATGCCAAGGGAAAGTGGAAGGAAATTCTGCTCGAAGTTTTTCAGGCATACCACACAACCTCGAAATCCAGTATCGGGGCTACCCCATTCTCATTAGTTTATGGCGTAGAAGCTCTAATACTGGTCAAAGTCGGAGAGCTAAGTATCCAGTTCTGATATACAACAAAAGAATCAAATGACGAGGCCATGAATACGAGCCTATAATTATTGGATGAAAGGCATGAAGCCGCCCTCATCCGATTGGCCGCCCAAAAATAATGGATCGAGAGATACTACAATCGAAGAGCCTATCTTCCATATTTTAACATTAGGGATTTAGTGCTAAGGAAGTCACCCTCAACAACCAAACTCCAAATGAAAGGAGATTGGGCCCAAATTGGAAACGACCGTACCAGATTCTCGAGGTCACGGAAAAATGATCCTACAAGCTCGGAACAATGAATGGAGAATAACAGCCGAGCAATTGGACCGTATCTCACCTAAAACTATATTACTGCTAAGTTACGACCCATTTCTAATTTTTTTTATTTCAGACTAACACTTGTAGGTGGTCAATAAGAAATGACAACGTATTTTTTTGCATGAAGTCTTTAGGTCTGAAAGCACGCGTTGAACTCTTTTTTCCTTAGACCGGTTTTGTCCCAAATGGATTTTCCAGAGAGGTTTTTAACGAGGCAATAGTGGATCGTGCTAACTCAGAATCAAAGTCCAATCACAAATCGATATCGAAGATTGTGTTTACAGTATCCGAGATATCTCTACAATCAACCTCGAATACTAGGGGGATTACCCCCGAATATCGAATTGCTCTAGCAAGGAAATTATTTTGTAATGGAAGGGTCTTGATACGTAAAATTTATTGTAAGGTCCAAACGGTCAAAACAAATTGTGCCCATGTAGATTGCTCGAGCCCCGACATAAAACATGTACGCATGTATGACTGTTTTGAAATAGAATAAAGAAAAGTACTTTCCTTGCAAACATCTTATGTTTTAAAAGTTTTACTCTTTACAACTCTTACAAAGCATCGTACTTCCAAACTAACGAGCCCAAGGGAAATAGTTAATCGAAATACGAACGACCACTCCCTCACTTAGGACCACTGTCCAACTCAAACAGCCCAAGTCATCAGGCCTCGGGGGTAAAAGACCTAATAGGAAACTCCCAGATCTCTAAAGGACACGACCACCTTGCGCGAGAACTATTATCTAAGGCAAGCCCAGATAAAACGAGAAAACAAGTCCAATGGGCATCCCCAAACTAAAAGGGCTACGACCAACTTAACACAGTTCGGAGACATCTAAAATTTATAATAAAATAAGACTTCGAAAATGAAAAAAAAGGTTTAAAGGCTATCCATGGCAGAGTCTCAAACTTAAGATATTTTTTGGGGAAAAACTTCGGTAACATCGAACCCCAATAAGGCCTTTACCCAGAAAGGCAATAAAGGGAAGGTTTGTTCGAACCCTCGAACATAACCTTATTGTTTCATGCTAAGGCATTCCAACCTTTGTGAGTACAAGTAATAAAGCAAAGTAAAATTTTGAGGGACGAAAAGGAAAACAAATGGCTTATATTTATATATAATAATTTTTTACAAATGCTAAATGGGCCCAATGCAAAATTTACATAAGCCAAAACAACCTTAGAAAGAATGCAAAAGGAAAACAAAAAAAATAAAGTCCTAAGCGACTTGGTCTTCATCGGAGGTTGCATCTCTATATTCAGGATCTTCTCCATCTTTGGATTCATTTAAGCTCTCGGTGTCTTCCTCAAGGAAGTCCAGCTTCCAAGCCCGGTCTTCCTCTGCTTTGGTATTTTTTATTTTGACTATGATATCGAAAACCTGGGCATGTACTCCCCCGAGGGCTTCCATTCGAGCTTGCCACTTTTCATGATCTACCATGCTCTTGGCCTTGGCCTAGATGGCATCGACATCGACCTTAAATTGGGAAACTTTAGCATCAGCTTTGTTGTTGGCCACAACCACCTCAGATCTGGCCACTTCGAGTTCGTTCACCAAGATTGCTTATCAAAAACCATCGAGTTCAACTGGGATTGGAGCTCCTTTATCTTCTCGACCTGTATCGAGGCCTTATATCTTGTAGCTTGAAGCTGGGACTCGGCCGATTCCAACCTAACGTGGACGACCTCTTTTTTCGAGGCTAAGATGTCCGTATTCTTATTGAATTCTTTAGCCTCGACATGTATTATCTCTACTTTCTTCTGAAGCTCCCCGATCTGTTTGAGCCTCTGCCAAATCTTCAGAAACAAATTTTTAGTCATTATCTCCAATTCGTCTTCACTATCGTGAAGCAATCAAAATATATGCTCGGCCATCGCGGCATGCTCATCTCGAGTCGTTGCTAAATCTACCTGAAGCTTCTTACTGAGAAGCTTATATGTGTTACTTTTCTCAGCCCATGCTCCTCCCGAATTTGGAGGAAATCCTCGTGATATATCACCGAATCCTGAAGCAAGGAAGAAGATGTTAGAATTTCCTACATATCCTAGCTTAAAAGAGATAATAGTGTGACCCTAGAAATTATCGGATTCAAAACATGTTGGGCCTCATTGAACAGGCAAGAAGATCCCACATCATTCATCATAGCTTGGTCCTCTTTGGTCACTAAGAATCTAATATAGCTAGCAATCCCCACATGGGTAGATAAGTCCCGAGCATCCTTCGAGATAGAAAGCATTATATTCCGCCTACGGTCGGGGTTAACACTTGGGACCGGCAATCGATCACTAGTTTGGGGCTCGATGAAGACCCAATAGTGCCTAAGGATGGTGCTTTCTTTGGAACCGGTAAGTCGCGAAGCTTGGTGATATCTTCCAAAGCATCGAACTTAACCCCAACCAAGAAGCCGTAGATATCGACCACCTCTAAGGACCAAGACTTGTCACATGTTGATCTTAATAGACCAGGCTTAAAGTATTAGTATAATATTAAATTTGAAGCTCGAATTAGATAAAATTAACCCCGCAGTATATATCTTGAGACCTTTTGGAATCAATTCTTATTTATATAGGAATAATGCTAATGTAGGCACAAAATTCTTAGCACTTGAAAATCCAACATTGCCAATGATTCAATTTTCCCTTCATTCTAAAAGAATCCAATACTATTGGTTAAGCTAGGTGTTTACCTCAAAGAACGGGGATCTAATGGCCCAATGGGCAAGCTTGATCAGTCCTCCTCGATAGAGTCGGGGACTGTTAAGGCGCATAAGGTGATTGGGGTGAAATGACATCCCTCAATTTTTCTTGTGAAGAATCGGAGAGAATCACTATTTTCCAGAACGAAGGATGGATTTGGCCGAGGGTCACGTCGTTTCTCTTGCAAAAGGCAACGATGACCGGGTCTAAAAGACCTAACATAAGGGGTAACTATAAACACTAAGAAACCCCTCCACATGAGTAGTGATCGATTCCCCGGGCGAAAGAACTACTACATCATTTTTTATCCCAATTACATTCATGTTTAACTTTCGAGGATGTTTTCAGTGATTGTGCATATATACCTCGAGATCGGTTCACATCAGCCCGGTACTGAGGAGATCTTTTCGACCTTAAAGTCATGACACTTGGTCACCTTTCCAGAACGAATTCCTCATAATGGGGCTCCATCGGAACCTAACCACTGGTGGGTCGTGATGAAGAAGCAGCCTCCTTTTGCGACGCGTTTTTGAAAGTTTTAGCCATCGATGAACAAGACAAAATAGAATTAGGATGATATGCATCTTGATTAGAGTTCAAGAAATTTGGTTGTGGATATTGTGAAGAAAGGGATTTTTTTGAAGAAAAGACAAGAATAGGAAGAGCTTTAAGTTTAAAAGTTTAAATGGAAAAGGGCTAGAATTCATATAGGTTGCTGGCGACGGTTCAGAACCGGTAGTGGCCGACTAGTGATTGGCATGTATTTAATGCTTTGGTAACTGGACCGACGTGTCATTTCGTCGCTTACATCATAGTTGGACTAGTCGCTGACATCATTACCCATCGGAACAGAGTTCTGAAATTCGTATTATTTCTCATCACCTTCTTTTCGAGAAACGAAAAGACTATTTGTATACGATCAAAATTGAGCTCGCCATTCGTATGACTAATCGAGACCGGAACATATAGGCCAATGTTCAACCTCGTGTTATATCGAGCCATGGGCGAAGTTAGATCATTGAGTTCGTGAACCAGAGACCGATCAAAGCAAGATCAATGAAAGTTTACCTAGGCTAGTAACGGAAAACTAAAATATTCATAATCGAGCAAGGATCACAGTAGAAATGTCGGCACGTATCGAGAGGTGGCTGATTAGTTAGCCAGTCATGAAATTTCTTACTGTATTTTGAGTTGTATCAAGAGTAAGACTCCCCTATTATATAAAGGGGGTATGATCATTTGTAAAAGACATCGCATTTACACAATGCAAAGAAATATATTGCCTTTCTTTAGCTTTCTTTGTCTTGTTATTCTATTTTTATACCAATTGAAACTTCACTTGGTTCAAGGGTAATTTAACACGAGGGCTAAGGCCGTTCGACTCGTTCAATTTGCATTTATTTGGTTTACAATCAATTTCAATACTAATATATATATAATTTTTCAATTTGTGCCAAGTTATATATATATATATATATATATATATATATATATATATATATATATATATATTTCAATTTGTGCCAAGTTATATCACGTAACCTTAAAACCACATATAAATTCAATTATTATCGGTTTTTACTTTTTAGGATAAACAAAATGACAAATATTTACGTAAAATGACAGATTTCATAATTTTATTGATTCCAAACAAATACAAGATGTCGGTAAAATAGTTCTATGTAATTCAACTTTGGACTACTTTGGTGAGTCGATCCACTATCAACCATATTGAGTCGAACTTACGCTGAGTGCGAGGTAACCCCACCACGAAATCCATATTGATCATCTCCCATTTCCACCTTGGTATTTCTATAAGCCGAGTTAATCCACCAGGCCGTTGATGCTCGGCCTTCACTTGTTGACAGTTCGGACATTTAGCTACAAAGCCTGCCACATCCCTTTTCATACCGTTCTATGTAATTCAACTTTGGACTACTTTACTAGTATGTGGCATTCGAATTACAAAATGATTTAATTTTTTCGTTTTGTTCTTTTACTTTTGAGAGAATTATTTTAAATGTTCATTAGTTAGTAAAAAATATAGTTTTATTTATTTTTTACAAGAAAGCAGAACATTTGTTTTGAGTTAATTTATGGAATCACAAAGTTGGTAGAACAGTCCAAAAACAACATAACATCTCAAATGGGGCATACTTGACACTCCTTTCCCCTCTATCTCACAAACCCCGATTAAAACCTCTTTGTTTTTCTCGCCCCACTTCCCTTACACCTCCAATAAAACTATGGCCCTGCAGCTATGGGAAAATTTGAAAGATTCAATCTTTGACTACACAGGTCTTTCCCCTACAACTTTTTTCACAGTTGTTGCTTTGGGTCTTGCTTTGTACTATGTTGTCTCAGGGTTTTTCAGCTCACCTGATCATGTTCACCCCCAAAGGTCTAGAAATTTTGAGGAACAAATGGAGCCTCTTCCCCCTCCTGTTCAGCTTGGTGAAATATCTGAAGAGGAGTTGAAACAGTATGATGGGTCTGATCCTAAGAAGCCTTTGTTGATGGCTATCAAAGGTCAGATCTATGATGTTTCTCAAAGCAGGTATTTTTCTTTGGTATTCTATTTTTTATGTTAATTTTTGAAGGTGTTTGATTATTTTGGATTTTGTATCTGGATTTAGATAAATTTTTTGTATGTTTCTTTGAGTTTTTTTTTGGATTTTTTGTCTTTTCTTTTTCTGTGGAAGTTTTTTGTTCTTGATTGTTCATTTAATTGCTTTTCTTGATCAATTATGGAAAGGCTTTTATTTGACTTTGGAGAGTAAAAAGGTATCTGTAAAAGAACCTAATACTAAAGGGTAGAATCAATCTCCCTTTTTCTGTTCTTTCAAGTAACTGTGAATTGCTTTTTCTTGTCCTTTGGACGAAAAGGTGTGAACTTTTTCTTATGAAAAAAAAAAAAGGTCTGAACTTTACTGAAGTCCTTAGACACTCTAATCTGCTAATTACACAACGTGGAATTGGAAATTTGTTGAATAAAGGAGGTAATTAGGAGTTAGTGGTGTAGGTGCGTCACTCTGTATGCTTTCCTTCTTAGCTTGCTTTCTCTATAAAACCCCGTAGAGCAAAAGGTCTGGTTTAAAGATTTCCTTTTGCAAGGATAGCTCAATTGGCTGTTTAAGTATGTCAATTTGCTAGCCTCGGTCCATAAAGATTGAGGTCTAATCTAAGGCCGTAAGATTCTCTTTAATTTTGTTGTGATAAAGACGTTTGAATCTGAATATATATATATATATATATGAATATTAAGATTGTTTGGTTTTTCAACATTTAAATTTGTATAATATATTTGTCTTTAAAAACTAACAAATATAGAATTCAGTAAATTACTACTGGCAAATATTATATCCACAAAATATTAGAGAAAATCTTAATTAAATGGTGCTATATAATTTGTTTCTTTGATGATCACACTCTGGGGGTGATTGATGGTGGTGATGGTCAAAATGATCATTGTAAGGTGGCGGCTATGGTCGTTGTGGTTATATGAAGGAGTTGGCAATGGTGGTTGTACGGTGGTGGCCAGAAGTTATGGATGTGGGTAAGTTGGCAATAGAGATGGTTGGTGGTACTTACTAGTGGTGAAGGTGGTTGTTGGTGGTGACTGCACTGTGGAGGTTAGTGGTAGAGGTAGTTGCTAGTGGTAACTAGTGATAAAGGTGGTCATTGGTGGTGGTTGGGAATGGTGGTTGTGTGGTGGAGGTGGTTGTTGGTTGTGGCTAGAGTCAGTAGCGGAGTCGTTGGGGCTGGGGCTGGAGGTGGTTGGTGGTTTGATGGTAGTGGTTGATGGGTGTGGATGTAGCAGGTGGTGGAGATGGTTGTGGGTTGGTGGTTGGCGGTGATAATAAATATAATTGTGGTAAACGGTTACATTCACATGGATTCTAAGTGAACCTCTTAATGGTATTAAGATTGCTAATAAACGGTTGTGAAAGAAAGAAGCAAATGCACTTAATAGGCTGACATTATTTTAATTCGATCTATACCTCCGTTAAGTGCAAACAAATAGCGCTTTTTTATTGAATGAATTTAAAATTTTAAAAATACCAAAAATGAAGTAATAAAGCAGAAATATTTTATAAGGAGAAATACTACCATTTCAAAAAAATTATAAGGAGAAATACTAGTTCTTGTTTTAAGTTAATAAGTTATTTTCTGCTACTTTTTTTTTAATAAGCGTGGTGTCCGGGTCAACTTGCGAGCACCTCGTTAATTCTACGGGCTACATGCCACCTCCTACCAGCAACATATATATCTGGTAAGTTTATCCACCCAGGTTGGGATATATGGTAAGAAATCATCTAGTGTTTTTTGCCTCCATTGGAAGTTGAACCTAAAGGTGTCTAACGGGTGGGCCGGGCCGGTCCGGGCCCAATTTTTTTGAACGCCTCGCTTCAGCGCTTAAAGCGAGAAGCGAGCGCTTTTAATAACACTGATATGTAATTTCAAATATTATAAAATTAAAACATATTAGTATACGTAGATTCAAATGTTAAATTTTTTAAAAATGACTGAAGTTGAGTAGCAGTATTGAAAAGGTTCAAGAAAATGTATGTTACTTTAAAACAAAACTCTTTTCTCTTTTTTGAATCCTTTTTACGTTCTCTACCTGACTTAGCACAAAATTTTATTTAATCTGATATTTCAATTAATAATAAGAATACATCACATTTATGATAATTTCAGTATTTTCATTCCAAAATGACAACACATATCTCCTCGAAACTGCAAGCGTCGAGTCAAGCTCTCCACCATGAACATGCACGGTATTGATGAGCTTTCCCTTTGACAAATGAATCCGCTGTCATGTGCAAGAAGTGCACATAAGTCCAAGAAAAGGTCAGGGTTATACACAGGGGAATGGTTCACCCAGCAAAAAAGTAAAACTAAACATCTAGCCTTAAGTTTGTGACTGGCAGTTGAGATGGCATCAAAGCATCTTTGATTCCTCTCTGTCCATATGCACCACAAAATAACAGCAGGAACCATAGACCATATTCTCTTGATAGACTTCTCAACTTTCCAGGAGCTCCAGCTTACAAAAGCATCCCTGGCATCCCTAGGCATAGTCCAATGTAGACCAAAAAGTGAAATAAACATCGACCACTTGTCTACTGCAGCTCTACGGTGGAGGAACAAGTGATTGATTGTTTCATGATTGCTAAGGCACATATGGCATCTGTTGGCTAGTTAGACAAGCACCCTGAAGGATTATCCAACAGAAACCACTGAGGTTATCCCGAGGTACAACATAGGAATTACTGCTAGATCTCTTAGGCATTGAACATGCACGGTATTGATGAGCTTTCCCTTTGACAAATGAATCCGCTGTCATGTGCAAGAAGTGCACAGAGGAAAACAATAATCACCCTCAAAGAGGTCGACATCAAGCTATATTGCAATTGCTACCTAGACCAATGCCTTTAGAATAAAGAGTAGATAGTTTATTTTTTAATGTATAGCTTGACTTATATACTACATACTAGTATATATAATATATGGATGAAACTATGGATCCGCATCAATATTTATATTTCATATTGTTGTACTAAATATTGATGAGAAAATTTACAATAAAATCTAATCAAAACTTTAAAATGTTAAATGCATACCTAGTTAGAGTCTAACATGAGAAAACATATAATAAAATTCAAATATTTTACAATTTCATTTAATAAATTAAGTGAACTATATTATGTTCAATAGAATATGTTAATAGTCATACTAAATTTGTAATGCAATATGATGGATTGATTCTAACATGCATCATCCAAGAAAAAGAGGATAGAAAATTATGATATGTCATTCCTTTCTCTGTTCCATTTTATGTGACACACTTTGCTTTTTAGTCTGTACGAAAAAAAATATCACTTTTCTATATTTAAATATAATTAACTTCAAACTTTTAATTTTACCTTTAATGAGATGATTTATAGCCACATAAATATCTATGATTGTTCTAGACCACAAGCTTCAAAACTCTTCCTTTCCACATAGATTAGGATGGAGGGAGTACTTTTAATTTTTGTAATGAAGCATCTCGTTACTTTTTAATTGGGTCAACTGTGAAGACCAATTTACAGAATTAATTATGTTGTCCATCTTTTACGTGTGCATTTGTTGACAAGTCACATTCACTTACAACACTTTGTAAAATTATTATTGAAGTCCAAAAATTGAGTAATTATCAAGAATATGGTCGATGTGTAATCACTCATTCACAATAATTGTTTTAAAAAGTGTACTTATAAGTGCTTGTGACTTGTCAACAAGTGCACATGAGGCAAATTAAAGCTGGAAGAATAGTTTGGTATATACATCACTTTTCGAAGTTGACCCAAATTAAAAAATGATGAGCTGTCTTGATTTGGATATTCTTAATGAATGTGATAATCAATCCACATCATTTTTGCAATATTAATATGGCTATATTCTATTAAACATCAAATAGTTCACTTTACTAAATGAAATTGTACACAAGTTGGTTATTATAATAGGCATTTTCATGTTGGGAGTATAATTAGGTAGAAATTTTGGTATTTAATTTTTTGGCGAACTTAGTAATGTTCAAAATGCATACCACTGAAGATCCTTTGTTTTCTTCCCGGTAGGTAAGTCAAGCTATGCATTAGTCAGAAACTTTCTACTAGAATCGTAAAGGAATTGATTGAGGTAGCTATACCGTGTTAGGATGACATATTTTAAGATGTTGATCATTTTCCTACGTCCACTTGTTACACAAAATAGAGAAGATTCATGTCAACGTTATGGACATGGAGAAAATTGTCACTCAACGTGCTTGTTGCATGGAAGAAAGTTCAAATTCATGTTTGGATTACGGAGGAGATGGGTTGTGAAATTGAAAAGAATGTCTAATTAACTTGATTAATAATGTACAAGAGGTGCTCCTTATATATGAGTCCTAGATTATATATAATATGATAGGTAATTTGAGGAGTTCGAAACTAAAATGTGGTTCTTTTGGACTCAAAGAACCAAAATGTGTGGCAAAAACAAAAACTGGGAACCAAAATATATATAATGCGATCGGGTTGCACGCCGCAGCACTATATATATTGGATCGCGCTGCACGCTGCAATGTTATCTATATATATATATATATATATATATATATATATATACTAGATACCGAACAACGCAGCTAAAGGCATGCTCTGATAGGCCCATCAATAATACTTCTAAGCTTAACTGAGATAACAATAATTCAACTGGTATAACGCCCATATGTAAGGCGCTATACCTCATATAATTGTACTCCTTCCATCCTAATTTATATGGAAAGGAGTAGTTTTGAATCTTGTGGTCTAAAACAAGTTATGAATATTTATGTGACTATGAATCATCTCATTAAAGGGAAAATTAGAAGTTTAAAGTTATTATTTTTGAAAATAGAAAAGTGATATTCTTTTTCGTATAGAATGAAAAGCAAAGTGTCACATAAAAGTAATGGGCTATCATGATTTTCTATTCTTTTTTTCTTGGACGATGCATGTTAGGAACGAGCCATATTGCATTAAAATTTAGTCTGACTACTAAAATATTCTATTTGAACCTAACATAGTTCACTTAATTTATTAAATGAAATTGTAAAATGTTTGAATTTTATTATATATTTTCTCATGTTGGACTCTAACTAGGTATTCACCGAACGTTTGCTCACACTCATTTTATTACATAACGACGATACTAATCTATCGTACTCCATTGTAAGTGATAACTTAATATGATACTGTAAATATAAACTATAGCTTACTTAGTTATTTGCCACCATTACCTCACCCCCCTCCCCTAATATAATGAAACCCTAATTCTTCGCTCTTCAGACATTATGACAAAATGCAAAGTAACTTAACGAAGAAATATTTCAGAAGACTTGAAAATATTTATGAATGAAATTTTACAAAATCCTTAACCTCTTTAAGTAAGGCAAAAACCATTCCCGGGGATACAATTGTTTGAGGCATAGCGCCTTACATATGGACCCTATACCCAGTTGAATTATTGTTATGTCAGTTAAGCCCAAACAAATTATTGGTGGGCCCACATAATATATATAGCGCGGTAAGCTAGGGCTTTATATATTTAACGCCCTAGCTTAATGCGCTATACTTAACTGGGCAAACGGCCATTAATGTATAGTGCCTTAAGCTATGGTGTTATATATATTTTTGTTCCCGTTTTTTTTCCCCACAAATTTTCGTCCACCCCCCCCCACCCAAATTTTGGTTCTTTGAGTCCAAAAGAACCACATTTTGGTTTCTAGACTTGTAATTTGAGGTAACAAAGAACTTTTATGTGATCTTAGGAGCTCAAGTTGTGCAGTTATAATTCAAGTGGTTTTGGGACATTGTAGATTGATATTTGAATTGTATTCCGATATTCTCCTGGATTCAACTTGGGCAAATCTTGTCTTTTCTTGATTTTATTTATTTTATTAAATCATGTCAAGCTGAAGCTAATTGCTTCAGATTTAACTCTTTTCTTTAGTTTGAACTATTTAGTGTTCTCCTAGTTATCATATCATTTTCAGGACTTCAATATCTTTTGATTTGGAAATGTTCACTTGGTAACTTCTTTTTTTTCAGCAAACAGAATCTTAAAAGTTCTCATATGAGAATTCCGAGGTCAAATTGTTTTCTTCATAATTCTGTCAATCCGATTATAGACTGAATTCATCAACGACACAGTCCCTTGAATCAAATATCTGAGAGGAGTTTGAAATAATTGGGAGGATTTTTGGTTTTTGCAATAGTTTTCCTACAATAGGTGTTGTTCACTACATGTTTGTGTCTAATTCTGTGTCTATGCAGAATGTTCTATGGACCTGGGGGACCTTATGCATTGTTTGCTGGAAAGGATGCTAGTAGAGCTCTTGCCAAGATGTCCTTTGAGGAAAAAGATCTCACTGGTGATATATCTGGGCTTGGTGCATTTGAGCTTGACGCGTTACAGGATTGGGAGTACAAGTTCATGAGCAAATATGTTAAGGTTGGGACTGTCAAGCAGACTGTAGTGCCTGTAAGCGATGGGACAGCTAATATTGAACATGTCGAAGCAAATAATCACGATGTTAAACCAGCAGAAGGTGGTGCATCAGAGAGTGTTAAGCCATCAGAAAATGCTGATCTTTGTAACGAGGCTTCATCAGATAATATTCCTACTGAAACTGTGAACAAGTTTGATGGTGATGCTGACAAGCAGGAATAATTACAACCAATTTTCACGAGCAAGCTGAGAACCGGAGATAACAGCTTCCGTAAAAGCATGGCACTTGGTGCATGTGTATTATCTTGTATCAGATGGATGTTGATTATAGAGCACGAAACTTCTTAGATAGTCGAAGTTAGTTGAAATATTTGGACCTTTTCCGTATAAACAATGAACAAGCACTTACCAAGATAATGATTATAAATAAATTTCACTTCCAACATTGGTAGGATGCTATACTTGAGTAGCACTCAGCAACAGTCGACCTTGTGCCCTGACCCTTTATTTTTTGTGTTGTATTTGTGGTGAATTTTGGTGTTAGAACCGAATTGAAGGATCGTGCATATTGATTTTGCTTTACTCATCACAGTAAGAAGCTTTTACAATTACCATATACTGCAGTTGGTATTATTGTGCTACTGCAACCAAATGGAACAATGACTTCAATCTTTTAGCAATGGGATTAGCTGTTTGTTATATACCAAAACAGGTCTTAGTTAATCCCTATTACTACTACTAGCTGTTTGAGTAGCCTATGTAATTCCAAGTATCAATCAGACTGCATTTGTTCCTGATTTCTTTTTCTTGATTGGGAGCAATCCTCATTCCTCACCAGTAGCAGAAGCTCCTCTATGCATTTTTACTACAGCCAACAATGCTGCTAGTAATTCCTGAAGGGGACTCACTCTGCTCGATTCAACGAACTTACATATGACATTGAACATTTAAATACTACCAGCAACATGATTTATTCACTTACTTCTATGTCTTGCTTTTAATCCTCTCGACTATAGTATTCTGTTTGAGGACTACTATCAAGGTGAGCTAAAGATGACATTGTGTCGTTTGGTTTGAACACAAGTTATGTCGCGATTAGTTATGCTGAGATTAGTTATACTGGATTAGTTATATTGGTATTAGTTATCTTGGTATTATTTCTTATTGACTGTTTGGTATGTTATATCAATCATTAGATTGCAAATTTACTGTTTTATCATGGGATTACTATTCTACTCTTTAGTAGGATAAATTATTTCAGTATGATTTTTTGTCCGGGGATAACTTATCCTAGAACTAATACTCAAACAAGGGATAAGACAATACTAAAATTTTATGCCAGAATTATTTTTACTTATCCATCGTAACAGACGACCCCTTAGCTGATGCATATGTTTAGTCCCTTCTTTCGGTATCGTAAAAACAAAACTAATTATCCTTATCTATTCATTTATTTTTTTACCCATTAAACTAATTACCTTTTCCATCCATTGTAGTTTTTATGGGTGATTGGCTATTTTTTATCCTTTTTATTTATTTTTTCCCTTTTTCTTCTTTCTGTAATTTTTTAAATCATATTATTATTTTTTAATTATTTTTAAATAATCAGATTCCATACTAAATTTTGGCTCCTCTCTTTTATTTTAGTTTTTCTCTTTCCTTTTGTTCATTTTCTTTATTTCTTCTCCCTTTTCTAAATTAATATAGCTTTTTTTTCTACATAATCTAATTACACTCATTTTTTTGCTCCTTTTCTTTATTCTTCTATTTTTAAACAATAGTAAAAGATAACTCATATAGTAAATATTTATTCACCCTCTTTAATAAAACTGATAATATAATATACTATTAGTCTTCTTTTCATCTTTTTTTCTTCTTCTTTAAATCAATTATTAGAACAACTTGTACATTATACCTTTTTTCTCTTCTTCTTTTTTTCTTTGTATTTTTTAAATAAATTTATTACTACAAATATTTCTGGCATGTATGATCCAAAAGTATATATCATTACAATAAAAGGGTATATTAGTATAATAAAATAGCATATTAGTATTTAATGTTATTGAAAAATACTTGTCACAATAGTATATCAAAACAACATATAAATATATCAAATAGGTATTTTACTATTTTATGTCTTCCGACACCTGCTTCTCAAACAATGAATATTATTTTCACGGAACTCCATCAAAATTCATTTAAGAAAACATTTGCAAGGATCTAGTTGGAAAAAGTTTAGAAATTAAAAAAAAAATGACTTATTTATTACGGTATATTGTTATATTGTATTGTATACTATAAGAATATAATATTACTATAACCATGATTTTAGCTTTGCACAATAGCACCTGGATGATTCAACAAATAGCAGACGAAGTATACCGTTATAGATATTGTGTACTATATATACAACATACTATTCCAGTATATTTCATATTATTACAGTATACCATTACAGTATATTGTATACTATAACAATATACGTTGCAGTATAACTATATACTCATATAGTATATGGTATACTGTAGCGGTATACTATTAAGTAACTACGTTCTTTTCCGATTATTATAATATACTGTTGTAGTATATTTTATACTATAACAACATACTGTTGTAGTATAGCTATATACTCCTACAATATATTATATACAGTAGAGGTATACTGTTGGGTAACTATGTTCTTCTTTTAGCTGAAAAATTTAATCTCAAATCACCTAAAATCAACTCCAAATACGATCAAGTCAGTATGAAATTCCAGAAGATGCTATAAGCAATATTTATGTAACGACCCGACCAATCGTTTAGAGCAATTGCGTCTAGTTCGGCAGTTTGAGGTCATGAGTAGCTTCACATAGTTTATTATGACTTGCATGCATAATCGGCTTTGGTTTTTGAGTGATACAGAATTGATTTTTGAAGGAGGACTCCCACTTGAGAAGCTTGAAGTTGGAAGAGTTGACCAAGTTTGACTTTTGAGTATTTGACCTGTTTCGGTAGGTCTGGACGGTGATTTTGGACTTGAGAGTATGCCCGGACTTGCATTTGGATGTTTCTAAAAGGTTTTGACACTATTTGGTGAAAGTTGGCAATTTAAAGGTTTGATTTTTTTTAAGTTTGGTTTGACTTTAAGTCTATCGGGTTTAGATTTTGGTTCCGGGACTTGGAATAGGTCTTTTTTTATTTGGAACTTGCCTACAAAATTTGGCGTCATTTGGAGTTTGTTTGATGTGGTTCAGACACTTGATTGCTGTTCTAGAAGTTCATTGTGGTTTTTCATGCATTTTGGTGTTCGATTCATAATTCTAGATGTTATTTTGGTATTTTTATCGCGCGAACGAGTTTGTGTTATTTTTTAGATGTAACGATGACTGGTCATTTGAGTAAGCCCCGGTCCCCTATTTATTGTCTCCTCTATGTTATATTGTGAATTCGTAAGTTGGAGTCTTAAATTGATAGAGTTGACCGTAGTTTGACTTTTGTGTAGACAACTCCAAAATGGATTTTTGACATTTCCATATCCATATGGTATTTTGGATAGAGGAGCGTGTCCGGATGTTGATTGGGAGGTCTGTAGGTCATTTCGACGTGAATTGGTGAAAGTTAGAAAAGTGAAGGTTTGGAAGATTAGAAAGTTTGATCGGGAGTTGACTTTATTGATATCGAGATCGGATTTTGATTTTAGAAGTTGGAATAGGTCCGTTATGTCATTTATGACTTGTTTGCAAAATTTGAAGTCAATTGGAGTTGTTTTGGTATGAATCGACATTAGTTTTGAAATTCAGAAGTTCCTAAGTTCATTAGGCTTGAATCAATGCACAATTCGTGGTTCTAGTATTGTTTGATATGATTTGACACTTCAAGCGTGTTCGTATGATATTTTAGGACTTGTTGCTATAATTGGTTGAGGTCCCGGTGGCCTCGGGTGTAATTCGGACCATGTTCGATGCATTTCGAAACCTTGAAGAACTGCTGATCTATTGTTACTAGTTTCCTTATACGCGATCGCGAGAGGGTTATCATGATCGCGAAGAGCTGTTTATAGACTGGGAAAGTTTTTTTATGAGACCGGGAGATGGTTTACGCGATCGCGAGGTTGGGAGAATCAAAGAAACGCGAACGCATGTCACTGGCCGCACTCACGAGAAGGAAGTAGGGGGCTTAAGACCGCATTTTGTTCTTCGTGATCGTGTAGATTGTGGACTTTGTGAGTTGATTTGGTGTGTGGAGTTCTGCATTTGCGGAGAGTTATTTTTGGGCAGCTTTGAATGAAGCAATTCTCACGATCACAAAGAAGAACGACTGGGCAGCAGAAAAAAATTTCAAAAACGTGTCTTTCATCTCATTTTTTATAATTTGGACCTAGACAGCTCGGTGCGAGGCCATTTTTGAGAGATTTTTAAGAAAATCATTGGGGTAAGTGATTCTAACCCAGATTGGACTGTATTTCATGAATCTATTGTTATTTTCATCATCCAGTTAGTGATTTGAGCTGGAAATTTGAAAAAAAATACGAAAACTTCCTACACTAAATTTGGGGTTTTGAAAGGCGATCCGAGGTCGAATTTGAGAAATTCTTGTACGGTTGGACTCGTTATCAAATAGGTGTTCAGATTTTATAGTTTTGGTCAGTTTCGAGATACGGGCCCGTGTTGACTTTTTGTTTCTTTGCAAAGATCATAACTTTATTGTTCGATATAGTTTTCTATTTAATTTATGGTATGAAGTTATTTTTGATAGATTCGAGTCGTTCATAGTTGAATAATCAAGGGAAAGGCCTACTAGTGGATTGAGGTAGCGTGTTTTGAGGTAAGTGGCTTGTCTAACCTTGTGTGGGAGAATTACCACTTAGGATTGGTGTTATTTTGTGATAATTGTGATGTGTGGAAGCTGTGTATGCAAGGTGATGAGTGAGTAGACGGGCAAAATGTAGGAATTTACTGGTTTTAGCTATATAGATTCCTTTCATGCCTTAATTGAGATATCTTATCATGTTATGTTCATCATCATTAGTCTACTTTCACAGGTTCTACTTGTTTTATCTCTTACTTATTAATTGCTCTACATGTTTAGTCGAAATTTTGCTTCCTTTATTCCATATCATTATTTATGCATTGATTTCTTTGCTTGAAGTTGTTATTCTTGGAATATCTTGTTGTTGAAATTGGTATTGAGTTATAGAGGCGACGATTCACATTGAGGCAAAGTGTTAAGTTGTGAAATACTATTAGTTGAGTTATTCACTTTCGATTGCTATTGTTGAGACTCTTGCATACATTATGGCTTAGGCATGGGCTCTTTATTGTGAAAACACTGTTATTGTTGCTTTCTTTGGCAAGTTGTGATATTGGCACTTGAGGTGTGATTTGTGATACGTTGTGATATTTATACGCATGCGGTGGTATAATGTTTTGGGTTTGAAGTTTAAGCGATGAGATAAGGTGGGCTTGATACACTTGGTTAGTAGGGGAACTACTAAAAGCCACGCGGTGTGATAAGGTAGGCTAAAATACGGGATGCTATTTCAGGGAAAATGATTTTCAAAACTAAATGCGAGGCTCCCGCGGTGATATAATGAAAGTTTGTGAGTTATTCTTATGATTTGAGACTACGAGGCGGCCTCGATAGTGACTTTTGTTGGTACATCTTTATTACTTCACTTGTGTTTAGTTGCTTTGTTTCTTTAGCATCACATTCCTTGTTTCCTTCCGTAATGCATTAATCGCTTTAGTTTTTTGTAGTAAATTTTTGGTGTATTCCTTGTTTCATTTCCATTGCTATTATCGTTGAACTGATAAATTACTCATTATGTCTTGTATTTATTCTAGCAGAGCCTTGACTTGACCTCGTCACTACTCTACCGATGTTAGGCTTGACACTTACTGGATACCGTTGTGGTATACTTATGCTATACTTTTGCACATCTTTTATGCATATCCAGGTACCTCCTACCAGTCCAGGCGTCAGTGAGTTGAGTTCGTACTTGGAGACTTCAAGGTACACCTCCCGACGTCTGTAGGGCTTAGTGTCACCCTCTATCTATTTCTATATTTTTCTTCTTTTATTCTATATAGTTGTATGGGGATGGCTGTGACTCAATATTACCATGTTTTGGGGAATTTGCATATGTTGAGTTATGGAGTTTTCTTTATTAAAAATCGTTGAGTATTTGAGAGTTTATTGTTGTTTCAGTTATATTCTGCATATTTTTAGGCTTATCTAGTCTTAGAGACTAGGTGTCATTACGAAATCCTATGGAGGGAATTGGGGTCGTCACTTGTTAGTATTAAACTATAGGTTCAAAGGTGTTATGAGTCACAAGCAGTCTTAGTAGAGTCTCGTGGATCGGTATGGAGACATCTGTACTTATCTACGGGAGGCTATGGAACTGTTAGGAAAAGATTTACTTCTTTGATTCCTTATCGTGCGGCTTTGTTGTCTTCGAAATTCTAAATCTTTGTCTTTATATTCTCTCACAAATGGTGAGGACACGTACAACTTGATCTGATGATCAAACACCTGCTACCCCTACTAGAGCTGCGAGAGGCCTGGGATGGGGCAGAGGCCGAGGACACGCATGTGGTGCAACCAGAGCACCTGACCAAGCTACTATAGAGGAGCCACCAGTAGCTCTAGATGGAGGGCAGGCACCTGAGACGCCTGTTACCACCCCTACACTTCAGTAGACTCTCGCCTAGTTTTTGAGCATGTTTGGCACTCTGGCTCAGACGGGTTTGATTCCACTTGCTCCTGCTACATCTCAGGTAGGGGGGGAAGAATATACTCCCTCACCCGCACACCAAAGCAGCAAGTCCAGGTTGACGGTCCTAGAGTTCATACCAGTAAAGCCGGTTTTCCCAGTTCAACTCGAGGTTAAGGCAACAACTTCTAAAGGAGAGAAACTCAAGCTTGAAAGGTACACGAAGTACCACCCTTCTACTTTTATCGGTTTGGACTCAGAGGATGCATAGGGCTTTCCTAAGGAGTGCCACTATATCCTCCGTACTATGGGTATTCTGGAGTCGAATGGGGTTGCTTTCACTACGTTCCAGCTTAAGGGAGAGGCTTATCAGCGGTGGTAAGCATATGTGTTGGGTAGCCCAGCTGAGGTAACTTCATTCACTTGGGCTCAGTTCTCAGAGGTGTTCATGAAAGAGTTTGTTCCCCAAAGTCTTAGGTATGCATGGCAAGGAGAGTTTGAGCACTTGCGCCAGGGTTCTATGACCGTATCGGAGTATGCAGTCCAATTTAGTGAGTTGTCTAGACATGGACCTGCATTAGTTTCCACTGTCAGAGAGCGAGTTCATCGATTTATCGAGGGGCTCAACTATGTTATTAGATTCAACATGGATCAAGAGTTGGAGAATGACATCCCATACCAGCAATTTGTGGAGATCGCTCAGAGATTGGAGGGTATGTTGTCCCGGGAGAGAGAGGAGAGGGAGGCCAAGGGGCCTCGTGATTCTGGCACATATAGTGGTTTCCATGCCCCATTTGCACTCCATCATGGTTGATATTATTTGATCCGTCCTGTTCATTCAGAACTTCCAGCCTCCAACGGTGCTCTGGCCACTTCCAGGTCTCAGGTCACCCATTATGCACCGAGACTATTTAGTGCACCTCCTTCACGGGGTGCTTTCAGCGGTCAATCTAGCCGACCAGGACCGAGCCATTCCAGAAGACATGTCCTCTAAGAGCTTGTTTTGAGTTTGGCAACACTTGTCATATGGTGAGGGAATTCCCTAGACGTAGGAGGGGTTCACCTCTACAGGCTACTCAAGCCCCACGTATTCCACATGGTCCTCAAGCTTCTTAGGTCATGGTTACCGCACCAGTTGCCACTCCACCTACACAACCAGCTAGAGGTGGAGTTCAGGAAGGTAGAGGTCGCCCTAGAGGGGGAGGCCATGACAGGTGTTATGCTCTTTCGACTAGGATGGAGGTGTTTGCATCGACTCAATTATCACAAGTATTGTTCTGGTTTGTCATAGAGATGCACCGGTCTTATTTGATCCAGGCTCTACTTATTCCTATGTATCATCTTACTCAGGTCCATATCTGGGTATATCCCGTGCTTCTTTGAGTTCTCCTATCTTTGTGTCCACGCCAATGGGAGATTCTGTTGACTGTGTGTATCAGTCGTGTTTAGTGGTTCTTAGTGGTTTTCAGAATAAAGATGACCTATTTTTCTCAGTATGGTAGATTTTGATATTATTTTGGGCATGAACTGGTTGTCGCCATATCATGCTTGTCACGACCCAAACTGGAAGGCCATGACTAGCACCCGACCATTCTTGCCGAGCACCGACGTATATTTTATCTAACCTTCTTTATTATCTTTTAGGGCTGACGAGATCAATATAAATGGTAGACATGGATCATGGACAACCAACAATAAAATATAATGGCATGAACCTACATAACATGGGATGACCAGACAATCAAGAGACTATATACATATGGTACAAGCTACCACGCTACCATGAAAGACTATACAACAATAACCAGCCGACAAGGCATACCAAACTATACATGAGTCGACACTTGTCTATGAGCCTCTAAAGGAACATAAGCTACAATATAGCCGGAACAGGGCCCCTACATACCCATAATGTCTATAACAAAATGCATACCAAGACCACGACAAGTCCGGAGAGGTATCTCACCAATCACCGCTGAACTGGACAACCGACTGTGGTGGGGGAGCCTCACCTGCCTGTCTATCAGGACCTACAGCACGACATGCAGCGTCCACAAATAAAAGGATGTCAGTACGAATAAAGTACTGAGTATGTAAGGCAGAGAACCATAAATATGAACGACAATGTCAGCAGAGATAGAGAATATACAACCTGTAACATCTGAGTACCTCTGAAGAATATTGACATGAAATGCATAATACATATGTATAAATACATAAACTTTTAAAACATACGCCTATGTGGGCATCATCATCATCATCATCATATCATACCCGGCCGTAATAGGCTCAATAAAAATATACCCGGCCATCATAAGGCTCGGTAGAATCGTACCCGGCCACGTGGAGCTCGCTAAAATCCAACTGATCAGTGGTTGCACAATAGGTGCCGTACCCGGCCGACTATAGCGCGGCTCGGAAAATAGATACATATATATAATGTATGCTCGACTCATGGAAACACCTTGTAGACCTTTCGGAGTGACGTAAGGTCGGTATCCTATGTATACCTTATTAGGACTAACTCTTCACTATGAACCTTATAGGAATCAAGAAGTACTAACAAGATTGATAACATAAGAATAAGAGAAGCAACATCAACATCAATCGTTCCATAAGAGGGAAAACAATGTAAGTACTGCTAGCTTCTAAGAGCGGTCGTAGTCAATATAACTTGGTTTAATAAGTCCAAGATCGATCCCACAGAGAATTAACCTATCAATCACAACTTTCACAACCCAAGAGTACTTACGAATCAAGTTCCCAAAATTTAGAATATCTTTGTGTATGATTTTTGAATATCTAGTTTGCAAGAATTAAAGAATGCTTTAAAAGAAAGGAATTGAATGTTGAATAAAATAATATAGAGAAAGACTAAGGTGTTGATTTTCCCTATTGATGGAATCCCTTATCGTTATGCTCTTACAAATTGTTAATATATTCTATCAATCATGAACGCTATGTGTATCGTAACCCTCTCCCGAGCAATTACAATAATTTACTAGTGCACTCTCCCGAGCTACCCTAGCTAGCTTTAATTTGAATAGTTCACTTTAGATTGCACCCAAGACTTCGTTATTCCTAACCCCGTCTTTACGCTCTAAAATTATAGATTCCTCTAATAACCTAGGTGTGGTGTTGTTCAACAATAAACCTAAATATGCACTCTTTTCCAAGTTATGCACACTAAATAGGCACCGCTAATTGGGACGTCTACCAATTAACTACAATAAGGATGAAGTTGAACAAATAGAAATCTAATTCACAATTTGTAATCACATAAACGATAAGTTCATCAATCAATAGGTTCCATCAAAATCTTAGAAAAGAATTTAGCTACTCATGCTTGAAGAAACAAGAATAATAATTGAAATCATAAAGAATTGCTTGATATAAAATAATAAAAAGAGTTTGAGAGGAATCTCTCCTACTAAAACCTTGCAAAAGTATTGAAGAAATAAAGTACATGCCTCTATGGGGCAAACTAGGAGTTTATATAGAGGTTTTAGGGCTTAAAAGCTAAGTTAGAGTCCAACTGGGATTACTGCCGCTGGGACTTCCGCGGTTCGTTCGCGGCCGCGAGCGGACCGCGAACAGTCAAACTTCAGAGGGCTTCGTTTTTCGCGGTTCATCCGCGGCCGCGAGTGGACCGCGGATGAACAACACTTCTGTTTCTTTACTGCTTCGTCCAGCCCTCTTCACTTTAGCTCTTCTCTTGGCCTTTTCATCAACCTATGACTTCAAAATGGCTTTTTAAGGCATCCAATGCATCACATGTACCTGTAAAACACAATCAAACACTAATCAAAGCATTTTGTCCTCATAACAACATTATTCTCATAATAAAGTGTGATTATTTAGGGTATAATTATAGTCAAATTCACCTATTATCAACACCCCACACTTAAACCTTTGCTCGTCCTCGAGCAATCTTTAGTCACACTTTAGGCCAATTAACGAAATTTGTCTCCCCCAAAGTATGCCACATAAGCTATTATATATGAACAACTTAAGATATGCATAATCTTTTACTTAACCGTAAACTCTCATGCCAGCACATTATTACTTACTCTACTTATTATCAAGAACTTGCAAATTTACCTTCTTCCTCTTGAATTACATGCCCTTACCAAATTGATTTAGAGAAGTTCCCACACATTAAAATTCATATACATGGAACTTATGGATATCGAAAAAATTCACTCACTCTCAACAAAGAACATTCATATGCATACAGACACACCATAGGCTTGCCCCTAGTGTAATACTCCACTAATCGAGTTATTCAATCATAGATCAAGAGGTCTTTAAGGGTTGTAATGTTGGCTATGGTACGGGTAGGATACTTTTGGTTATAGTGACTAACCTCCCTAAGCACTTTTCTTTTCTTTTTTACAACTTTCCCTTTTTGTTTACTTCCTTATGTCTCCCATAAACATTCCTTCACCTTTCTTCAAATTTTTTTTTTAACCCCCACTTTTCTTTTATTGATGTAGCTGGCCTTTCTAAAATTTTATTCTATATAGCTCTTTTTCTCAGAATATTTTTTATTGTCTTGCAATACATTTACATTATTTTGGCCAGCTCACTATTTTCTACCATTCATTCTTGATTTTCCCTTTTTCAATTTCCCTTCACCCCACACTTAAACTTTTGCATATTCATTACAATACAAGTGCTTCTAGGAGGTAAAGTAGAACAAATATAATAATTTGAAGAACATTCAAGGGTTCTCAAAGAATAGGCTTTAAGCTCAAAGGGGTTAACTAAGATATAATGTACGGGTGAATTCATGTCTATTGATATATGGGGTTACACAAAGAAATGCCTCTATCCTTTCTACAGCCGAACAACTTCTATTTCGCTTTGCAAACACACAGGGCAAGTTCTAGGCATCATGTACAACATACAATGTAAGTAAAAAACCTCACACACACATGGCATGCAACTCATTTGGAATCCGGTTTATCTACAAAGTCCTATCAATGTTTAAGCAAGCATTATTGTGCAATTTAAGGCATATTGAGATTCTACAATCAAGCTTAGAAGATACATTCTCAAGTTCAATTTACGCTTTTGCTAATGTGCATATTCGGGGTTACATGTTGCCCTTTTACCTCTAATCCTAAGAAAAGAAAGAAAGAAAGAAAAAATCTACCTAACCCGGTTCAAATAAAAACCCTTGGAAAAGAACCGTGGTCAAAAGTAAAATTAAGGGGGAGATGATACATTACCTATAAGAACAAAATAAAAGAAAGAAAAATTCCTACGCGAACTACTTCCCTCAAGAGTACTTGTCCTAAATAGTCCGTCGTCAGGAAGAGTCCTCTACTCATATTTTTGGATTTTTTAAATTTTTCTGATTTTTTTGTATTTTTATTATTTTATATTACTTACTACACTAATATATACATCATGTACAAGATAAGTTTCCCACCCCACACTTAAAAATATGCCATGTCCTCATGGTATAACAATATGAAAGCACAATGGGGTTTAAGAAAACTTACCTGTGACTCACTCGGAGTCGGAAACAGTGGATGGGTCGACATGGCATGCTCTCCCAAGTGCTCTGAACCATGCCATAAATTTGTTCTCCGACCGGGCTTGCCTAGTTGACATGGCATCTAGTCGTGTGTGTAGACCGTCAACTGAAGTGCGTAGAGCAGCCACTTCCTCCTCCATTGACCTCAGCATAGGTCGTGTGGAGTCGGATCTAGACATGCTTGCTCCACGAGGAGCAGGCCTGGAAGGTCCGGCTGAATCCATGGAGTGTCTGGCCCGGGCATCCGGTACAGGATCGTCCTCCTCATCTAAGTCAATGGGTGTTATGTCTCGTCCAACCCGGATAGTAGCAGCTCTAAATGGAGCTTTCGGTAGTAGCTCACCGTCGGTATCAGTAACTAGGGTGTGGTTGAGGAGACACAATGTAGTGACAAGAGATGGGTAATAGAAACCCTTGGCAGTGAGGGATCCCCTCAATACCATCTCGTCACTAATAACCCGGGCAATATCAACATCCCGGTGTGTTACCAAACACCAAGTCAACACAACCCTATTAAAGTTAACATCTGTAGTGTTACTTGAGGGCAAAATGCGGTTGCAAATTATAGAGAACCAACATTTGGCAATGTGTGTGAAACAGTTAGAATGCAGAGTTTGGTTTCTAATCCATACTGGAGCACCATCTACACATAAGGCCTCAATTAGCATGTCCCATGTGACACCGGGCCTATCATGGTAATAATCAATATCACTCGTGTGTAGTGGTAGGCGAAGTACCTGCCGAATGGTGGGAATATGAGCATTGACTCGCTTACCTCTGACGAAAACTTGTCTCACCGAGGAATAAGGGGCATTGGCATAGAATTCTCTGACAAGCATCTTGTTCACCTTAGTGGGTGTTTCAAAAAGGAACTCCATCTCTCGCCTTCGGATCTCATCATACATTTCCGGCTTCTCCGAGCGGATGGCTATCCTGTCCACTTCTACCTCTTGGAGCCACTTCTTGTTTGCTTTGATATGAAATGCATTTTCCGCCCCTTCATCGGCAAACCTAGATTCATCATAAGTTGGTTGCCTGGATGAGCTAGCACCATGTCGTGGTCTCTTTGGAGCCATGATCCTGTACAATTAAGATAGCCAAAAAGTTTGTAAACCGTTAGTCAGTGGAAGGCTACTCAGACTTCGCCATCCTTGATAATTCACAATTGACCATCAATTTTGTGTAATTCCCGCATACTCTTTATCTAACTATTTCCCACATGCCCAATTGCGTACCCCACACTTAGTTCTTGGCACACATACTAGTACCCTATTGACTTAGTCCATCCCCAAAAAGTATTCAATAACCATTTTAAGAGTTGGGCATTATGTCTCCTAATTTTCATTAGTCTATTATGCTCAAGGTAATGTGCCCCAACTTAGCCAACCAA
Source organism: Nicotiana noctiflora (assembly GCA_032618575.1). Taxonomy (NCBI): domain Eukaryota; kingdom Viridiplantae; phylum Streptophyta; class Magnoliopsida; order Solanales; family Solanaceae; genus Nicotiana; species Nicotiana noctiflora. The sequence goes on from JASVEL010012742.1 coordinate 242,327, forward strand.
CACATATATATGGTAGAACTACTATTGGGTTTCCAAATCATAAAATCAACATCATAAACACAATTGAAAACCCAACACCCATTCTTCACCAAACATCAATCATAGAACAAGGTTCCTTAGAGAAATTTCATGGCAAAATTAAAAGCACAATGAGAAACCAAGCAACATTCATGAATGGACCCTAACTAACACTAACTAAATATTTATACAAACTAAACAAGCAAAAACTAGAAAAATGGAACAAAATAAAAGAGAAAAGTAGAGAAACTTACAAGTTATAGTAATGGAGAAGTGGGGTGGAAGAAAGGGATGATTTGGAGAAGAGAGGGATGGGGATTTTTAGAGAGAAGGGAGAGGTTTTGAATTTAGAGAGAGAGAGAGAGATTTGAGAGGGGAGGGGCGGCTGATTTGGGTATTGGGAAAGGGGGGTTAAGTTATTTTAGGGTTTAGGAAGGGGAAAATTAAAAAAATTTTAAATTTTGGCCGACCGCGGAACTGACCGCGACTGTTCGCGGTTCGTTCGCGGCCGCGGATGGACCGCGAACAGTCGAGATTCAGAGAGGTCAGTTCTTCGCGGTTGGTTCGCGACCGCGAATGGACCGCGAACAGAGAAAGTTCAGAAAGGGTATTTTTCCGCGGTTCATCCGCGGTCCGCGGGTGAACCGCGGACAGTGCTCCTTTCTGAAAAACTTCGACTGTTCAGCAAAAGATTTTTTTTTGTTTTTCTTATATTCCTTTATTACTTACTACTAAGATTAAATTACTTACAACATGTTCGTGGGTTGCCTCCCACGTAGCGCCTGATTTAACGTCGCGGCACGACTCAACTTAGCGCATTTTACAGCTCGCTAGACCTTTGAGGTTCATCCAACCGCAATTCTACCTTGTCCTCCATGTCATCCAGGCCTATGTATTGTTTCAACCACTGTCCGTTTACCTTGAATGTACGTGATCCATCCATAGTTTGAATTTCCACAGCTCCTGACTCAAATGCCTCAATTACCTTGAAGGGTCCCGACCACCTTGATTTCAATTTTCCTGGGAACAGTCGTAATCTTGAATTGTATAGTAGTACTTTGTCCCCGTTTTTGAAGGTACGCTCAACGATATTTTGATCATGGATCCGCTTCATCCTCTCTTTATACAATCTTGTATTTTCAAATGCTAGATACCGAAATTCTTCCAACTCATGCAATCCGGTCAACCTTGCTTTACCTGCTTCATCCAAGTTGAGATTCAATTGTTTCAGTGCCCACCACGCTTTATGTTCTAATTCAACCGGTAAGTGACAAGCTTTTCCGAACACCAATTTGTAAGGAGACATGCCAATGGGTGTTTTGAATGCTGTTCTATATGCCCATAGTGCGTCATCAAGCTTCCTGGACCAGTCGGTTCTTGTGGCATTCACTGTTTTGGTCAGTACACTTTTAATCTCCCTGTTGGAGACCTCAACTTGTCCGCTAGTTTGCGGGTGATATGGAGTGGCCACCCTGTGTTTAACATCATACTTGGCCAATAATTTCTCAAAAGCTTGGTTGCAAAAGTGTGTGCCCCCGTCACTAATGATAGCCCTTGGAGTCCCAAACCGGGTGAAAATATTCTTCTTCAAAAATCCCACTACCACCTTAGCATCATTGGTGGGTAGTGCTGCAACTTCCACCCATTTGGACACGTAATCAACTGCAACAAGTATGTACTTATTGCCGTATGAGCTGATGAAGGGCCCCATGAAATCTATTCCGCAGACATCGAATACTTCCACTTGCTGGATTGGATTCATTGGCATCTCATGACGCCGAGAGATGTTCCCGGTGCATTGACATTCGTTGCAACCTTTCACCCACAAGTGTGCATCCTTAAATACTGTCGGCCAATAGAAACCGGCCTCGAGTATTTTGGCAGCTGTACGTATTCCTCCAAAGTGCCCGCCATATGCTGAAGCGTGACATGCCTGCAAAACAGAAGATTGTTCTATCTCGGGGACGCATCTCCGGATCATGTTATCAAGACATATCCTAAACAAGTATGGTTCATCCCAATAATAATACCGACTTTCACGAAAAAATCTTTTCCTCTGGACCGATGATAGGTCATAAGGAACAATGCCACTGGCTAGATAATTAGCGTAGTCAGCATACCATGGAGCTTCCAGGAGAGTGGTTGTGAGAAATTGCTCATCTAGAAAGGTTTCCAGAATTTCCCCACTCTCTTTGACAAGTTCAGCTCCTTCAAGTCTTGACAAATGGTCGGCTACTTGATTCTCAGTGCCTTTTCTATCTCTGATTTCGAGGTCGAACTCTTGGAGAAGCAACACCCAACGAATTAGGCGTGGCTTAGAGTCCTTTTTATCAATTAGATATCTTAAAGCTGCATGGTCTGTGTATACGATTACCTTTGATCCTATGAGATAGGACCGAAATTTGTCGAATGCAAACACAACCGCTAGCATCTCCTTTTCCGTCACTGTGTAGTTTAGCTGTGCTCCACTCAGAGTTCTGCTTGCATAGTATATTGGATGCATCGGTTTATCTTTCCTCTGGCCCAGTACTGCCCCCACTGCATAATCACTTGCATCGCACATTAACTCAAACGGTTGATCCCAGTCTGGGGCAATGATGATGGGTGCTGTGACCAGCCTCTTTTTCAATTCCTCAAAAGCAATCCTGCATTCGTCGGTAAAAACAAAAGAATGATCTTTCTCAAGTAACTTACAGAGAGGGTTTGATATTTTGGAGAAGTCTTTAATGAACCTCCGGTAAAAACCGGCGTGTCCAAGAAAGCTTCTTATGGCCCTGACGGATGTTGGTGGAGGCAAATTTGCAATGATGTCGACTTTAGCACGGTCCACCTCAATGCCTTTGCTTGAAACCCTGTGCCCAAGTACTATACCTTCTTGAACCATAAAGTGGCACTTCTCCCAGTTTAGTACTAAGTTTGTTTCCATGCACCTTTGTAATACTCTATTCGGATTGGCAAGGCATTCGTTGAATGAATTCCCAACCACTAAGAAATCATCCATGAACACTTCCATAATGTCTTCCACCATGTCGGTGAAAATAGCCATCATGCACCTTTGGAAAGTGGCAGGTGCATTGCATAGTCCGAATGGCATCCTCCTGAAGGCAAAGAGGCCATAAGGGCATGTGAAGGAGGTCTTCTCTCTATCTTCGGGGGCTATGGAGATTTGATTGTACCCCGAGTATCCATCCAGAAAACAAAAGTGAGATCTCCCTGCCAACCTGTCAAGCATTTGATCAATGAAGGGAAGTGGGAAGTGATCCTTGCGAGTGGCTAGATTCAGTTTCCTGTAGTCCATGCATATTCTCCATCCGGTGACGGTTCTTGTTGAGATCAATTCATTGTTGTCGTTTTTCACCACCGTCATGCCTCCTTTCTTGGGTACACATTGGACCGGACTCACCCAGCTGCTGTCTGAGATTGGGAAGATTATTCCCGCATCTAGCCACTTTATTACCTCCTTCTTCACCACTTCCTTCATGTTGGGGTTCAGCCTTCTTTGATGTTCCTTGGAAGGTTTATGTCCCTCTTCCAGGAGGATTTTATGCATGCAATAGGCTGGGCTGATCCCTTTTATGTCTGCCATGGTCCACCCGATGGCAGTCTTGCATTCCTTGAGTACCTGTATAAGCTTTTGGGCCTGCACATCTAACAAACTTGATGAGATAATAACAGGTAATGTGGAGTTAGGGCCTAAATACTCATATCCGAGATGTGATGGTAGTGGTTTAAGTTCAAGCTTCGGTGGCTCTTCTATGGATGGCTTTGCTGGTGGGTTTTCTCTTTTTTCTAGGTGTAGGGGTTCGAATTCGATCTCTCGCTTCCAAAATCCCTTGCCTTCCAAGGATAATACCCATTCGGCCAGACTTTCACCATTTACCTCTTCCATGTTCATCAGGCATGCTTGCAGTGGGTCTTCGATAGTCAATTCTGCATCGTCGGTTTCCACTATCACATCAACCGCATCAATGAGAGAGCAATTTGCGAACTCACTAGGACGCCTCATGGATTTTTGCACATTGAAGATGATCTCCTCATCATTCAACCTCATCTTGAGTTCCCAGTTTCACAATCAATTATGGCTCTCCCGGTGGCTAGGAATGGTCTTCCCAGGATTATGGGAATTTCTTCGTCGACCTTGCAATCAAGAATAACAAAATCGGCGGGAAACACAAACTTCCCAACCTGGATTAGCACATCATCTATAATGCCAAATGGACGCTTAACCGTCCCGTCAGCAAGCTGTAAAAGCATAGAGGTGGGTCTGGCTCTCCCAATACCTAACCTCTTATAGACAACTAAGGGCATGAGATTAATGCTTGCCCCCAAATCACATAAAGCCTTAGCAAAGGCATAATTCCCTATAGTGCATGGGATCGTGAAACTACCTGGATCAGATAGCTTCTCAGCAATGGGTCTAGAGACCACTGCACTACAAGTCTGTGTGAGTGTAACTGTGGCCAAGTCTTGGAAATCAAATTTCCGCGACATTAAATCCTTCATCATCTTAGCATAACCAGGCATTTCTTTTAAAGCTTCAATTAATGGGATGTTTACCTGAATTTGCTTGAGCATGTCGAAGAACTTTTTGTATTGTTCCTCTTTTTGGTGTTTGGCCAGCCTTTGGGGGAAAGGTGGTGGAGGCCTCTTCTTCCCGGTGACTTGGGATTTATCTTTGTCTATCGCTTTCTCATCAATCTGCTGCTCTACCTTTTCCGCTACTTTCTCCGTTCCCTGTTTTGCTTCTTTATTTTCAGCAATTGGCTGGACTGTGACTTTTGTCAATCCTGTGGATTCATCCAGTTCAATGGGCAATGGAGTGGGTGTCTCAGCCTGTCTGTCAATTTTCTCACTTTCATTCTCAGCATCAAGATCTCTACCGCTTCTCAGAGTCACTGCCATTATTTGCTTTGGGATTTGGTCCTTTGGGTTCGTTTGAGTATCTGCAGGTAATGTCCCTTGAGGCCGATTGTTTAGTGACATAGCAATCTGCCCCATCTGTACTTCCATATTTTTGATTGCTGCATCATGTGCATCTATTCTCTCATTGGTTTTGGCATTTGACCCGATTACCTGTTGCATCATAGCTTTCAATTCTGCAAACCCATCGTCATGTCTACCCCCATGCTGTGGTGGAGGTGGATAATATCCCTGCTGCCTGATTGCCGAAATTCTGAGGTCTAGGATATGGAGCCATGTTGTGTGATGGTCTCATACCTGCTGCATTAAATTGTGGCTGTGGAGGTCTATACTGCATTGGAGCCTGTTGGCCCCAGTTTTGATTGCCTTGTCGCTGTCCTCCATAGTTAGCCACATAGTTCATATCTTCATGCTGATGATGATGTTCTTGGTCTGCAGCCCATGGATTACCTATGGGTTGGCTAATGCAAGATGTGCATAAACCACCATTGGTAGTATCTACAATGTGAACTTGCTGCTTAACCTCTGATTCTTCCACCTTCTTTGTCAGGATGCTCATTTGTGTCAGTAAAGTTGCCACGTTCTCCTCTAGAGTGTTGGATGGATCCAGAGGTACAGAGTGTACTACTGGTGTGATAGGAGCATTCCTGGACGTCCACCCGGAATTTTGAGCCATCTTGTCTAGCAAATTTTGGCCTTCTCTCCAAGTCTTGCTTAGAAAAGCCCCGCCTGCGGAAGTATCTACAATATTCTTCATACTATCTGAGAGCCCCATGTAGAACCTTTGACCCAACATCTACTCGGGAATCCCATGGTGAGGACACATAACAAGCATACCCTTGAATCTCCCCCAAGTTTCATGTAATGTTTCCAATGGTTTCTGTTTGAAGCTCACAATCTCATCAATTTGTTGAGTTGTTTTATTGGGTGGATGAAACTTGTTGTGGAATTGTTTGACTAACTCATCCCAAGTTGCAATGGAGTTTATTGGGAGTGAGTTTAGCCATATCTGTGCTGCTCCTGTAACTGAGAATGGAAAAAGTAGTAATCTGATAGCTTCCGGAGTTACATTCGGTTGCCTTTGTGTTTTGCATATTGATAGAAAGTTCTTGAGGTGCTGCTGTGGATCTTCAACCTGAGACCGAGAGAATAATCCCTTGTTTTGCAACAAGTGAAGCATGTTGTTAGTAACCTGGAAAGACTCAGCTTGAATTGCTGGCACAACGATGGCAGTTGCCAAATTATCCGCTGTGGGTTGTGCCCAGTCGAACAATGCACCTTCTTGTGCCTCCTGTGCCTCTTGCATGTTTAGCTCGGCTTGCTGGTTTTGAGCGTTCATGTCACCCATGTCGAAGTCTAGTTTGATTGGTTGTTGAGATTGTTGAATTTGTTTGATGGCTTTGTTACGTGCCCGGAAGGTTTGCTCGGGGTCTGAGAGTCCTTCAATTAGTTCTCCAGTCCTTGCAGATTTTCTAGGCATGCACCCGAATACCCAAATCAACAAACGTCAAAATATTCAATGTAGAGTGTAGAAAGAACCTGAATACACAAGAATCTTGAAGTTATGGCAATGGCAATTGATAATTCCGTTAATTCCCCGGCAACGGCGCCAAAATTGATTCACGTCCAAGCAACGGTCGTAGTCAATATAACTTGGTTTAATAAGTCCAAGATCGATCCCACAGAGAATTAACCTATCAATCACAACTTTCACAACCCAAGAGTACTTACGAATCAAGTTCCCAAAATTTAGAATATCTTTGTGTATGATTTTCGAATATCTAGTTTGCAAGAATTAAAGAATGCTTTAAACGAAAGAATTGAATATTGAATAAAATAATATAGAGAAAGACTAAGGTGTTGATTTCCCCTATTGATGGAATCCCTTATCGTTATGCTCTTACAAATTGTTAATATATTCTATCAATCATGAACGCTATGTGTATCGTAACCCTCTCCCGAGCAATTACAATAATTTACTAGTGCACTCTCCCGAGCTACCCTAGCTAGCTTTAATTTGAATAGTTCACTTTAGATTGCACCCAAGACTTCGTTATTCCTAACCCCGTCTTTACGCCTAAAATTATAGATTCCTCTAATAACCTAGGTGTGGTGTTGTTCAACAATAAACCTAAATATGCACTCTTTTCCAAGTTATGCACACTAAATAGGCACCGCTAATTGGGACGTCTACCAATTAACTACAATAAGAATGAAGTTGAACAAATAGAAATCTAATTCACAATTTGTAATCACATAAACGATAAGTTCATCAATCAATAGGTTCCATCAAAACCTTAGAAAAGAATTTAGCTACTCATGCTTGAAGAAACAAGAATAATAATTGAAATCATAAAGAATTGCTTGATATAAAATAATAGAAAGAGTTTTGAGAGGAATCTCTCCTACTAAACCTTGCAAAAGTATTGAAGAAATAAAGTACATGCCTCTATGGGGCAAACTAGGAGTTTATATAGAGGTTTTAAGGCTTAAAAACTAAGTTTGAGTCCAATTGGGATTTGCTGCAGCGGTGACTTCCGCGGTTCGTTCGCGGCCGCGAGCGGACCGCGAACAGTCAAGATTCAGAGGGCTTCGTTTTTCGCGGTTCATCCGCGGCCGCGAGTGGACCGCGGATGAACAGCACTTCTGTTTCTTTACTGCTTCGTCCAGCCCTCTTCACTTTAGCTCTTCTCTTGGCCTTTTCATCAACCTATGACTTCAAAATGGCTTTTTAAGGCATCCAATGCATCACATGTACCTGTAAAACACAATCAAACACTAATCAAAGCATTTTGTCCTCATAACAACATTAATCTCATAATAAAGTGTGATTATTTAGGGTATAATTATAGTCAAATTCACCTATTATCAACACCGCTAGCTTCTAAGAGTAGAGTATCTTTGAATGCTCGTTCATTACATTATGTACAATCAGAGTCGTGCAAAAGAAGGAAAGGGATAGACTCACATACCTTGTATATACTGTCCCAATCTCAAGCTTTGCAATTTTCATGACTCCTTAGTCTACAATAAGAGAAACGATACTATAGTTATCATTCAAGCGTCATAACTATTATGTATCGACCAAAACCTAATTTACGATGAAACGGACAACACCTCCCCTATTTATATGACTTCCCACAAGTGAAAAACTCACCAAACAGCCCAAACAACATCAATGTTAATCATATTGAACATCCCAAAATAGTCCACCAACCGATAACATTACCACCAATCCTTTCGATATATATATCACAAGTTCTAGCTTCAATGACTTAGCCGCAACATGGATAATCTTAAATACATATAGATTAAGAGGTTCCTTACCTTTATACAGAAATAACAACTCCAATATTACCTTAATTTTCCACGAAATATCCCTCCAATTCTGCCGCAACAACAAGGAAGCGAAACTAGCAATCAATTAGTGTTTTTTTCGGCACTAGAATCACTTTAGAATACTTGAAATCACCTAGGGTTGATATTAAGAACTTGAGGGAGTATTTAGAGAACATAAACCCTTTAAAACAACCTCCCGCACGAGTTGGAACAACACAAAAAACAACAGATTAAGAGGTTCCTTACCTTTATACAGAAATAACAACTCCAATATTACCTTAATTTTCCACGAAATATCCCTCCAATTCTGCCGCAACAACAAGGAAGCGAAACTAGCAATCAATTAGTGTTTTTTTCGGCACTAGAATCACTTTAGAATACTTGAAATCACCTAGGGTTGATATTAAGAACTTGAGGGAGTATTTAGAGAACATAAACCCTTTAAAACAACCTCCCGCACGAGTTGGAACAACACAAAAATGAGCAGCAACAAGAAGAATAAGAGACTTACTAGCGCCACAGGATTCCCGACACTTGATTTGTATTGTCTGCCCTTTATTTGGGTCTTGAATGTTGAGAGAACCTTGAGAGGGTGTTCCTAGTGTTCTAAGGTCTAAAAATAGTGAAAAGAAAAGACTTAAAACAGGTTGTAGGCGTCCTATATAGATCCAAATTTCTTAAACCGCCTAAGTGGGCCCCATAGAGAGGTGCTTGGCGCAGTCTCGCAAAAATGCGAATATCTCTCTACTCCGAGATCGTATTGACGAACGGTTTAATGAGTTAGAAACTAGACTCATTGGTCTTCAATATGGTGGTTATATCACTCCATAATTCTAAGTAAATTGGGAGAAAATCTTAGTAAGATTTGATCTAATGTTTGAGTAAAATTATGAACCTAAGTTGCGACAACTTTTGTCGACTTTTGTCTCATAACTTGTTTGACTTCATGACTTATGACACAGATATTATATGATTCAAATATCTTAAAACACTACCACTTGATTTTATTAAGAACCTCTAGGTTTACCCAAAAATATAAGTTACAACATCCTTGATTCATTTTACTTCTAATACTTGTTAATCACCCTTATGCACCCCTGTATCACTTAAGATCAATAGGATTAACTTCGTATCATCTCGGGGATAATTTCTTCTTGGATTTGTTTTAACTAACGTATGGTATGAACGAACGCATGTGGATATGGGTTGTAACACCCCCCAGGAACATTTGTCCTCGAATGTAAGGGTTTATGGGGAGTCCAAATCATCGTGGATTCCAACGAAAATTTCCGGTTACCCTATAAAATGGTCAGTAGCAAATATTTTGAGCAATTAATCCCAACGTATGACCTCACAAGGCTACACAAAGCATTTTGGACATGTACATTTGTGAGCACATGATTTTTGCCCTAAGGAAATTATTTCCAAATATATGCAAAATAATTTTTTAAATTTTTGTGGCAATTTGTTGATAATTGTGTGCATAATAATAATTCATAAAATAGGTAGAAATACCAAGATTTTATTTCTATAATTTTTGGAAACAAAATAAAGAAAATCAAAATACACATCTATTTGTTTTTTAAATTAGAAATTAGTTACTCTTTAATTTTAGTAAAAAAAAAATAGAAAATTAGAGAAAATTAGAGGAAAAAGAAAATACAAGGAATAAAATACAAGAGTAAAATACAAAATAAATATAAATAATACAATACAAAACATTGGGCTAAATACAAAATAGGAAAAATAGTAGCCCAAGTGTTAAATAACACTGCCCAGGCCCAAAAGAAAGAAACCCGATCTGCCCAGGCTTGCCAAATGACGCCGTTCAAGGACAACAAATCTAGACCGTTGAAACTTCGATCAAATGGTCCAGAGTAGCGGTTGCTTAATAAATAAAACGACGCCGTGTGTGGAAGCTAATATGAGTCGTTGATATAATCAATCCAAAGGTCACGATTAAATGATCACTTAAAGAGAAAGACGTCATACATAGGCTAATTGAATATGAGCCGTCGAATCATTTGATCCAACGACCTCAGATCTTCAAAGGCTTTTAAATTTACACAAACAATACATATCATTTCATTATACACCTTCGTCCCCAAAGACGAATCCCTAGCCGCCTTGATATCCTCTCAACCATCGCTGGAAACCTACCGGCGGTGGTTCACCACCATCTCTATTCAAACCTCCATGAACACCCCATAGCCTACTCCGTCCCCTCTTTCACCCTATCCCGTTGGCTTTCCCTGAAAACCCTTGGAAACCTTCGAATAACCCAAAAGGTGTCGCCGGAACCCTACTCCGGCGAACACCACCTATGAACCAGAGTCCATCCTTAACACCCCACAACCGCCTCCGCCTCCTCTTTAACCCCATCTAGGTGGTTTCTTTTGAATAAGCCTGGAAGTCCTCGAATCTGTCAAAAGGTGTCACCGGAACCCTACTCCGGCGAATACACTTATTCCAAAAATCACCCTGTATAACCCTATAACACCCAGCTTCACTTTCCAAGAGTCTTTTTCACAAAAAAAAAAGAGACTCGATGAGTGTGCCTGAGAACAAAAGTCCAAAAATCGATATCCAGAACTTCCAAAGTTCCGGATAATCAAGAAAAGTGAAGAAAAATGAAAATAAGAGAAAGAAAAGAAGAATCAAAATAGAAAGCTAAGTATTCTGAACTTTTTGCTTCCTGATTTTTTGAATTGCATGCCTATAATCTCTTTGCTTTCTGATTTTTCTTATTTGTAAATTTCATGGCTATAATCTCTTTTCTCTGAATAAAGTTCTTAGTCAAATTGTATGTGTACTGTTCATAATGGCCATGCTTATATTTCTAGGGTTTTACTTGATAAAATCGAAATTAGTAATTAAGTCTTTTGTTAATTAGATTCTACCTCTGATTAATTTGTTCTCTTGAATCTCATTAATTGATTACTTAAACCTCTAATTTGATTTTTATCTGTGAAACTGCCTCTTGTTTGGTTAATTTTGTAAATCAATTTTGACTTTGACTCTTGGGTTCTGATTAAAAATGGGGCTAAAAGGGTAAATAAAAGGAAAATGCAGAGCTAAATGGGGAAGGTTAATGGGTGTGCTATAATAAACCTAAGGGGGTAATGGTGTAATTGGTAATGATATCTGGTTCACGGGTAATTAGTTAAAGGATAAAGGGTATTCTGGGCATAATAAAAGGGTAGTTAAGTGAAAATTGAAAGCAAGTGAGGGTAATTTAGATAACTAAGGGTATTAGAATAGTGTAGATGCCACTAGAACTTTCTAGAAGGGGGTTCTAGTGCATTTTTTATTAAAATTAGTATAGTTCTTTGAAAATAAATCATAAGATAAGGGGTGGCAATTTAGAATATTTAATTCAAAATTCCCTCCCATTTTTGTTCTATAAATAGGCCTCATTAGGCCACTTTTAATAAGTTTGGAAGGTCTAGTATTCTGAAAATCCTTCTAATCTCTGAAAATTCAAATTTCTTAGTTCATCCTTAGGAAATTCTTTAATACTACTGTTCCATTGATTTTTGGCTCGAGTTCAAGTTGAAATTCTCCTGAGTTTTAGTATTTCGTGTGTTGATCTGTGTTTATTTGAGTTGAATTTGGTTGCTGAAGCTGTGTATTGCTGTGGTTATTCCCTGGAAATTTGTTTGGTTATTTTGAGGTTTTGTGATCAAATCTGGACATTGTGTACTTGTTGTGAATCTATTGATTTACTATCTGCCAGAGTCTTGTTATTGTTGATCATTCTCCTCTTATTGCTTTAGACTTATCAGACTTGTTTCACCTTTTCGGGTACACCTCTGAAATTCGAAGATGTAGTCACAAATTTGAAGATATAAAATGTTCGATTGGTTTTATTAACTTTTGATTATGCTTATTTTATAGATGTAGAATTAGTTAGATTTTTGTGTATTCGTTAGGTGAATCGTATGTATATTTGGACTGTATGGACTGTGGACTCGGACTGTTAATTCCTTTAGTAGCTTAGTTTAATCACTACGTAGAAAATAACACGTGAATTAGATTAATAGAAAAACAGTTTCATTAGATTATAGATTAGAAAAATTAAAAACAAATGTTAAAATCTGTTTTGGTTGATCAGTTGTTACGAATCAGAGAATGCAATGAAATTTTAAAAATTTTTATTTGTCATCTTTAGTTTGTGTTAGTTAGTTTTAATATATAAAAGTATGAGTTCATCAGATTCAAGTTTTTGTTAGTTAGTATGATATTCTCAGATTAATTCATGCAATATGAGAAAAATTGTAATAGGTCTTCAATAATGAATATAAAATGACTGTTTAAATATGAATAAAATTGGCACTTCAACTCAAATATATTTCTCTGTAGTTTAGTTTTAATATTTCTAGTTGAATAAGCAGTAATTCTACTCTGCATCTAAACATGTAACACTTCAATCGATAAATAATAGTAAAATCTGTTGATAATGATAGTTAATCTGTGGATCGTTTAAAAAATAGGTGTAGTTAATCTGAATAAGTCAAACCAGTAACATTCAAATAAGAAATCAGTGTTATTGCCGTGGTTAATTTCTGATACTATGCAATTATAATAATATTCATTATTAGATTAGTGACAATATTGTGCTGGTTTTGAATACACATTAGTAATCTGGGCCTAATCAGGCAAAAAGGCCCAGATCCAATAGCAATGGCCTTTGTGCCCATGTGAGTAAACCAATGTGTATGAATTGGGCCAAAATGAGCCCCGCGCACATCTGTGCGTTGTTCGTCACTGGCCTAATTTCAAGGCCCAAAGCACATGAAGCCTAAACGTAAATGAAATAAAATGCAAGTCACAACTAGACAACTTTATTTGTTACTTTGGTAAGGCAAAAACAATATTAGAAAATGTAGCACACCTTAGGCTTGACCTCTTAAAATAAATGAGATGAGTCTCGTTTGAGAATAAAAATGCACGGGGCCCTCAATTAATTGTTATAAAACACTTAGATTTGGCAGGACGGTTTAGCGAATTTCACGGTCTTTCCCAAAAGTCAGCAAGACGTAGACATTTTAGGCGCGATTTATAATATACATTCTCAAGTACGGGTGCACATTTATGTGACCCAAATCTAATTCTCAACGAAGTCGAAATATATTAAAAGCCACAGGTGTACTGGTACGGTGTGGCCCGAAATGTATTTTCACGACGTTGTAATTCCTTAAAAATGATAAAGCGAAATATTAATAAATGCACATAAATTAGAATATATGAAGAAATCAGATAAAAACAAACACAACAGTTGAGCGACCGTGCTAGAACCACGGAATTCGGGTGTGTCTAAAACATTCTCCCGGATTAACAGAATTCCTTATTCGGATTTCTAGTTTGCAGACTGTAACAGAGTCAAACTTTCCTCGGTTCGGGATTAAACCGATTACTTGGGACACCATTATATTCTCAAGTGGCGACTCTGAAAAATTAAAATAAACTAATCCCATTTCGACTGTCGTTAAACTGGAAAAAAATCCTTCCTTTTATTTATTTATATCCTTTCTCGGGGTATAAGTAAATAAGTGGGCTCGATAAAAGAGTTAGAGTTGAAAAAGGAGGTGTGACAGCTCTGGCGACTCTGCTGGGGATAAGCAACCCAGAACTTCGGTTCAGGGTTTAAGAATTCGAGCTCAATTAAATTGCTGTATTTGTTTATATCTGATTTCCCTATATGTCATGATTAATGTGCTAAATATTTACCGCTTTGATATTACTTGAACTGTATATAAATTGTGTCGAAAACCCTTCTCTTCTTACCTCCGGGGATGCGCTTACTTGTTGAGACTCCCCATTCTGTTAGTGTCATACCCAAATAAGAAAAGAGGCCGGATAAGTTACTAAGCCGGACGATCCCGCGGGTCCCCGGTACATAGCCCCCTCCTCGACTCAAGTCGTCCGCTCGGTGCACAGTCTAGAACCAAATAACCAGGTTTTTTAACCTAGAAATAGGACGTTTATTTGCATCATATCTGACTTAGGGGACTCAACACAGGGGTTGGGTCCGTCTAGGATAGGTGACCTAAATATGAAAAGACCATCATGATTATATGTTGCATTTATTTGTCTCGGGCCATCATGCTGACCGGCTAGAAAAAAAATTGAGGGAAAAGAAAAGAAAAATAAGAATTGTGGATTTTAGAAGAAAACTGATATTTACATACCGCTGAAACTCTGTCAAAATTTTGAAAAAAAAAATTGTCAATAATTGGGATATTCAATTTTGCCAAAATTTGTCTAAAAATAATTTGACCGAACTACGTTGGTTTGATTCTCACCACTAGGCGAGATACGTAGGCAACCTTTGACGGGTCCAACCACACGTTTGCGAAAATAATCAAAAAATGTCAAATTTTGAATAAATCAAGTGATGCCTTTTTTTTCAAATTAACTGAATGTCCCGAAAGGGCGTCGGAAGGTTGTTTGTGCAAAAATAGCCACTTTTGAGTCATTTTCTCCAAAATAGTAAGCACAACCTTAAAATCTTCAATTGAAGTGTTAAAGGGCTGTATATTGGGACTTTGTTTTGAAAATTTTTTTTTTGAAAAAATATTTTCTTTTTGGGTCAAAATAACATGTGATTAAATCACCTTAATAAATGTGCAGGATGAGCACAATGCAAAATGAACCTTTCTCAATTATGAATAAAATCCCTTTGGAGTTACGTCTATGGTGGAGTGATTTGGGTCAAGACGGACAAGAAGAGGTCAAGAAATATTTGAAAGGTCTTACCGGGTTACTTGATATTATACCCCAGGGGAGACATCATTAGAGCCTTGGTTACTTGTTGGGATCCGGTACACAATATGCTTCATTTATCGGACTTCGAGCTTACTTCGACACTAGAGGAGATTGCTAGTTATATTGGGAAAGATGAGGTTCCTCTGAAAGACAAATACCCGGTTGCTCCAAGAGCTGTTACCGCTTATAGATTCCTGGATTCCTTGAAAATAGCCCGAAGCAATCCCACAGAGAATTAACCTACCAATTACAACTTTCACAACCCAAAAGTACTTCCGAATCAAGTTCCCAAAAGTTCAAGTATGTATTTGTGTGATATTTCGACTAACTACTTTTGCAAGAATTAAAAAGGATTAAAAGAAAGAATTGAATGTTGAGTAAAATAATATGGAGAAAGACTAAGGTATTGATTTCCCCTATTGATGGAATCCCTTCTTGTTATGCTCATACAAATTGTCAATATATTCTATCAATCATGAACGCTATTTTTACCGTAATTCTCTCCCGAGCAACTACAATAATTTACTAGTGCACTCTCCCAAGCTACCCTAGCTAGCTTTAATTTGAATAGTTCACTTAAGATTGCACCCAAGACTTCGTTATTCCTAATCTCGTCTTTACGCCTAAAGTTATAGATTCCTCCAATAACCTAGGTGTGGTGTTGTTCAACAATATACCTAAATATGCACTCTTTTCCAAGTTATGCACACTAAATAGGCATAGCTAATCGGGAGCTCTACCAATTAACTACAATAAGAACGAAGTTGAACAAATAGAAATCTAGCTAACAATTTGTAATCACATAAACGATAAGTTCATCACTCAATAGGTTCCATCAAAATCTTAGAAAAGGATTTAGCTACTCATGCTCAAAGAAACAAGAATAATAATTGAATTCATAAATATAATACTTGATATAAAATAAAGGAATGAGTTGAGAGAGTTCTCTCTTACTAATTGTCTTGCAAAAGTAGTGAAAAATAGACAACATGCCTCTATTGGGCGAACTAGGAGTTTATATAGAGGTTTTAGGGCTAAAAAACTAAATTTGTACACAATTGGGATTGCTTTTGCGGCACCTTCCGCGGTTCTTCCGCGGTCGCGGACGAACCGCGGACGGAACAGTTCTCTGAATCTTCAAAAATCTTCTGCAGGCCTGTTTTTCCGCGGTTCTACCGCGGTCGCGGAGAAACCGCGGTTTTTCACCCTGTTACTTTGGGGATTTTAGAAAACACCAAACACCTAAAAGTTGTAGCCCTTTGCGTTATATTTCCAACCATATATTATGGAGCCAAAATGGAGTTCTGAGAGAAATGTTATGTCCAATTTACTAGACAGTGCGCAATATGCCTCATCCATTCTTCGCTTGTACTACACTATCAAATTTGACCCCCGAACTCGATCCCGGCTTAATTCCTTGAGCTTTTACTCAGACTTCAAAGCTCCAAATCACTTAAATTCATTCTATAACATCCATATAGCTCGAAATCACAACTTCTCGGCTATTTTCAACATAAGTTCTTGACTTGTACCACACTTTGGCTTTTTTCACCATCTTTTGACTCCAAAACTTGCTCTTTTAGTCTTCATTAGCTCAAGTGTACCTATAACACACTAAGAACACTAATAAAAGCATTTTGTCATCATAAATAATTATATTGGAAAAGATGAGGTTCCCATGAAAGACAAATATCGGGTTGCTCCAAGATCTATTACCGCTCATAGATTCAAGGATTCTTTGAAAATAGCCCGAAGCGTTCATAATGAAGATTTGGCCAATGGGTTTTGTACTATGTATTTCATATACCATAGATATGGTCATATCAGAGGCTTTAATAACCCAGCAAACAAACTCTGCAGCAAAGCAAATCGTACAAAATGGGAGGAACATAGACGTTTTGCTTTCATGGTGACCTTTTTGGGTTTGATAGTGTTTCCAAGGAAAGACGGGAACATCATTATAAGAACAACCAGAATTGTTAGTACTCTCTTCACGCAAGACAACAATACTTTGGCACCTATGATAGTAGCCGATATCTTTCGTGCCCTTACAGCTTGCAAAGCCAGAGTAGATTTCTTCGAGGGATGCAATTTGCTATTACAAATGTGGATGATTGAGCACTTGTGCCATCGTCCTCAATTTCTGAGTTATGGGTCATCGGAAGGAACTTGCATAGAAGAATCCTACACGAGGATAAAAGGGGTCAAGTTGCCAGAAGGGTTCATGGGTTGGATCACATACTTTCGATCTCTCACTGCTAGCCAATTAGAATGGACATTCGGGTGGCTACCTGTCAATGAAATTATATACATGCCGGCAAAAGGATCGCACTTTCTCTTAATGGGGTTGCACACCGCAATGATTTTATATGAAATGGGATCGGATTGCATGCCGCAATGGTATTATATGAAATGGCATCGGGTTGTATGCCACAATGGTATTATATGATTTGGGTTCGGGTTGCACTGCAACAAGAAATAATGAAAGTGAATATTAATTCTTATGGCGATAATGAGAGTAAAAGAAGGAAGGGTGATGTTGTGCACTTGTTTATGTTTCCTTATTCTTGTTGGCAATTGACTTGTGGTTTCTTTACCTTCCTCTGCTGGTATTCTGTTGTTATCTGATCCTCCCCACAACATGCCTTCCCCTTCCCATATTTAACTGTAAATATTTGCCTTTATTTTTTTGATGTATATGATTTAACTACACATGTTTATTTGGTAGTCTGGTCCTAGCATCGTCACTACTTCGCCGAGGTTAGGCTAGGCACTTACCAATATATAGGGTCGATTGTGCGAATACTACACTATTCTATGTATGCAGATCCCGATGCTGTAGCTTTTGGACTGCAGTGAGGTTGTTGACTTCGGTCCATTCAGATGCCCCGAAGTAGTCCGGAAGGCGTCCGCAGGCCTTGGCGTCTCCTTCTATCTTTCCTTACTGTTCCTTATATGTATTTCAGAAACAGTTTTGTATTTATCTTTCGAGCCCCCTATTTATAGTATTCCAAGACAGTATGTGAAATTCTGGCACCAGTTCTGGGTAGTTATGTTATGGATCTGTATCTGAATTATTATTAAATTGTTACGTTTCGGTTATTCGCTTATTTATTTTAGTTGTTTATAAAATGTTAAATCACAATTGTTAAAGGATTTAAAATGGGAAAAGGTAAAGTATTTGGAATGATTGGCTTGCCTAGCTTTCACTAGAAGGCTCCATCATGACTCCCCATTCTGGGAAATCTAGATGTAGCGGCAGAGCTCAACCTAGACCTCGAGTAGCAATACCAGCGGCAGAGCCTCAGGTTGAGTTTGACGATGAGGTTCCAGCCCAGTCAGTTTCGGTGGGGCCAGCTCAGGTCCCAGAGGGGTTCATCGCCACCTCGGTACTTCAGGATGCTCTGGTCCGTCTAGTGGGCCTTAGAGAGAGTGTCGCCCAGGTAGGATTACTTCCTATAGCACTAGCCGTCTCTCAGGCTCGAGGAGGATCACAAACTCCTGTTACTCGCACTCCCGTGCAGATGGATCCCTAGTTTCATACTCCATCAGCCCAGCCAGTTGGGGTAGTTCAACCGGGTGTTGTGGCATAGACCGGTGATGGGTCAGCTAAGTCCGCTGATAATTTATGGAGGTTGGACAGGTTTACCAAGATCTTCACTACCATTTACAACAGTACATCTTCTGAGGATCCCCAAGATTATTTTGACAAATGTCATGATGTTCTTAGGAACATGGGGATAGTGGAGACCAATGGGGTCAACTTTGCTGCTTTTCGTCTGTCAGGATCCGCCAAGGCTTGGTAGAGACATTATTGTTTGGCTAGACCACCTGGGTCACCAGCTTTGACTTGGGATCAGTTCTCTCAGCTATTTCTAGAGAAGTTTCTTCCTATCACTCGGAGGGAGAAGTATGGGAGGCAGTTTGAGTGTCTCCAACATGGTTCTATGATTGTTACTCAGTACGAGACCAGGTTTATTGATTTGGCCTGTCATACTCTTTTTATATTTCCCATTGAGAGAGAGAGAGAGAGGAGAGAGAGAGAGAGAGAGAGAGAGAGAGAGAGAGAGAGAGAGAGTAGATTCATTGAGGGATTTTTAGCCTATTCGATTTCAGATGGCTAAGGAGACGGGGATCAAGATTTCCTTTCAGGATGAGGCCAATGTGGCCAGGAGAGTTGAGATGGTTCTATCACAGGGGGTGGTCAAGGGTCTGACAAGAGACCTCGCACTTTGGTAGATTCAGTGGTGTCTCGTCTAGAGGTAGGGATTCTTTTGTTAGGGGCCATCCTTCTAGGCCGTTTCATTCAGCACTACAGGCTTCTCACGGTGCCCTAGGTGGTGGTGGTTCTCACATGCAGCATTATAATTCAATAGTCCTGTAGCGCATCGCCAGCTCCTATTAGTGTACCTTCGCTTTAGAGTTTTCAGGGTTGTCAGTCACAAGCAGTCGAGGGCTTGTTTTACTTACACAAGGCATATTGCTAGATTTTGTCCTCGAGTACCGAGCAATTCTCAGCACCAAGGTTCCCGTGCCATGGTTCTGGCGCCAAGTGTTCCATCGCCCACTCAACCAGCTAGAGGTGGAGTTAGGGGTGCTAGAGGTGGAGGTAGAGTTATTAGAGGTAGAGCCCAGGCCGTTAGAGGTGGGGGCCAGCCAATAAGAAGGTATCCTAGGGATATATTCAGAGTGGTGGGGCCTAACCCCGATGTTATGCTCTTCCAATCAGTCTTGAGGCTGAGGCCTTCGATGCAGTTATCATAGGTACCGTTCTGGTTTGTAGTAAGAATGCTTCAGGGCTATTTGATCCAGGGTATACCTAATCCTACGTGTCATCTCATTTTGCACCGTGTTTGATCATGCCTAGTGATTCTTTAAGTGCTCCTGTAGATCGTGTTCATCGTTCTTGTATAGTTGTGATTGGGGATCTTGAGACCCGAGTAGACTTGTTACTTTTGGATATGGTTATTTTTTATGTCCTATTGGGGATGGACTGTTATCATCTTACCACGCTATCTTAGAATGTCATACCAATACTGTGACCTTAACCTTGCTGGGTTTACCTCATTAAGAGTAGAGAAGGACTCCTGGTCATTCTTCCCATAGTGTTACTCCCCACATCATGCTTTCCGCCTCCCATCTTTAACTGTAAATATCTGCCTTTGTTTTTCTGTTGTATATGATTTAACTGCACATGTTTATTTGGTAGTCTGGTCCTAGCCTCGTCACTACTTCGCCGAGGTTAGGATAGGAACTTACCAATATATGGGTCGGTTGTGCTGATACTACACCCTGCATTGTATGCAGATCCCGGTGTTGCAGCTTTTGGACTGCACTGAGGTTGTTGCCTTCAGTCCATTCAGGTGACCCGAGGTAGTCGTGCATGCGTCCGTAGGTCTTGGCGTCTCCTTCTATATTTCCTTATCGTTCCTTCTCTATATTTCAGAAACAATTTTGTATTTATCTTTCGAGCCCCTTATTTGTAGTATTCCTAGACATTCTGTGAGATTGTGACACCAGTTCTGGGTAGTTATGTTATGGATCTGCATTAGAATTATTATTAAATTGTTACATTTTGTTCTTCCACTTAGTTGTTTCCCCTATTATTAAATGTTAAATCAGAACTGTTAAAGGATTTAAAATGGGAGAAATGTAAAGTGTTTGGAATGATTGGCTTGCCTAGCTTTCACTAGTAGGCGCCATCACGACATCCCGAGGATGAAAAATTTGGCTCGTGACAACAAAATACATGTGCCACAAGTTCAAAAGTCTTCTCTCATTTCTTAAACTCCGTGCCTAGTCAAATGAGTTCACATAAATTGAAATTAAGGGAGTAATTATTAACCGTTATATTCCAAATCAAACAAAAACTGATAAACTGAATAGTCTGAAATAGAGTGAATAAACTAATAAATGTTGAAATCCAAATATAATCCCAGAACTGGTGTTTTGAATACACGAGAGTCTACAATACTATATAATAGTTTGAATAAAAACATAATTGTATGAATCAAAATAAACAGCTAAGATGATACAAGAGAGAACTTCAGGGTTGCAAATGCCGTGTAGCTATACCTCAAGTCTTCGATAGTAGTCAAATTTGGTTACCTCATTGAACGTTGTCGAGACCAATTCCGGTATTTGTAAAAAACGTGCAGAGTGCAGTATAAGTACAACCGACCTCATGTACTCTGTAAGTGCGAGCCTAACCTCAACAGAGTAATGATGAGGATAAAACGGACCATTTACAATAACTTGTACGCTGTAATAATAATAATAATAATAATAACAGGGAAAGAAAACTGGAAATGAAAGCATAGTAGTTAATTTATGACTATGAACTCAAACCTCGCTATTAGAAAGCCCAGAATAACAAACCCCGTAATCTCATATAAAAATGTTGAAACTAACACAACAATAACAAATACAACACACAGAATCCGTTACAGCGCGTAACCCGATCCCACCATAGAATCCTTCATCAATTTCAAGTATAACGTGAACAATCTGTTACAGCGCGCAACCTGATCCCACCATATCATCATTAATCAATATCACAATCCTCCCTTATTCCACCATATCATCATTTGTCAATATCAATTGTTATGAACACAAACCATGGCAGCGTACAATCTGATCCCACCATATCATTATTTACCAATGTCATAATCCTCCCTTATTAAACCGTTTCAATTTATTATCCTCCAATTTCCGTTGTGGCGTGCAACCCGATCCATAATTTTTTTTAATAAACTACCCACGAGTGAAAAGGATTTAATCTTTAATAATTTAAGAAAAAGTAAACAAAAGTCAATCCCGGACCTGCTTGATCAAAATCTGAGATTTGGACCAAGACCCAATTAACCATTCGCTCTCGAGCCCGGTTATGTGATTAGTTTAAAAATTTGATCTCAATTTAAGGTCTAAATATCCAAATTCTCAAAATCTCCATTTTCTACCTAAATCTGTAATTTCTACTAAAAAAAGCATAGATTATAGGTTGGAAATCAATGAGTGTTGACGGAAATGAAATAAAACGAGTTAAAATCTACTAACCTATAAAGTTGGGATGAAATTTCTCTTTAAAATCGCCTCTACGTTGAGCTCAATTTTGGAAATGGTGAAAAATGGGTTAAATCCCGATTTTTAGAAGTTTTAAAGACTGGGCGTTAGGTGTTCATCGCGATCGTGAGACACCTGACGCGGTCGCAAAGCAGCAACAACCAAAGGCCTTCACATTCGCGAGCCAATCTTCGCGTTCACGAAGGCTTACTCCCACCTGTCTTCGCGTTCATAGTCCTGCTGTTGTGTTCGCGAAGAGTAATGGCTAAGCTCCCTTCGCAAGCCCCATAACCCTACCCGTTCACGAGAGGCTGGTCGCATCCGCGAAGGGTAAACCCCCAAGGATTTACATTCGCGACCATGCCGTCGCGTTCGTAATGAAGAAGTTCAACCCCTGTTCCAGTTTTCCCTTCGTGATCACAAACCACAAAATGACAGACACCAGCAACAACAAACCCAGCAGGTATCTAAGTCCAAAAAGCAATCTGTAGCATATCTGAGACTCACCTGATCCTCCCCGGGCTGCAAACCAAACATGCATACAAGTCTAATAACATCAAGTGAACTCGCTCATGCGATCAAAATACCTAGAACCAAGAATCGGACTTCAAAATGTATGAAATTTTCAAAGAAACTTGAGAACTTTCAAATTTACAACCAGACATTCGAATCAGATCAAATCAAATATGTTTTGTTCCAAATTAAACAGACAAGTCATAAATAGTAAAATGGGCCTATTCCAAGTTTTGGAATAGAAATCCGAACCCGATAGCAACAAAGACAACCTATGATCAAACTTAGGAATTCCTTAAACCTTCAAACTAGTAATTTTCAACAAATCACGTTAAATGAAGTTCGGGACTTCCAAGTTCAATTTCGGGCATACGCGCAAGTCCTAAATCACGACACGGATCTACCGGGACCATCAAAATACTGCTACGGTCCATTTACACAATATATTAACCGTTATCAACTCAAATCATTTTAAGCTAAAAATTCACATTTTTTCAAATTTTCACATAAAGACTTTCCGAAACAAGATAAAAATTGTACACGCAAATTGAAAAACAGTAAACGGAACTAATCGAGTCCTCGGATCACAAAATAAAGTCTAGCTCAAAATGACCTATCGAATCATCACAAGTTACAAGCCAATAAGTAATTAAATATAATAGTAAAAATGCCTTTGCTTAGTTTCTTTTACACTGCATAATTGATAGATCTTTACTCTGATCATCTATCATGTTTTCTTAATTTAAATAGTAAAAATGTCTAGAGAGTTTTGCGAAGTCTTATAAAAGTACATATGTTATTGCATTCTACTTCGACTAGTGACTTTTACATGACACTAAAAAAAATAAAAAATTATCTGAACCCTACCGATACCAAAGAGAATCCGATATGATTGAGATGATTTCTAAAAGTTAGTATGATAATAATTTTATGAAATAATCGGCCGAACCGAATCGCTGGCACCCTACTTGTAGCACTAGCAATATGGCACCAAAATTTGTCGAGTAAACTAGTCAGATTAGTCTTTCATACATTGTCTAATGCATCCATTTTCACTTGCCTTTTCCTATTTTTGGCAAGAAATAGAATCATTATAGCATACAAAACAATGCATTGATTGAATTAGCAGCTGTAATGAGGAAACGATGCCATTTGAGAAGAATGCAGCGCCGCAGAAGCTGCAGTCATACGTCTAGAAAGAGGAATAGTGTCCCTTTTACCAGAAATAGCAAAGTTATAAAACGTGTCAATTTTAGAGAATAAAGCAAAAAAGATTGAGGAACTGAGAATGAAAGTGGGGATCAAGAATATAGGAAAAGCTTTACTTTGCTGAGAAATACTACCACTTTTGTAATTGTGACTTCCCCAAAAACTAAAAGACGTGGCATAACAGGGGAGAATTCTTAATTCTATACTAGAAAGAGAAGAATGGAGACCCCATCTGCTATTTCAAAGCATCAGACGTTTTAATGCTCTTTGCTCTCCTTTCTTTAGATTCCTTCCTCTCAGAATGACACATGGTACATTTTTACTCTATTGGTTCTATTTTATGTGGTAATATTTTAATATTAATTTATTTAAAAAAAGAATGATATATTTATATATTTAAAAATTATTTAATTTTAAACTTCTTTATTTTACTCTTATGTCGTGCTCTTATAGCCATAGAAAATGATATGATTAAGGTTATAAGTTCTAGAAATACTTTTAGTATAATTGGAAAAGTTCTTCCTTGGTTAAATTATGCCTTTTAGATGAATACTGTCATATGAATTGAAACATTTAAACTTCGCCAAAATCTTCTTCACGGAATCAAGGGATACTGTATTTTCGACTATTGAGTGTTATTTTTTAACATCATTCACGTTGTTTGCTCAAAAGATGATAAGTATCTTTGAACTAATCAATCAGTATAAAGATGGGATAATCGGAATCGATGATAATATAAATCGAAGAAAAGACTCCTTAGAGGTTGAGATCAACTGGAACTCTTCCACAAAGGAAGAGTAGCATCAGAATTCTAGTCAATCTATATTTACTAACTCCATAAATATCAGTGTTGTTCTCTTTTACAGGCAACACATATAAGCAGAAGTTAAACATGAATTGAGAGAAAAATAGCAAGTTAATTTTGCAAGTAATTTGTGTGTGATTCAAGAGTGTAAACCTGAAGCTACTTGAATTAGATAGAAGAACCAGTTTCAAGTGTCTGTCTTTTATTTCTAGTTCAATTATAGTAGGTATTTTTATATTGTACCTTTCAGCTTATCTAGAAGCAATTGTATTGGGTACTCAAAGTTTTCAAGGTAGAGTTAACTTGAAGTTGTCACCACAATTGAGGTTGTGTGCTACAACGGGAATATAGTTAATTCTAGGTTTACAAAAGAGTTTTTCTAAAATGCAGTTTTTGACTCAGTAATTTTAGTGGAGAGTTTGAAAAAATCCTGGTGGAAAATAGGTCATGATATTTTTACCTTCTGAACCAGGTGTTTTCCATGTAAAATCCCGTGTTCTTTAATTTCTGTATTTATTATTTTACAACAATAGTAGTTGGAACACATAGATGAACCAAATCCTTGTACAACCTTTGCAAATGAAGTACGACTTGCATGCCCACTCTCGAATTTGAGCCTTCAGATTGAAAGACCTCGTGTTAAAGAACGCTTCACTTTTTAATGAATTATCCAAAACAAATTTGGATTAATTGGACTATAAATTATAAACAACAAATTATTAAAGCCAAAATAAGATTCGGAAAATGATAAGGCCTCTCTTGGACTCAACCAGCACGAAGATATATCTCATCAAAATAATATGATGTTGGTCATTTTGGTTAAGTCTGCATATTTCTCAAAAGATCTCACACTATTAAGATATTTTTATATGTAAGTCTTCAATCTTTTAAGCTATCAATATGGATTTTATTTATACCATCAATAAGCTCCTCCTCGAACTACGTTCCCTATGGCCCATTACCAAAATTCACTTTGCGCATCTTTAGAGTATTAATAGCAACAAAAGCTTATAATTAGCAAGCTCGCCCGAAGATACTTTTAAAATAGAGATTTTTTCCTTCTTATACCATATATGCAACCTTATTACCAGAAATATGTATAGTTTCATATTTACCCACCATGTTCAAAGTTATTCTATAAAATATATACCATTCATTGAATACTAATTATTATGAGCTGATTCCTTCCTAATTAGACATGCTACAAAGCTGGAACTAAATATTCTTCCAGATATTTTTATTTAGGCGCTACAATTATGGAAGTATATATTCTTCCAGATATTTTCCACCATTGACAAACATTAAAAAGCTTGAAAGCTTTGAATTCAAAATTGGATTTTCAAAAATTATTATTTGTTTGAATTGAGTGTTGTTGAAAATAATCGGTAATATGATTTGAAGTTTATATCTCAATTTTGAGGGGTTTTGGTGATGATTAGACTTGGTTTTGACTGAATTTCACTGAAACTCAAAGAAGAAGACATATTTCACGAATGTAGATAAATTGTAGATTATTTGTATTCTGATTGTAGATGTTTTATTTTCTGTTTTCACAAATAAAAAACGGCTAAAACTTCTACAAATCTTCTAAAAAACGTAATTATGTCAAAAGTTACAATTATGCTACAATTGAATGAGAATTGGGGTATAAAACTTCAGTGTACCCAGTTTGTAGATATTTTATAGATAAATTATAGATTATTTGTATTCTAATTGTAGATACTTTATTTTCTATTTTCACAAATAAAAAATGACTAAAACTTCTACAATTCTTCTGCAAAAAATGTAATTATGTCGAAAATCTCAATTAAACTACAATCGAATAGGAATTGGGATATCAAAATTCAATATACCCAGTTTGTAGATATTTTGTAGATGAATTGAAGATTATTTGTATTCTGATTGTAGATGCATTATTTTCTGTTTTCATAAATCCAAAATAACTAAAACTTCTATAAAATCTTCTGCAAAAAAATATAATTATGTCGAAAATACCAATGATGTAGTTGAAGCTGTGATCATGAAAGATCTAACCACTGGTCGTGCTCGGGTTTTGACTTTGTTGTATTTGCAGATCCTTCAATTGCTGAAAAAGTTGTCAAGGAAAAACACATAATTGACGGAAGAACTGTAAGTAACCTTAGAAATTTCTGGACTGCATCCTATATAGTGTTCTTTGTGGTATTTTTATTGAAATTATATGTCAAATTTTTAAGCAAATCCAAGCACTTAGGAAGTATTTCTAATTCTTCCTATGATATACTCCTTAGGACGCCGCCAAAAAGATCATCAAATCTCAAAACATACCTATCAGTAAAGTCATTAAGCTCTCCAAGCTTAAAACGTGGGAGGGGTGAGATATATGGTACCTTGAATTAAGGAGGGATATATGCTGCATTAATTGTACCTTTAAAATACACTATGGTATAGAACTGGTAATTTGATATACTAAATGTAACTAGTATACGTACCCGCGCGATGTGCGGATTAATTCAAAGAGAAAATGAGCGGAGAACAATAACAGAAAAAGACGTATATTGCAGACATGATATTGTCCGCTTTGGATAAAACCTACACAATTTTTCTCAACAATCCTTACACCATTAAGAGATCTATATACCTTATATGCAGGTTCCAATCTTTTCAGCTACTTTGTTTTCACCTCCAACAAATTCCCATAGATATTGCAATATTCTTTTGCCCGCTGACTTGTGTTTGGCATTTACCTGGAATTGTTGGCACTAATCACCTTAAGTTTTAAAAAGAAAATTTTTCTTTCTTCTTTTATCGTTGGATATAGAGTCTGGAATACTATAACAATATATTATCCATAATTTTAGCATCGATCTAAGGATTAGACAAAATTCTTCATTACTTTTAACCAGTTTGTTTACGATATACCTGTATGGGTCCAAATATGGACGACCACAACCGTTGACGAATAAGATCAACAACGAGACCCTCGTAGCTCGGTTTCTTGAGAAGGATAATATAAGAGCGAACAGAGACTGTATGACTCTTACAGTAGTGTAACATCAATATGGGGTATTAGGAATATTTCCCATAATATGTCTTTTAGAGTTCACTTATATATAGCGGGAAAATAACTGTCCAGGGGCCTTAAAATTTTTTTTGGCAACTAAGAACACTGATTGTGATACTCCTCTACAAAAACAGTTAGCATCTTTAATGTTCAGTCACAAGATCAAGGAATATCATTTGTTGTGTTCATCTTATATACTTGTTATTCTAGAAATTATTATTCTTAGCTAAGATTTACCCCCATAATTTTCTTTGATTGATTTATTCAAAAAGGTTACAATATCTTTTGAGTCAAACAATTTGGCGCCGTCTGTGGGGATTTCTATACCCATGATTTTTGTTTCGTCTAGATCCTTGAAAGAGATAATCGCCTCTCCATAGCCTCGCAAAGGTCATCAATGGCAGGGAAGAGAGAAGCAAGATTAAAAGCAATAGTAGGTGTCACGAACAACCTTCTAGATTCCATCAACGAAAGCCAATAGGAAAAAAATAAAAACGCAATGCCAAGTGCTACACCCGAGGGAGATATCATATCCACCCCGCAAGAAAGCATGACTGTCTTACGCGAGAGGGAAACCTCAACATCCGCAGCAGGAAAAGCACCACCAGCTGTGAAAAGGTATTAGAGGAGTGGTTGACAAAAACCTTGAGCAAGATACTCGAGAAGCCCACTCAAAGGAATGTCGGAGGCACAATGCACGCAGAAACCACAACTATCACAGATGGACTAGAAATGCCACGCACAGGTAACACTCATACTATCGTAGATGCAGATAACAATGCATTCGCGACCATCTTGAAGAATATGGAAGGTATGGAAAACTAGAAAAAACTTGGGGTCGGCCTCCTGACTTCAATGCCTTTATTGAAGTGATGAATATCGGGCCCTACAAAGTTGCTACCAAAACGTGACGTAGGCCGATTCGTCGAGCAACCGTACAGTGAATGGGCAGCCCCCACTCTATCCCAAAAACCTTCAAAATACTGCCGTACTTGAAAATATACGATGGCACCATGGACCCGAAAGATTACCTAATCCAGTACATCATTACAGTAAAAGGCAATGATCTGTCAAAAGAACAGGTTCCATTGGTGCTGTTGAAAAAATTACGCAAAACTCTAACAGGAGGATCGTTGATGTGGTATTACCAACTACCAGCACGGTCAATATCAAATTTCGAAGAAATGGAAGATAAATTCGTCACCGCCCACACGGGAGTGAAAAAGCAGAAGCCAGCGTAAATGACATATCCGCCGTTAGGCAGAAGACATGTGAAGGACTTTGGGACTTTCTAGCCCGATTCAACAGAGTAAGAATGAGCCTACCAAATGTATCAAAAAGAATGGCGGTAGCAGCCTTCCAAAAGGGTTAAATAGAAGTGGGTCGAAAGCAACTAAAAAATAGCTAAGTAGACTCATGAAATACCCTCCCGCCACATGGGAGGAAATCCAAAATGCCTATTGTGCTGAAGTAAGGGTAGTTGAGGATGACTTGAATGGCCCGCTCCAACGACTAACGTTGGTCCAAACCAAACAAGGAGAGAGCGCCACAATGATGGTCGAAGGGACCAACCACCTCGTTTCTATTAAAAATGGCACCAGCCCTACATTCGAGTATCCATCCTGCCTCCTACACGACATGCAGACACCACACCCCGGCAAACCGTGCCACACCAAAATGAAAGAGTTATGCCTCCACTGTTATCTAATCATAAATTTTGTGTTTCTCCTTCAGAAATAGTATACGCACTGGAAAAGCTCGGTACAAAGGAGCAGTCGTGGCAAAAGATGAAGTCATATTCGAGCACTTGGAGATCGAACATTCTATGTGAATTCCACCAGTAAAGGGGACATAAAATCGAAGACTGTATAGGCCTACGAAAAGAAGTGGTAAGAATGCTAAACTAGGGACATTTGAAAGAACTACTAAGCGATCGAGGATGGGTCAATTTCACTCGTGGATGCGATCAACCTCAAGGACCCCCAAAACCACCTTCTCCAGACCGTACCATACAAATGATCATTGGTGGTGGCGATGATATGGTAATCAACCATGTAAATTCACCATCACATACAAATTCAAGCGGATGGTCGCCCATGAATGGTATGGCGACCTCGAAGATAGTATCATCTTCAATAAGTCGGTTACCAATGGTTTGTCTTTCCCTCACTATGATGCTTTGGTTATAACTTTTCGTATTGCGTATACTGATGTAAAAACAATAATGGTGGATGATGGAAGAGGCACATGTGTTATTTACCCACGGGTCGTCATACAAATGAGGCTCGAGGATAAGATAGTACCATATTGGATAACACTAACGGGTTTAAATAATGCGGTGGAACGAACCTCGGGAGAGATAATGCTGCTCGTTCTGGCAGGAGGAGTCACCCTAGAAACAACGTTCCAGATCATGAACCAGGAAATAGTCTACAACGCTATCATAGGGCGTCCATGGATACACACCATGTGAGCCATCCCATCGAGTTTCTAACAAATAATCAAATTTTCTAGCCTATAGGGGATATTCATCATCCGTGGCAAGCAATGCACCGCCCAATAATGCTTCGAATCGCCCAAGGTTGCATACATACCCAATAACTAAAGGGGGAAAGTGCGGAAGCATAACAATAAGCCATATCGAAAACCAAACCGATATACAGGTAGAGGCCATCAAAGACCCAGATGTTGTAGAAGCTTGCATGGCAACTATAGAAGATCTTGACTCCATTCAGTTAGACAGTACTGACAACACGAAAAAGCTTATATTGGACACAACCTCTCAAAACCAGGTAAGTTTCATAAGTTCTTAACTAACAATGCCAATTTATTTGCCTTTTCCCACTTAGATATGCTGGGAATCTCGAAGGATATAGCCACACTCCGGCTGAATGCCGATGATCTAGTCCGGCAAATAAGGAGGAAGTTTAACGCTATAACCAACAATGCAGTCAGTGAGGAAGTCGATAAGTTGCTCGCTAACGGCTCTGTCTGAGAGTCAAAGTATCCTCAGTGGGTTGCCAAGGTGGTCATGGTTAAAAAGAAGAACAAGAAGTGGCGGATGTGCCTCGATTTCACCAACCTAAACAAAGCGTGCCTAAAGGATTCCTTTTCGTTGCCACATATCGACCAACTCATCGACGCAACTGCATGGCACGAACTATTGAGCTTCTTGGACACCTATTCTGGTTACAACCAAATTCTAATGGCATAAGAAGACAAAAAAAAAAGACCACCTTCATCACTCACCAAGGAACTTACTGCTACAGAGTCATGTCGTTCGAACTCAAGAATGCAGGGGCGACATACCAAAGATTAGTCACCAAAATATTCAAAGAACAACTCGAAAAGACTATGGAGGTCTACATCGACAACATGTTAGTCAAATCAAAAAGCAAGGAGGATCACATTGGTCATCTGAAGGAAGCCTTCAAAATATTGAGGCGATATAGAATGAAATTGAATATCAAAAAATGCGACCCTTTAGCATAATCTCAGGAACATTCCTTGGCTTATTGGTGACGCAAAGGGGTATCGAGGTCAACCCGGATTAGATCAAGGCCACCGAAGGAATACTAGAGATGTTAACCAGCAAAAAACAGGTACAAAAATTGACAAGGCGAATAGCCCCCCTTTCGAGATTCATCTCACGGTCGTCGGATATATGGAATAAGTTATTTAATGTACTAAGGAAAGTCCACGGGCTACAATCGAATTCAAAATGTGTTGACGCCTCAAGAAAACTGAAAGTGCACATGTTCTCATTGCCACTACTCGTCAAGGTAGGCCCGGGAAACTGCCTCCTAGTGCACCTAGCAGTCTCCGAAGTCGCGGTAAGTGCAGTCCTAGTACGCAAAAACAAAGGCAAGCAATCTCCAATTTATTATATCAGTAAAACCTTAGTTGATGCCAAAACAAGGTACCCACACCTTGAGAAATTAGCTCTGGCATTAGTCGTAGCTTCATGAAAGCTCAGACCATATTTTCGATATCATCCATAAAAGTGGTGACAACCTTCCCCCTTAGGGGCATCCTACATAAACCTGAACTATCGGGTAGGTTGGCCAAATAGGCCATAGAACTAAGCGAGCACGACATAACATACCAACCACGAACCATTATAAAGTCGCAAGTGCTCCCCGATTTCATCACCAATTTCAGGACAAAAATATTGCATGAAGTAGAGCAAGAAGAGCTGCTTGCCTAGCTTCCATTTAGTAGGCGCCATCATGATCCCGATGGTGGGAAATCCGGGTCGTGACATCGCCAGAGCTGTCACACCTCCTTTTGGCGCGCCCTGCCCTGAAGGGTGGATGCACAAAGGAGTTTTTCCAATTTAAGTGACAATATTCGAAATGGGATTATTTGTTTATTTCAGAGTCGCCACTTGGAATAAATTATGGTGTCCCAAGTCACCGATTTATTTAAATCCCAATTCGAGGAAATTCTTGACTTTCCAAATGAAGTCTGCGAACCAGAAATTCTAAGTAAGGAATTCTGTTGACCCGAGGGAAGGTGTTAGGCACCCCCGGATCCCGTGGTTCTAGCACGGTCGCTTCAATTATTGTAAATGGCTAAAAACATCTGATTTTATGCATGTTCAATACTATAATGCGATTTTAAATCAATTACCGCGTTTGGTTATTTTTAAGAAAAAGTGAACATTGTTATTGAGGGGCCCCGCAATTTTATTTCTTCTATTTAGCTAGGCTCGTAACATTTTTTTTTTATTTTTTTAAAAGGATAATCCTAAAGTGACTACATTTTTCTATTTAGTTATCCCCAAATTAAAAGAGAAAATTCCTAATTAATTAAGAGACTAAAAATATGCAATACATCCAATTAATTTATGGAAAATATTCATGAAACAGAAAAATAAATAAACAAACATTTTTAACAAACTCAAAATACTACAATTTGATTTATTAACTTATTATATTTTTTTTTGTACAATAAAAGATAAAATACATACTCAAATCGTGATATTGTTTGCTATATTAAAATAACTGTTTAACGGAAGTAGACATGGCTAAAATCTAAATAAAAGTAAAAATACAAAATCGGCAATTAATACTTATACAAATTAAACCAATTATTTTACAACTAATTTAAACACATATTTTAATTGACTTAAAAGGTAAAATTTACTATTTAGAAATATTTAAAGGAACAATAATTTTCCTTAATTACTAATACTTATTTAAAGAAAAAAAATAGTATTATTTATTCAAATCGAACCTAAATGCCTAAATTTTACGCCAAATAAATAAAAATCATATTTTATTAAGCTAGCTACATATTTGCAATTTTGGTTTATTAAAAACAATATTAAAACATTAGCTACTAAACTAACTAGTTTTTTATTTAACTAAAGAGATGACTTATTTCTTTTTAATTACTCAAAAACTTGGATAATGAAACATGCTTATACTTATACTAATTAATAACAATATTGAAGTGAATTATTAACATAAAAAATCTAATAGTTATGAGAAAATTCACACAATCCAAATCATACTACAATTTCAACTCGAATTACTGTTTCGAGATATTATTGATACAAAACTTAAAATGTAAAAAAAAACAAAGACATAAGTTTTATCCCAATCAACTTCAAAATCATATTACACCTTATACTGAAATTAAACAGTAAGTGCTTTTCAAGGAGTGTACCTGAACAGCAAGAGGAGAGGAAAATAATTAGTATAAGCAGTAATTCCAGCAATGCAATAATAACAGCCAGCAATTCCCAGTAACAGACTTTTTAAAACTAGTTAAGATTTTCCAGTAGTAACAAAAATCAACACCAAAACGAGCAACTAAAACAGCTCTTGATTTTCAAATTCTCACTGTTTTAGTGTTCAAAACCTTTCAAGTGTGTATGCTCTACTCTTTTTTTCTTTTTTATCTGTCTGTGTTCTCTTTTTTTTTTTATTACCATACTTCTGTTATATATACATCAGTGCAAGGTGCTACCTAATTATTATTACACACTATTTCTAATTGCCAATCAGAAAAGTAGTCAAACGTGGGTCCTACTGTCCCCACTCTCTTTAACTTTAATAATTACTGTCACCACCCACCTGACATTGTCCCCCTAATTTTCAAATCTACTATTTGTCTTATAGTAATTGAGGGTCCCACCTTCCCTAAATTACTCCCCAAATTACTTCCGTAATTATTGAAAATTACTATTCTAACCTTGTCAGCTATAACCAATTCTTCTAAATCAAACAACCAAAATATAGCAATTTTAAACAATTCTTAAACAACTTTAACAAAAATTCTAACAACATGATGAACAAACAAGAACAACAAGATCAAATGTGAAATTATTTTGAGATTCATCAACAATAACAAACAAATAACTTCAAATCACTTAAACTCAAATTAAATTAAACTTAACATATCAAACCAACTATTTCAATTCTGTAATTCAAATCCGAATTTAGACTTAAGCAAAATAATGAAACGAATTTAATTTACTAAACTCAATAATCAACTAAAACTTGAACTACTAAGGGACATATAGGAACAATTTAGTAAATTAACTACAACTCTTTCATTGACAGAAAGAATACATAGTAAGTAATAAAATCAAGAATTCCAAACACACCCTCAAGTTACTGATTAAAGAAAGCTTAAAGCATGCTAATTTACAGAAATTGATATGGAGTCCAAGCAAACTCCAAATAAACCAAGAAAAACAGTAATAGTTAATACTGTAGAAGCATATTAAAAAGGAAAAAGAGAAAGTAGGTAGCTTCAGTTTCAGACTAGAAGGACATGAACAGTATTTTCCAACCTAGGAACAACTGAGTGTGAAATGAGACATATTCCATGAAAGGAGATAATGGAGCAGAGACAAACAGAATACTTTTAACTCTCAAAACTCAAAAGTCAAGCATAATAAGAAAAAGAAGCAGAGCAAAATCGCTGGTTTGGCTGGTTGTCGATGACGGGTGAGGTGGTCGTTTGGTGAGTGTCGTTTTTCTTTTTCAAAGAAGATGATATGTTTCTTCTATTTAAACAGTAGAGGCGGCGGCGGTAGCTCTGGTTGCGAGGAAGAAGGAGATGACAACAAGGTGGTGTTGGTGATTAGCATGGAGAAGAGTACGGGCGGCAGGGTAGGGCAGCCATGGTTGTGGAGCTTGGGTGGTTGGAGAAGATGAAGAGGGATAGGGAGGGGGTGGCTGGTTAGAGAAGAGAGAAGGAGAAAAATATTTTTAGGGTTTTGGCAAATGAGAGTGTAATGAGGGGTCTTGGGGGTGTTTGGTATATTAGAAATGTAGGAATTAATCTCAACCGTTGGATTATTACATCCAACAGCCAAGACTAACGGGGTGATGGGTAGGTTAGGAGATAGACCGGGTCGGGGCGGGTCATTTGGCCGGGTCGGGTCGGGTTATTACGGGTAAGAGACTGGGTTTTGGGCTGGGTTACTGGGCATGTGTCTTTGGGCTTGGCATTTCTTTTTCAAGCTGGCCCAATCCGGATTTTCACTCCATTTAAATCTATTTTTCTTTCTTTATTCTTTGTTTTATTTTAAGAATTAAAACTAAAAATCATAATTTTAATTACAAAATAAATTAAACCATCACAATTACTAATTAACTCTAAGTAGTAATTTTTCACAAACAATCAAACATCAAACCGCATAATTTTGACTAAAAATGCAAAGATAACCAAAATTACTTAATTAAATCCTAAATTCAAATGCAAAAGATAACAAAAATTACTTAATTAAATCCTAAATTAAAAATGCAAATATATATATATTGTATATTTTAACAAACAAATATGTATGGACAAAAATGCAAATAATAATTAAGAAAATTAAACAAAAATTTTAGAAAGTCATACACAACACCAACATACAATAATTTTGGATCTAAAAATACTAACAAAATACGGACAAGAACAAAAATTTGAAATCGACTAACCGGATTGAGACAAACGATCAGTCGTCCAGATTTATTATATATATATATAAACATATATACATATACACACAGAAGAAGAAAAAGAGCATAATGGCAATGAAAACATAGGTGGGGAGTGGCTCCCGGATTACTGCCTGGCGGTTGTTTTTGGGAAACATTCCGACGGGTGTTATTGGAAGGTTGAAGAAGAAAAAGAAAGAGTGGTGCGTAA
The DNA here is from genome assembly GCA_032618575.1 of Nicotiana noctiflora. Taxonomy (NCBI): domain Eukaryota; kingdom Viridiplantae; phylum Streptophyta; class Magnoliopsida; order Solanales; family Solanaceae; genus Nicotiana; species Nicotiana noctiflora. The sequence goes on from JASVEL010012742.1 coordinate 278,158, forward strand.
GGGTTGTGGCGGCTAGGGTTTGTGGAGTGTATAATGGCTGGTCTCTACTGAGACCAAAGCCTTATATACTCGGAGCCCTCAAGATGATCCTGGCCGTTGGATCTCTGATGATCAACGGTCGGGGCTTGGCCTAATCAAACGATGCCGTATTGACCCATATGAGGCCACCGGTCTCCTCCGTAGGATCATCTGGATTGGGGAGTTGAGATCAAGTCCCTCATATTAATTAACCATTAAAAATCCGTTAATAATCTCAATCGTTGGATCTGAGGAAATGAACGACTGAGATTCTATCAATTTAAATAATTGGACCGGATCTTTTGGGCTAAAACATAGGGCCACAATTCAGACATAATCTTGGCCCCAATTCTTATTACGCCTGTATATATATATTTTTATTATTTTAATTATTTAAATAAACAAATATGCACAGATAAATGCAAATAATACAAGAAAATAACAAAAAATTCACAACAATCGCAAGAAAACTAAAAATTATTTTATTTTGAATCTTTGGGAGTATTTCTCTTATAGGGCAAAAATCACGTGCTCACAGCTGCCCCTCTTTGCCCGGAAACGCGAAGAGTTTTTGTGCAAAGAATGATGAGCAAGTACGAGCGATTTTTGTCCGTTCGAGCACTCCGTGTGAAGCATTTTGGAAAGATTTTGACCGAGCCTTTGCTTCGGGAGGCTTCCTACATATCCCGGGCTGAACAGGAATCAGGTCAATGTAGTTCGGGAAGTTTTAGTAGCTGGGACTACCGTGGACTGACACTTTGCTGTTACTGTCGCTACCGTTGCTGTTCTTACTGCTTACTGCTTACTGACCTCCTTATTACACCAAAAGAGAAATTAAAGCTAAGCTAGCTATGCTATCAACTACGGTTATAAGATTCCCATCTATAATTCTCTTGAAAACTTGATCTTGAATCTTAGCTGATTTGCTGTAGACCTCGATCTGAATCTTGATGCTCAACAAGCTGTACGTGCTTGTTTATTTCTGTAGCATTGAGTGAAACGGAGTCGGCGGAGCTTGTTACTTCAATCAGCTTCTGAGCAATCCGCGCCTTTGTTTATTCCAACGTTTGAACTCTTTTCTTTTGGTTCTTTTCTTCTTTTCTTCATTCCGGATTGATGTTCCATTTGTAGGTTATCTCGATCCTTGCGTCCCGAGGTCAAACCTATTTAGACAACAAAACAAACAAACGAACGAAATTTTTCTGCCCCAGTTTTGCTAGGAAAATTTCGTGAGTTAGTTGTGACACAGAAAGCGATTAAAAAGACTCTTTGGTATTGGGTAAGAAAACCATGGTTTCACGAACAAACGTTCCACAGCTTTCTGGCTGGGATTTTGTAGAAGAGTTTCACGGCTTTCTGGCCGGAATTCAAACAATGTCTAACGGTTTTTTGGCCGCAAGACTCTCGGTTTTTGGCCGGGGTAAAGGTTTCACGGCTTTCTGGCCGGAATTCAAACAATGTCTAACGGTTTTTTGGCCGTCAGATCCTCGGTTTTTTGGCCGGGGTAAAAGTAAATGGCTCCGCAGTTTTCTGACTGGGAGATCCTCGATTTTCTGACCGGGGATAAAAGTTTCACGGCTTTCTGGCCGGAATTCAAACAATATCCAACGGTTTTTTGGCCGTCAGATCCTCGGTTTTTTGGCCGGGGTAAAAGTAAATGGCTCCGCAGTTTTCTGACTGGGAGATCCTCGGTTTTCTGACCGGGGATAAAAGTTTCACGGCTTTCTGGCCGGAATTCAAACAACATCTAACGGTTTTCTGGCCGTCAGATCCTCGGTTTTTTGGCCGGGGTAAAAGTAAATGGCTCCGCAGTTTTCTGACTGGGAGATCCTCGGTTTTCTGACCGGGGATAAAAGTTTCACGGCTTTCTGGCCGGAATTCAAACAATATCTAACGGTTTTTTGGCCGTCAGACCCTCGGTTTTTTGGCCGGAGTAAAAGTAAATGGCTCCGCAGTTTTTTGACTGGGGAGATCCTCGGTTTTCTGACCGGGATAAAAGTTTCACGGCTTTCTGGCCGGAATTCAAACAATATCTAACGGTTTTTTGGCCGTCGGATCCTCGGTTTTTTGGCCGGGGTAAAAGTAAATGGCTCCGCAGTTTTTGTGACTGGGAGATCCTCGGTTTTCCGACCGGGGATAAAAGTTTCACGGCTTTCCGGCCGGAATTCAAACAATGTCTAACGATTTTTTGGCCGCAAGACCCTCGGTTTTTTGGCCGAGGCTAAAATAAATGGCTCCGCAGTTTTCTGACTGGGAGATCCTCGGTTTTCTCTGACCGGGGTCCAAACAGATATTGGACTGATATGATTTGATTCTCTTTTTCGGAGTTTTCATTTTCTTTTCTTTTATTCTTCTTTTTTTTCGGCCTTCTTTTAGGCTTTCTTTTTAACCATCAACAAATGCATAAGATAAATCTCTAAAAAGAAACTTACCTTTTTATGTGTTTTCCTTGTTCCAAAGCCATTTCAAAGCTTGCGTATTTCACTTCTTCCAGTTGTAACTTCTTCTTGCACAATTAAACAGACCTGCTTTCAACAAAGAACATTTTATCAGTTGAAAAAGTGGTTGACTTTGCGGCCTTGATTATCTTTATTGCTTGATCGTTTCCCCATTTCCATTGAGAAGTTTGCTGCCAATTGTCTTTGGGGTGACTTCCTTTCAAACTGACCGGGTTCATTCCCGGAATTCCATGAGGATTTTCCGTGTGGGTTCTATCCTTCCGCCTTATTCCGTCTCTTCTAAGACCTTAGCCTTTGATTTCCGTTTCCTTTCTAAACTCCTTTTCTTTGGAAACAATCGATCATTACGATCCAATCGTGGATTGTAACAATACACCACTGAGGCTGTTTTTCTTTTCTTCTTTACCAGGCGGAGTCCTGTAAAACCGGTCCTGTCACCTTCCTTTGTAATATTTTCAGAATTAAAATTACACCGAAAGGGATTCAAAGAAGAAGAATGAATCAAAGAATGGAAAAACGTATCAAAGATAGAGGAGTCCCTTTCGGGGGAGAAAAGAAGGACTTATCTGAGGTATACGCTGACTTTAACCAACATGACATGCTCCTCGGACTGGATGCTTGATCGTCACAAAACTCCCATTTTCTTATGAACCAAAACGGGTCTATATTTCCGAGCTAAGGAGCCGTGCCAGGACCTCTCGTGGTGAAACAAACTTTTCGGTTGATAGCGCCCTTTTGCGGGTTTTCGCCAATCGACCTCTCTCATTTCTCTTCTTACCCTCGCCAGATAGCACTCTTTGCGAGTTTTTACTAACAGGCTCTCTCATTTTGTATTTCTCTACTTCCATCGTCTTATGGCGCCCGAAGGTTTTCACCAATAAGACTCTCTCATTTTATTTCTTTTCATTCCAGGAACTTCGGATCGCAACAATGATGTTTTCACAACTTCCAATCGATCTTGAAGGACTTGTACTCGGTTTGGGTAACAAGAATTGTAGACAAAATTACAACTTTGGAATCATCTTGACGGATCTTAAACTAAATCAACAATATCATCTGCCCCAGTTTCATTTTTTGGGGAAACTGGGATTTTTTGTTTGGTGTGACTGAACCTCAAGGAGAGGTTGCCTACGTATCCTTTCGGAATCAAGTCAGAACGTAGTTCAGAAACTTTGTTTTGTTTTGTTTTGTTTGGTTTTTGGTTTTTGGTTTTTTTTTTTTTTTTTTTAATTTTTCTTCTTTTTTTTTTGAATTTGGTTTTGGATTCCAAAGAGGGTAGCCAAAGGAATGTAACCGGCTCAAAGGGTTTTCAAAAGGGGTTGGTAGTGTTTGGATAGCGGGAATAAAAGCCTTCAATCATTTCGACTTGTAAGGACATCATCGAAGCAAACTTAGACATAATACGTTTTCACAGCATCTGCATTCACAGCCGTCTCAGGATCTTTTCCTTCCATGTCTCCCAAGTATAATGCTCCTCTTGGCAGTATCTTCCCGATGATGTATGGTCCCTTCCAATTAGGAGCGAATTTTCCTTTCGCTTCCTCATGATGTGGAAGAATGCATCTTAAAACCAACTGACCTACTTCGAAATTTCTCGGTCGTACTTTCTTGTTGTAAGCACGAGCCATTCTTTGTTGGTACAGTTGTCCGTGACAGACCGCAGCCATTCGCTTTTCATCGATCAAAGTTAATTGCTCCAAACGAGTCTTAACCCACTCGCTATCTTCAATCTCTGCTTCAACAATCGTACGAAGTGAAGGAATTTCTACCTCTGCCGGTATCACGGCCTCGGTCCCATAGACCAGCAGGTATGGAGTCGCTCCTACCGATGTGCGTACTGTAGTACGGTATCCCAGTAAAGCGAACGGTAATTGTTCATGCCATTGTCTAGAACTTTGGATTGTCTTTCTCAAAATCTTCTTAATGTTTTTGTTCGCTGCTTCCACGGCACCATTTGCTTTGGGCCGATAAGGGGTGGAGTTCCTATGCGTTATTTTGAATTGCTCGCATATTTCTTCCATCAAACGACTATTCAAATTCGCAACATTGTCTGTGATGATAGTTGCAGGTATACCAAAACGACAGATAAGATTTGAGTGTACGAAATCCACCACAGCTTTCTTAGTGACTGATTTGAGAGTGACGGCTTCGACCCATTTTGTGAAATAATCAATAGCCACCAGTATGAATCGGTGCCCATTCGAAGCTTTTGGCTCAATCGGGCCGATGACATCCATTCCCCAAGCGACAAATGGCCACGGCGCTGACATGGGATGTAGCTCAGTTGGAGGTGCATGAATCAGATCTCCATGTACCTGACATTGATGGCATTTTCGGACAAAACCGAAACAATCTTTCTCCATGGTCATCCAATAATATCCTGCTCGAAGGATTTTCTTGGCTAAGACATACCCATTCATATGAGGCCCGCATACTCCTGCATGTACTTCGTGCATGATTCTTCCTGCTTCTTCGGCATCAACACACCTTAAAAGGTTAAGATCTGGGGTTCTTTTATACATGACCTCGCCGCTCAAGAAGAAACCACCTGCATGTCGCCTAATGGTCCTCTTTTGATCTCCGGTAGCATGTTCGGGGTACTCTTGCGTTTTCAAAAATCTCCTGATATCGTAATACCATGGCTTGACGCTTGGTCCTTCTTCGATTGCATTGCAATAACCGTGGCTTTCCCCTGATTTGGATTTCCAAGGGATTGACATGGGCGTTGCCCGGATAAGGTAGCATTGAAGCTAAAGTGGCAAGTGCGTCGGCTAGTTCATTGTGACATCGTGGGATATACCTGAACTCTATCGATGCAAATCGCTTGCCAAGAATATTCACGTGCTGTCGGTAAGGGAGGAGTTTAACGTCCCGAGTTTCCCATTCACCTTGAGATTGTTTGATAATTAGATCCGAATCTCCCATGATCAACAAATCTTCGACGCCCTGATCAATTGCCATGTTCATGCCCATGATACAAGCTTCATACTCAGCCGTATTGTTCGTGCAGAAGAAACGGAGCCTAGCCGTGGCCGGATAATGCTGACCAGCAGGAGAGATCAAGATTGCCCCGATCCCTACACCTTTAGCGTTTACCGCCCCATCGAAAAACATTTTCCAAGCATGACTGTCGTCCGAAACAACTTCTGTCGTATTTACCTCTTCATCAGGAAAGTAGGTATTCAATGGTTGATATTCCTCGTCGATCGGGTTCTCAGCCAAATGGTCTGCTAATGCTTGAGCCTTCATTGCCGTGCGAGTGACATAGACTATGTCAAACTCAGTGAGCAGGATTTGCCACTTTGCCAATCTTCCGGTGGGCATCGGTTTCTGGAATATATACTTCAAAGGATCCAACCGAGTAATGAGGTGAGTTGTATGGGCTTGGAGGTAGTGTCTCAATTTCTGAGCGACCCAAGTTAAAGCACAACACGTTCTTTCCAGCAAAGTGTACTTGACCTCATAACTAGTGAATTTCTTGCTCGGGTAGTAAATCGCCTGCTCTTTCTTCTCTGTCGCATCACGTTGTCCGAGGACACAACCAAAAGAATTTTCCAAGACTGTTAAATACAAGAAAAGAGGTCTCCCTGGCTCTGGCGGGACTAAAACTGGAGGGTTCGACAAATATTCTTTGATTTTGTCAAAAGCTTCTTGGCATTCAGCCGTCCATTTGATTGCAGCGTCTTTCTTCAACAACTTGAATATGGGTTCACACGTGGAAGTCAACTGAGCGATGAACCTACTGATGTAGTTCAGTCGGCCTAGAAGACTCATTACATCTTTCTTTGTTCTGGGAGGAGGTAAATCCCGGATGGATTTTATCTTTGTGGGATCTAATTCAATACCTCTTCTACCTGACTATGAAACCCAAAAGTTTACCTGACGGGACTCCAAAAGCGCATTTGGCTGGATTCAACTTCAAATCGTACTTCCGCAACCTCTCGAAGAATTTCCTCAAGTCTCGCACATGATCGCCCTGAGTTCTGGATTTGATGATCACATCGTCCACGTACACCTCTATTTCCCGATGCATCATGTCGTGGAAAATGGCAGTCATAGCTCTCATGTATGTTGCTCCCGCGTTTTTTAAGCCGAATGGCATGACTCGGTAACAGTAAGTTCCCCAAGGTGTGGTAAAAGCAGTCTTCTCGGCATCCTCTTCATCCATCAATACTTGATGATATCCCGCATAACAATCCACAAACGACTGTATCTCATGTTTGGCACAGTTATCAACAAGGATGTGGATGTTCGGTAAAGGAAAGTTATCTTTAGGACTCGCTTTATTCAAATCTCGGTAGTCAACACACACTCGAGTTTTTCCGTCCTTCTTTGGCACGGGCACAACATTAGCCAACCACGTGGTGTATTGTACCACTCGAATTACCCCGGTTTTCAACTGCTTAGTGATTTCTTCTTTGATTTTATCACTGATGTCAGTCTTGAACTTTCTTTGCTTCTGTTGCACTGGGCGACAGTCAGGGTAGATTGGTAATTTGTGCACCACTAGATCAGCTCCTAATCCCGGCATGTCGTCGTAAGACCAAGCAAACACGTCTTTAAATTCAAACAAGAGTTGGATTATTGCATCTCGTGTTTTCTCATCTGTGTGGATGCTTATCTTGGTCTCTCGGACCTCTTCATCAGTTCCCAAATTAACCGGTTCGGTGTCATTCAAGTTTGGCTTAGGTTTATTCTCGAAATGTTCCAATTCTCGATTTATTTCCCTAAAAGCCTCATCTTCATCGTATTCCGGTTCTTGGTTCATTATTTCTAGATTAGGTGGCGTGTTCGGATTTGAGCATGAGTTCCGCAAGCATGTCATGTTATTTAAAGCCGCATTATTAGGACTGAAAAGGAAGAATAAATAACAAAATTAGAAAGAGTGCAGAAATGAGGAAATATTTATTTTATTTTCTTGGAATTTTTTGAAAACAAACAAAATTACATTGGGGAAACCAAAATACAAGAAAACAAAGAAAAACATCCAAGCTACGTCCCGAAGTAACTTGTGATGAAGGAAAAACGACAGGACAAATCTACCAGAACTCCCGCCTGATTGGGAAGGGTGTGGCTATCCAATTTTGCAATTTAGCTTCAGGGCCCACATACAGCACCTCAGCGGTGCTTGTTCCTTCTCCCGATTGAACCATATTAACATCATAGAGCATTTGTCTCATGGCCCCACATATTTCTTCAATTTCCTCCGATGTGAAGACCTCGTCTTCTTCTTCTTCACTGTACCTTGGTCGGACAAAAGTTTGGTACAGATGTGGCAATGGTTGCGGCAGAACCCATCCTTTCTCCTTTCTCTTGTTGGCCCATCTCTCATCTTCAGGTGTTGGGCGAAAGCCTACCCCGAAGAACTTTTCAGCTACAGGTAAAGTTATCAGCTTCGGCACTCCTTGTAGGGACTTTCCCAAACCTTTTCCTGGCTGGAAGCCATGTTTAATCATTTCTTTCGCCACCATGATGGAGGCATTAGACAAAAAAGGTTGGGGGAGAGGGTCCCCTTCTTCGTGTTGATCTGCCAACACAATCTCGAAGGCTTGATAGACTATGTGTTCGCTTCCCACTTCCGCTTCCAAGCAGGGGATGGATGGATCTCGATAAATTGATTGCTCGTCCTCTCCGTGGACCACGATCTCTTGTCCCTTGTGCTCAAATTTTAACATCTGATGGAGGGTAGAGGGCACAGCTCCGGCCGCATGAATCCATGGTCTCCCTAGAAGAAAATTGTAAGAAGTGTCCATATCCAAAACTTGGAATGTCACTTCGAAGTCCACCGGGCCGATGGTCATAATTACATCAATCTCTCCGACGGTATCTCTTTTTACACCGTCAAAAGCTCGCACACATATATTGTTAGGCCGAATCCTTTCGGCTCCGATCCCTATGCGGCCTAAAGTGGAAAGCGGGCATATGTCTACCCCCGAACCCCCATCAACCATGACCCTCTTCATATAGTAGCCTTCGCTTTTGACAATCAAATGCAAAGCTTTGTTGTGGGCGGCACCCTCCAAAGGCAAATCAGCTTTACTGAAGGAAATCTGATTGATCGCGAAGAATCTTTCCGTCATTCTTTCAAGTTGTTCGGATGAAGTCTCAATAGGCACGTATGCCTCATTCAAAGCTTTTAGCAAAACCTTTTGATGTTCAGTAGACTTCATTAGAAGGGACAACATCGACACCTGCTCCGGGCATTTACGCAATTGGTCTATCACCTCATAATCAGGCATTTGCATCTTTTGAAAAAAGACCTCTGCCTCTTCCGCACTTACAGGTTTCTTTGACGGGAAACGCCTTTGTGTGGCGTTATTTACCTCCTGTGTGTTTAAGTACTTCTGTCCTAGGACACTCTCGGATGAATTTCCCACAATCTCTTTCCCTTTGCGCGTAACAAGTGTTCGTTGGTAGCTCCGGGGTACTGCGGATGGATCTGTCATTGGTTTTTGTTGCACGCGTGCAATAACCACAGGTTCATCTGGTTTTTGGGCCACATAAGTTCCCTTTGGTACATACATTGATGTTTCTCTCTTTAAAAGGAACTTCTTGGGGGCACCTATGGACAATGGTTTTTCCACTCTACCTCGTGGGAGGTAAAGGACTCCGCTCTTCTGAGACGATGCTTTCAATTCAATCGTCTTTTCAGATTTGGTCTCGAGAGCTTCAACCTTTTTCCCCATTTTCTCTTGTTTCGGGGTAGCCTCAGGACGCTTCTCTACGTTGGCGATGGCGATTATCGCTTTCAAAGCTGGGTCAAATTCTTTGTCGTCACAAATCATCCCAATCACCGGTCCGTTGTTGTGGGCTGGCAATGGGTTATTTGTCACATTTGGGATGTCTTCATCTGCGAAGACTATCCTCCCTTGATTGATCAAATCTTGCACCGCCTTCTTTAACGTCCAACAATTGTCGGTGCTATGTCCCTCAACACCTGAATGATAGGCACAGTATATTCCTCGTCTGGTAGGTAGGAGAGTCTGGATTCTGCCTGTTCTGCGGAACATGCTGCAATAGGTTTTCTTGCCCGAGTTTTGGGAAAAGAGTGGAATACGGCTCCCCAATCGGTGTAAAGCTCGTTTTGGGTTGCTCACGGTGGCGAGCGTTATTTGGCCGTGGATTATACTGGTTTGGGTAAGGAGGTTGGTTTCTCTGGAACGGAGGTGGATTCCTGTTGGCTGGTAGCTGTGGCCGTGCCTGAGGTTGAATGTTCATGACTGCATAGGGTGGAGGCGGAGGAGCATAAGCCATGCCGTGATGTGGATAATAATGTTGGGGGGCCCCGTCGGAGAATACCTGCCTTGAGGTTCGATATCTCCTGTCTTCTACCGCTGCCATAGCAGATTCTTCTTTCTTCTTGCTTCGGGGCATCCCTCCAGACCCGCCTTGAATGGCTTGGGAAGTTGCCCGAATGGCCGCTTGGCTCAAAATTCGCCCTGTTTTCAAACCATTTTCTACCATTTCTCCGATCTTGATAGCTTCGGCGAAAGGTTTTCCCATCGCCGACATCATATTTTGAAAGTAATCGGGCTCTTGAGCTTGGAGAAAAGTCGTAACCATTTCAATTTCGTCCATGGGGGGTTTCACCCTGGACGCTTGCTCTCGCCACTTGATGGCATATTCTCTGAAGCTTTCTGAGGGCTTCTTTTTTAAGTTCGATAGAGAATTCCCGTCCGGCGCAATATCGATGTTGTATTGGAATTGTTTTACAAAATCTCTGGCCAGATCATCCCAGATGTGCCATCGAGATATGTCTTGATCCATATACCATTCGGATGTTATTCCGACCAAACTTTCTCCGAAGTACGCCATCAACAATTCTTCCCTGCCGCCGGCACCCCTCAATTGATTGCAGTATTTCTTCAAATGAGCAATGGGGTCGCCATGTCCGTCGTACTTTCCGAACTTTGGTGTCTTAAGACCTGATGGCAAATGGACGTGCGGGAACATGCACAGATCGGCGTAAGATACACTCTTCTGTCCACTCAGACCTTGCATGTTCTTCAAGCTTTGTTCCAAACTCCTCATTCTTTTTGCCATCTCATCTTGCTCGGGGGTCTTTGGATTTTGGCTCGGTAGAAACTCATATCGAGGCGGCTGAGAATATGTGTTGGCTGCAACCTGGGTATGGTCCCGTGTAAGCGGTGGTGCTGGGAATGTAAAGGATGAGGAGTCGAAGAAAGGAGCATGTGCGGTGGGGTGCGTTGTGATTGGAACTGGCAACTCAACCGACGTTCTTGCAGACGTATCATGTGGTGTCACCCGAGGATGGGATGTGGAGGGTGATTCGGAGAGGTTTGTAGCATTGGAATACCCGAACAGAGTAGGCGGGTAATTGATGGGGGTATTTGAAATACCGCTTGACCTGAGAAGAATTTCAGGGAACCCAGGGACCAGACTCGGGGGCTCTTTCCCGTTGTTCCAATCGTCCAACATCTCGAGCATGCGGCAACGCAACATTCTATTTTCTTCCAAAGCTGCCGACTCAGTAACCGGGATGGTTGTCAATGAGCTTTCCTCTGAAACGGGAATGGTTGCTAAAGGCATTTCCGAAGACATGTTGGCACCCTTTTTTGATCTAGTAAAATAGGAATGAGTACTTTCTGGTTGCCGAACTTTTCCTTTGGACCTTGTGAAGTACGAATGTGGTGCCAGATTACCACAAAGTCAACCACTTTTACTAAAACCTGAATTTGGCAAACAAACGGTTAGTCTGAAACAACATAACAGATAAGTAATCTCACGTCGGGTGTGATGCAATTATACAGGTGATGATGTTGCTACATGTATTTGTTTGCGATGCGTCATTCCGGTTTGTATTTTCCTTCGCTTTCATCCTTTATCAATCTTCTTTTTCTTTTAACTTCTCCCCCCCCTTTTTTATTTATTTATTTATTTATTTTTTAGTGATGGTCGAATCTTATGTGGATTGCCTACGTATCATGTCCCCGCACGAATCAGACCGGGCGTAGTTCGGAAACAATAGACATAAGATGAAGTGTTCATGAATTTTATTTCAACAAACTTAAAACTTGAAACACTTGCAAAATACAGCAATGGAGAAAAACTTGTAAAAGGACAAACAGACTCTAAAACAAAAGACTCTCCTAAGCATGTTCCAAAGCCTCGAATCTTTGCGCCCGGGGGGCGTTGTCTGGCCTTGCTGCAGTTCTTGGGGTGAGATCTTTCTGTATACTTTCCAATTCTCCCATGACTTGGTGGACACATTCCATGATTGAAGAAAAGAGGGCAGGCCGAGGTACTCGTTCGCAGTTCAAACACCTCATAGTAATGTAGTGCCCGATCTCATTGATCCTGGTTCTGATTATGTCTTTTTCTCTGAGCAGCTGCCCTATGTGCCCGTTCTTTGCCCCTAATACTTGAGAGTTGCCGGAGACATGGTCCAAGAGCCTATCTATTTGTCTTTCCATCCGTGCCATCAAGTTGTGACAACGGTCTCTATCTGCTTTAGCATCCCGGACTTGCCTGAGAGTTCGCTCTTTAAGAGTGGCATTTGCTTTTCTCAAATCAACGATGATCGCATCATAGTCTTTCTCTACTTGTTGTAGACGGAGTGCTTTTTGGTGGGCCGCTCTCTTCCATTTTGTTCGGACTGCAACCAAAGCCGCTTTTGCCTTCTCCAAGTCTTCTTGGTGTTCAAAGGCTTTCCTTTCCAAATCGTTTATCAGCATCTGATCACTCCGACTCCTCCTTGACCTTTCTGCGGCCAATTGCATTTCTTGAATTTGAGTTTGGAGTGCTTCTCTTTCTCGCTCCCAACCGGCCCTTTCCCGATCGAAGTCAGCCTGTTGTATGTCCATGGCCGCTTCCAGGATTCCTTTGTCTTCTTTTAAAGTGTTGATGCAAGATTGGAAATTTTGTGCTCTCTCATGCTCAACCTCCCTAACTCTGGCTTCTATTTCTCTCTCCCAATCGACGGCATACTTCACCGACCTTTCTGACCTTTGCTCTGGTATTGGTTGGTTGTGGAACCATTCAAGATAAGCGAGACTCACTTCTCCCCGTTCCCGATCGGCAACCATTTCGTTGATGTCGGAGAGTCGACTACCGAACCACACCTTCTGTGCATAAGTCTCTCTCGGGGTCTCTTCTGTCACAAATTCCCATACAAATGATCGCATATCCTCAATTGGGGCCCTTTTCTGTTCTCTTCCCAGCTGCCGCATGACACGTAGCGGGGCATATGGTTGGAAACCCCTGAAACCCATTAATATGTAGAACGGGCGGTATGTCGACATATGCATGATTTTGGCGGAAGGGAACCAATAATAATTCCAGGTAAGTTGATCGGCTCTCAAAGAGTTGAGGAGTTCTTGCCAAGTCCTCAAGTCTTCTGGAAGGTTACAACGGGCGGCTCTGTTTGTATGACAGCGAATATAATTCAGCCAATCTGCTTTGAAGTTTATCACAATTGGGTGATGGTAGAGATGCTCTATAAACCACATTTGTAATAAAATATTGCAACCCTCAAAATAGTCTTGTCCTTCTTGGCACCGAGTTAAGGCCCGAAAGATGTCTCCTAGTATCATCGGAAGAACAGTGTGTTCCTCGTTACTCTGTAGATACGAGACCACCGCAGCTAAACGGATTCTGATGCGTCCACCACGTTCGGGAAAAACCATGGTTCCCAAAAAAGCGATCATGAAAGCATAGATTCTTAAATCTCCCTAGGCGTCATAATTTAGCTGGTTAACAAATTCGACGTTTGAGAATTTCCCAAACCCTTCCTTATCACCAAATCTGTCGTAGAGATAATCTAGTGGCACCCAACCGTTCTCCATACAACCGAGGGGAACCCGCCGGAGACATAGCTTTTTCAAGAAGTTATTCACACTCATCTGCCTAGGAGCTGCAGGTCTCATCTTGTGCAAATCTCTTCCGAGCCCTGTGAGTCCGCCCAATTCTTCCAAAGTGGGTGTCATTTCACAATCCCGAAATTTGAACACATTGCTTGTTGAGTCCCAAAAACTCACTAAAGCTCTGATCACATTTTTATCCGGTTTTATCATCATGATGTCCGGAAGAAATTTGAGGTGCTTGTGAACTTGATTTCTTTCCCAAGCTGAAAAACTAGTCCACCATTTACGGAGCCGATCTGGGGTTTTGTCCTGGACCATGAACATAGGTGGCATTTCGTCTCTCACCCTTTTTTGGCCGATTCGTTGCGAGGAAGTCATGCCGATCCTAGAAAAGATAAAAAATGGATTTTTTTTTTTTTCAAAATTTTTATTTTTTATTTTTTTATTATATATAAAAAAACGAATCTTGTTAATACGGCCTTTCAGCACTTGAAGAAGATTTGAAGGCTGTATAACAGGATACCAGTGTGATGTCTATATTCCGTTTTGCAAAATTAGTCCTCCGGCGCCTCTTTTGAGGCGTTTGGCTATTTTTGCAAAATTTCCTAACTCTCGACTAAGAACAAAAATCCTAATTCTAATATTTTATTATTGTTTTCCTTAAAAAAAAAATATCAGTATTAGTTGAGCCCGATATGGGTTGCCTACGTATCTCATGTTTGGTGAGAATCAAACTTGCGTAGTTCAAAAATAAAAGAACTAAATCATTTCAAGAAAAAAAACAAACTATTTTTAAACAGCATTTCTAAAACAAATTATTTTCAAAGGAACTAAAAAAAAATTTATTTGGAATTTTTTTTTTTTTTTTTTGCATTTTTTTTTCAAAATTATTTTCAAAGAAACTAAACTATTTTCGTAAAATTAAGAAAATTTATTTGGAATTTTTTTTTTTGCATTTTTTCAAAATTTATTTTTTAAAGAACTAACTATTTTCGTAAAATTAAGAAAATTTATTTGGAATTTTTTTTTTGCATTTTTTTTCAGAATTTATTTTTAAAGAACTAACTATTTTTGTAAAATTAAGAAAATTTATTTGGAATTTTTTTTTTTTTTTTTTTTTTTTTGCATTTTTTCAAAATTTATTTTCAAAGAACTAACTATTTTCCATAAAGCTATTTTTGACTCTATACCCTGACGTTTTCCACTTCTTTCTCTCTTTTTAACAAACCGGTCGGCATGTAAGATCGAAACAAATAAATACACACAGAAAGATGCAACAAGTTGGTCTTTTGTTTCAGGTACACCTGTCCTAGACAGGCCCAACCCCTGTGTTGAGCCTCCTAAGTCAAATATGCACACGATGCAAATAAGCGTTCCTATCGGGGATCCGGCATAAGGTTTTGTTATTCTAAGTCATCATCCTGTTGGAAAAAGTGTCTAGACTGGCTTTAACTCGAGCGGAAAACTCGAGCCGAAGAGTGTCAGTGCACCGGTAGCATGGCTTTCCCGCTTAATTGACAAAACTCTCCGCCTAAACATGTGTGACTACAAAATCCTTCACCGGGTGCCAAGCACCACAGCTATCTTGAGAAAAACGGGCTATGTCCAACAAATGCCCGGTATTGTATTTCAAAAGACTCAAAAGAGAAAAATGGGTATCGGCACAATTTATATACAGTTCACGAAATATCAAAGCGGTAAAGCAACATTTAGCATATAAAATATAAACATGTAATAAAATCGGATAATAAATAAGCCAAATACAACAATTATTCAAAGCTCGAATTCTTAAAACCCTGAACCAGGTAGTCCTGAGTTTTATTCCCCAGCAGAGTCGCCAGAGCTGTCACACCTCCTTTTGGCGCGCCCTTCCCCGGAGGGTAGATGCGCGAGGGAGTTTTTCCAATTTAAGTGACAATATTCGAAATGGGATTATTTGTTTATTTCAGAGTCGCCACTTGGAATAAATTATGGTGTCCCAAGTCACCGATTTATTTAAATCCCAATTCGAGGAAATTCTTGACTTTCCAAATGAAGTCTGCGAACCAGAAATTCTAAGTAAGGAATTCTGTTGACCCGAGGGAAGGTGTTAGGCACCCCCGGATCCCGTGGTTCTAGCACGGTCGCTTCAATTATTGTAAATGGCTAAAAACATCTGATTTTATGCATGTTCAATACTATAATGCGATTTTAAATCAATTACCGCGTTTGGTTATTTTTAAGAAAAAGTGAACATTGTTATTGAGGGGCCCCGCAATTTTATTTCTTCTATTTAGCTAGGCTCGTAACATTTTTTTTTTATTTTTTTAAAAGGATAATCCTAAAGTGACTACATTTTTCTATTTAGTTATCCCCAAATTAAAAGAGAAAATTCCTAATTAATTAAGAGACTAAAAATATGCAATACATCCAATTAATTTATGGAAAATATTCATGAAACAGAAAAATAAATAAACAAACATTTTTAACAAACTCAAAATACTACAATTTGATTTATTAACTTATTATATTTTTTTTTTGTACAATAAAAGATAAAATACATACTCAAGTCGTGATATTGTTTGCTATATTAAAATAACTGTTTAACGGAAGTAGACATGGCTAAAATCTAAATAAAAGTAAAAATACAAAATCGGCAATTAATACTTATACAAATTAAACCAATTATTTTACAACTAATTTAAACACATATTTTAATTGACTTAAAAGGTAAAATTTACTATTTAGAAATATTTAAAGGAACAATAATTTTCCTTAATTACTAATACTTATTTAAAGAAAAAAAATAGTATTATTTATTCAAATCGAACCTAAATGCCTAAATTTTACGCCAAATAAATAAAAATCATATTTTATTAAGCTAGCTACATATTTGCAATTTTGGTTTATTAAAAAACAATATTAAAACATTAGCTACTAAACTAACTAGTTTTTTATTTAACTAAAGAGATGACTTATTTCTTTTTAATTACTCAAAAACTTGGATAATGAAACATGCTTATACTTATACTAATTAATAACAATATTGAAGTGAATTATTAACATAAAAAATCTAATAGTTATGAGAAAATTCACACAATCCAAATCATACTACAATTTCAACTCGAATTACTGTTTCGAGATATT
Organism: Nicotiana noctiflora; assembly: GCA_032618575.1. NCBI lineage: Eukaryota > Viridiplantae > Streptophyta > Magnoliopsida > Solanales > Solanaceae > Nicotiana > Nicotiana noctiflora. The sequence goes on from JASVEL010012742.1 coordinate 294,584, forward strand.
ATTGATACAAAACTTAAAATGTAAAAAAAAACAAAGACATAAGTTTTATCCCAATCAACTTCAAAATCATATTACACCTTATACTGAAATTAAACAGTAAGTGCTTTTCAAGGAGTGTACCTGAACAGCAAGAGGAGAGGAAAATAATTAGTATAAGCAGTAATTCCAGCAGTGCAACAATAACAGCCAGCAATTCCCAGTAACAGACTTTCTAAGACTAATTAAAACTTTCCAATAGTAACAAAAATCAACACCAAAACAGGCAACTAAAACAGCTCTTAATTTTCAAATTCTCACTGTTTTTAGTATTAAAACCTCTCAAGTGCGTATGTTCTATTCTCTCTTTTTTATCTCTCTGTCTCTCTTCCCCTTTTTATTACCATACTTCTATTATATATACATCAGTGTAAGGCTGCTACATAATTATTATTACACACTATTACTAATTGCCAATCAGAAAAGTAGTCAAACGTGGGTCCTACTGTCCCCACTCTCTTTAACTTTAATAATTGATGTCCCCACCCACCTGACATTGTCCCCCTAATTTTCAAACCTACTATTTGTCTTGTAGTAATTGAGGGTCCCACCTTCCCTAAATCACTCCTCAAATTACTCCCCAAATTACTCCCGTAATTATTAAAAATTACTATTCTAACCTTGTCAGCTATAACCAATTCATCTAAATCAAACAACCAAAATATAGCAAACTTAAACAATTCTTAAACAACTTTAACAACAATTCTAACAACATGATGAACAACCAAGAACAACATTATTTTTAATAACCCAAAATTCCAGATTCATCAACAATAACAAACAAATAACTTCAAATCACTTAAACTCAAATTAAATTAAACTTAACATATCAAACCAACTATTTCAATTCTGTAATTCAAATCCGAATTTAGACTTAAGCAAAATAATGAAACGAATTTAATTTACTAAACTCAATAATCAACTAAAACTTGAACTACTAAGGGACATATAGGAACAATTTAGTAAATTAACTACAACTCTTTCATTGACAGAAAGAATACATAGTAAGTAATAAAATCAAGAATTCCAAACACACCCTCAAGTTACTGATTAAAGAAAGCTTAAAGCATGCTAATTTACAGAAATTGATATGGAGTCCAAGCAAACTCCAAATAAACCAAGAAAAACAGTAATAGTTAATACTGTAGAAGCATATTAAAAAGGAAAAAGAGAAAGTAGGTAGCTTCAGTTTCAGACTAGAAGGACATGAACAGTATTTTCCAACCTAGGAACAACTGAGTGTGAAATGAGACATATTCCATGAAAGGAGATAATGGAGCAGAGACAAACAGAATACTTTTAACTCTCAAAACTCAAAAGTCAAGCATAATAAGAAAAAGAAGCAGAGCAAAATCTAGAGAAAATATGGGTGGTGGGACAAGAAAATTTAGTCACAGAAAGTCAAATAATCAGCCAGACAAGCGCCGGGGGAAAAGAAAGAAAGAAAGAAGGAACAAAAAGCTGTGGTCATTTTAGTGTGGTTGGCGTTAGGTTGGGGCTGGAGGTTTTGACGTTGGGGGCGAGCTGGTCGACGGGCAGCGTGGACGACGAGCAGCACTGCGAGGCGTGCTGGCGATAAGGCATGGGTGAGGCAGCCATGGTTGTGGAGCTTGGGTGGTTGGAGAAGATGAAGATGGATAGGGGGTGGCTGGTTAGAGAAGAGAGAAGGAGAAAAATATTTTTAGGGTTTTGGCAAATGAGAGTGTAATGAGGGGTCTTGGGGGTGTTTGGTATATTAGAAATGTAGGAATTAATCTCAACCGTTGGATTATTACATCCAACAGCCAAGATTAACGGGGTGATGGGTAGGTTAGGAGATAGACCGGGTCGGGGCGGGTCATTTGGCCGGGCCGAGTCGGGTTATTACGGGTAAGAGACTGGGTTTTGGGCTGGGTTACTGGGCATGTGTCTTTGGGCTTGGTATTTCTTTTTCAAGCTGGCCCAATCCGGATTTTCACTCCATTTAAATCTATTTTTCTTTCTTTATTCTTTGTTTTATTTTAAGAATTAAAACTAAAAATCATAATTTTAATTACAAAATAAATTAAACCATCACAATTACTAATTAACTCTAAGTAGTAATTTTTCACAAACAATCAAACATCAAACCGCATAATTTTGACTAAAAATGCAAAGATAACCAAAATTACTTAATTAAATCCTAAATTCAAGATAACAAAAATTACTTAATTAAATCCTAAATTAAAAATGCAAATATATATATATTGTATATTTTAACAAACAAATATGTATGGACAAAAATGCAAATAATAATTAAGAAAATTAAACAAAAATTTTAGAAAGTCATACACAACACCAACATACAATAATTTTGGATCTAAAAATACTAACAAAATACGGACAAGAACAAAAATTTGAAATCGACTAACCGGATTGAGACAAACGATCAGTCGTCCAGATTCATTATATATATATATAAACATATATACATATACACACAGAAGAAGAAAAAGAGCATAATGGCAATGAAAACATAGGTGGGGAGTGGCTCCCGGATTACTGCCTGGCGGTTGTTTTTGGGAAACATTCCGGCGGGTGTTATTGGAAGGTTGAAGAAGAAAAAGAAAGAGTGGTGCGTAAGGGTTGTGGCGGCTAGGGTTTGTGGAGTGTATAATGGCTGGTCTCTACTGAGACCAAAGCCTTATATACTCGGAGCCCTCAAGATGATCCTGGCCGTTGGATCTCTGATGATCAACGGTCGGGCTTGGCCTAATCAAACGATGCCGTATTGACCCATATGAGGCCATCGGTCTCCTCCGTAGGATCATCTGGATTGGACAGTTGAGATCAAGTCCCTCATATTAATTAACCATTAAAAATCCGTTAATAATCTCAACCGTTAGATCCGAGGAAATAAACGGCTGATATTCTATCAATTTAAATAACTGGACCGGATCTTTTGGGCTAAAACATTGGGCCACAATTCAGACATAATCTTGGCCCCAATTCTTATTACGCCTGTATATATATATTTTTATTATTTAATTATTTAAATAAATAAATATGCACAGATAAATGCAAATAATACAAGAAAATAACAAAAAATTCACAACAATCGCAAGAAAACTAAAAATTATTTTATTTTGAATCTTTGGGAGTATTTCTCTTATAGGGCAAAAATCACGTGCTCACAGCTGCCCCTATTGAAGTGGACGGTCTCGCCAAGCTAGCAGAAGCCACCAGAAATATCAACAAGGAAAACGTGGTCACACTTCTCCATTCCTCAATAGACCAAGTCAAGTTCCATAAACCTAACTAGGGACTGGAGAAATCATATCGTAGCATATTTGCAGGAAGGAACGCTCCCACAAGATAAGAAAGAAGCTAAAAACTTTGAATACAAGTGTCTAGATACAACCTCGTAAACTATGATCTTTACGAAAGGACATTCGGCGGCCTCCTGGCCAAATGTCTTGGGCCAAATCAAACAAGGCGGGTACTAGAAGAAGTACACGAGGGGAACTATGGTGCCCATAAAGGAAACCGCACCCTCATTAGATGCCTTATCCATGTAGGATACTACTATCTTTCCATGAAAAAAAGGCTGCAAATTACGTCAGAAAGTGTGAACATCGCAAAAAATATGCCCCTATGATACACCAAGCAGGAGAACTCCTACATTTTGTCACTTCGCCATGGCCATTCATAAAGTATGGGATGGATATTGTCGGACCCCTCATAGCAGGCGAGGAAAACTACGTTTCCTTTTAGTTTTAACTGACTATTTTTCTAAATGGGTGGAAACAGGTGCATACACTCAAATATGAGAGCAAGAAGTTATCGCGTTCATATGGAAAAATATAAAATGCCGCTTCGGCATTCCCAAAGAAATCAGTTGTGACAACGGACCCCAATTCGTTGGAAAGAAATTAACCGAGATTTATGAGAAATAACACATCAAGCGAATACTCTTCACACCCTACCACCCTGCCGCTAATGGCCTAGCCGAATCATCCCACAAACAATTTTGAATATATTGAAAAAGAAGCTTGTGAACACCAAAAGGCTTAGGCCTGAACTACTGCTAAAAGCCTCTATTCAAGCATATATTTATGTGGGGTAGTAAAAAGGGAGGTGTGACAGTACTGACGCGATCATACCCGTCAAAGTCGGAGAACCCAACCTAAGATACTCCAACGAGAGTGGACCAAGTAATGAAGAAAGTAGGTTACTAGACCTGGATGTAGTCGAAAAGCAAAGAGATATGGCTCACATGAGAATGGTAGCCCAAAAGCAACAAGCAGAAAGGTACTATAACAAGAAGGCCAAAATACGACCACTCAAGGTCGGAGACTACGTCCTCAAAGCTAAAACTCAAGCAGTGAAAGACCCCAATGAGAGAAAACAAGGAACAAATACAAAATCACGGCCGTAGCAAACAAAGGAGCATTCCAGTTAGAGACAATGGAAGGAAAGCTACTCCAAAATAATTGGAACATCGCCCATCTCAAATACTTTCACTTCTCAAAAGAGGCGCCGCCTAAGTTGTACTCTTTTTACCACATTTGGTTTTTGTCCCAATCGGGTTTTCTCGATGAGGTTCTTAATGAGGCGGCAAAGGAGACACCTCAAGGTGTGAAGTATTGTTCATTACTCAGCCCGTCGACGTGATCTCTAGGCCAAGTAATGAAGGGACTAGGTATATATTGCCATAGTATTCACAAAGTCGACATGTACTTCCTACATGAACATAATCAAATCTCCAATGTATGAATGAAAATCCCAATGGCTAAGGCCATAGACGACAAACGAGTTCGATTTCACTCGAACCACAATGAGATACTACTTCGACACTAGATCGAAAGTAACATCTCAATGGCTAAGGCCATCAATGAAAAATGAGTTCGACTGCACTCGAACTACGATGGCATACTTATTCGACGCCAGATCGAAAGCTACATCCCAATAGCTAAGGCCATCGACGAAAAATGAGTTCGACTTCACTCGAACTACGATAAGATACTACTTCCAGATCAAAAGTAACATCCCAATGGCTAAGTCCATCGACAAAAAAATGAGTTCGACTGCACTCAAACTACGACGGGATACTACTTCGATGCCAGATCGAAAGTAGCATCCCAATGGCTAAGGCCATCGATGAAAAACGAGTTCAACTTCACTTGAACTACGATAGGATACTACTTTGATGCCAGATTGAAAGTAACATCTGAATGGCTAAGGCCATCGACAAAAAAATGTGTTCGACTTCACTTGAACTACGATGAGATACTACTTCGACGCTAGATCGAAAGTTACATCCCAATGGCTAAGGCCATCAACAAAAAACGAGTTTGACTTCACTCAAACTACGATGGGATACTAGTTAAACGCCGGATCGAAAGTGGCATCCCAAGGGCTAAGGCCATCACCAAAAGAAAAGGGTTGACCTCACCTAAAGAAAAATTAGCTTAATAGTTCGATAAGTACCACCGATACCATAAATATTACAAATATCATCAACAAACCGACAAAATAATTCTTTTATTACAACAAAATATTACTAAACACCTATCCAACGGGCTCATGCATTCCCTTACAAAAATCCTGAATCAAAAAGTAAGTACAAACCAAAAATTACACATCATCCCCGATCGTATACGCATCTTCATACCAAGAGTCAGAGGCAAGGCGGTTTGCATCATCAGAGTTGATATCATCCCCGTCAGGCATAAGACAGTCATACCCACATTCTTCATTAGATGCACGAGCTTCAGCACGCACGCCTTAAAGTTCTACTTCAGATGCTTTGCCTTCAGGACGAAGAGTCTTGTACACATTGAGTCGGGCCTCAACATGAACCCACAACTCATATAAATAATGAGGCACGGCCGAATCATCGAGGCACGAGATACAAAAGGTTGTGAGTTTTGACTCGCATCTCCCATTCTTAATAAGGCCACTTGCCCGGTCAACACAGCTAGCTGCACCTCTAACTCCTTAACACGACCCTCAAGACCTGCCACCTTGAGCGCGGATGCCTCTTCCTCCTTAGCCCACTCTGACCTACAAATATAAAGGGCATCTTCCAAGACCGTCGCTTTGGAAATAATTGCCGCTAGTCTGTCAGCACTCATATTCAGCTCACCCTTAAGCTTGTCAATCTCCGCTGACTTCACACTGGACTCGGCAGTCAAACTGGCCACCTTTGCCTGAAGGTCGGCATTCTCAGCCATCACACCTCTACTCGACTCAAGCTCGTCCTCCTTCATTATAAGAGACACCTCGAGTTCGCTGTTGTGGGCAATGGATTTCACGAGATATTTGTCCCGCTCTCTCAACTCCTCGACCTTGCACGCCAGTTGGTCTTCCCTCTATTTAAGCCCTAAACGAAACAATTGGAAGTCTAAGTCCTGAGTGTAGATTTTGATCATTTCACTGTGCTTGGTACGATATTTTTGATATTTGGAAGACATCTTCCTGTAGATAGCCGTTCTTTTTCTTTCCCACTCTTGCTCAATATCTTTGATAAGGACTTTCCACTATGAGAAAAAGTTAAAAATAAAGATAATAACTACAAAAACCCAACGATAAAAGGGAAAAGAAAACTTTATCTGCAAAGCCATGCCGGCAATGCTCCGATACAACTCCACATCTCTCATAATCCTGAGCACCTCATTTTTGGGGGAACCACACAAAGGGGCTAAGGAAGAAGCCACATGCTCATAGTTCGACAATAAGTTATTATCCCTGGGATAACTATATGCCGATCATAACCCTCCATCCTGACCTCTACATGAGTGTGGTGTTCTACAAACTTATAAACGTTGTAAGGCCCCGACATCCGAACCCGAGACTTCTCCCTCAACACATGAGCCCCCTTCAATGATGGACGATGCGCCACCCTCAGCAGAGAGCACAAAACTACCTTCTGGGTAAAACCCTTCCATTTGGGGGGACCTCCCCGCCAAGATGGCGTCGGCCATATGGCAGAGGTGCCGTCTGTGACACACCCACCCTACTTCTACCAGTATCCACGACCACATACTTTCCAAGCTCTACTCTTCTCCTCTTTCTCAGTAACGACTCATCTCCGTTAGAGGATTCGTACAGGGGTCGATACATAAGAGGACTCATCCCTCACAACCAAATCCCGAGAGGGACCTCCTATTTGATGTGGCTGAGTACAACACCTTCAAATGGATTCAACTAGAGTAAACTACATTCTCGTAGCAGCGACAACCCGTCAGAATGTCGGGACTAGGGCCCTCCGTCTAGAAACTCTTTGACCTGCCATCACAAAAAGTCATATCAATAGTTAATGGTGTATAACCAACGAAGTGATGTAGGGGAAGACATTTAGCAGATGAAACTCTGAGGCCATAACATTTCACAAAGGTGGGCCAATCTTGGGTCTCCGCTACATGGGAAACAAACGTGCTACCCAATCCCTTATACCCATAATAGGGCGGGGTGGGCACCCCATAGCTGTAAATAAGAAGCAAACAAACCCTATAAGGAATGAAGAGGAAAAGAAAGAATAAAACAAGTGGTGACACTTACGATTCTTGTTCCACTACGTCGGGAACCTAGCGGGATCGAAGATAATGTGTTCGGTTTTGACAAAGAAGTACTTATGCCAAAAATTAAATCTTGGTCGGTCGTAGATCCCAACTACAATCCCTTTTTTTCCACGGTGCCTCAAATGCACCACAGTGGCCCTATAAAAGCTGGACGAGAACAAGTGCAAGAGGTGATGGACAATAACCTCACACCCAACCAACTCTGCATATTTTGTCAACAACAGAAGTACCTTAAGCGTGTATGGTGAGAGTTGCACTGGGAAAACTTGATAGAATCTGCAGAACTCCCCCGCTAACGGAGGGAGGGAGAAAGAATAACCGATCACAAAAGGGTACACGTAAAAACTATAGTACCCTAGTCTATGGACTTCCACGAAGTTCCTTCCCGCTGGAACCATCTCAACATGAGCGGGGATACTATACTTTGTACGGAGAGCATGGATATGAGCTTGTTCCGTTACAGAGAATACGAGGGCAGGAGTAGGATGAGAATATTTGAGGAAGTCGCTTCGAGATGTAGGTTGTCTCGGCAGTAACTTCTCCACAGTGGGAAAGCTGCCCCCTCTTCCACCATTATGTCCTTACCGTCAGAGGGGAGCGCCATGGACAACGGGGCGGCCTCAGAAACCCCCTCATGAGACTAATGCATTCTAGGCATTTCTTTGATGGAAAATGTGTTACAGCAGGAGAGAAAGTCGTTAACGAGGAATGGGAAAAAAAGAAGCAGAAAGTTGCTAGAACAAACGCAGGAAGGATGAGAAGGATAACTAGAAGTGAAATGGCCAGGAGTTCTTGAAAAAATAAACCATCCACCTATTTATAAGATTGGGTGGCACCATAATCGAAGCAGAAGGCAGTAGAGTGGCACCAAAATCGAAGCGACAAGCCCTCAACCCCTGTCTAAAAAACACGCATAATAATGACACACATGGAGGTGATGTCATTTCCCGATAAAATACATTATTCGGTGTCTTGTTGAGCACGATGATCTTCCATTATTGGCCGAGCCGTAATGTTTCGAAAGGCTAAATTTTTTCATAAGAGCGAGTGGTATCCGCTTATCAAGGACGCACCAAGCTACAACCTCGACAAGTGGAGGGACTAACTGTAGGGGTTCAAATTTGAACGACCATGACCGTTGACGAATAAGACCAACAACGAGACCCTCGTAGCTCTGTATCTTAAGAAGGATAATATACAAGCGAACAGAGACTGTACGACGCTTACAATAGTATAGTCCTAATAGGGGTATTAGGAATATTTTTCAAATATTCCCCATAATATGTCTTTTATAGTTCAGAAGGGGTTTGTCCCTTATATATAGTGAAAAAATAGCCTTGCAGGGACCCTGGATTTTTTTTGGAAACTATGAACACTGATTGTAATACTCCTCTACAAAAATATTTAGCATCTTTAATGTTCAACCACAAGATCAAGGAATATCATCCGTTGTGTTCATCTTATATACCTGTTCTTCGCTAAGATTTATCCCATCATTTTCTTTGATTGATTTATTAAAAAAAGTTACAATATCTTTTGAATCAAATAATACCTTCAATACAACAATTGAAAAGTGTGAATCACTCTAATACTTGTATAGTGTATTTACTTCAAATCAAATAACTTATCCTTAGCATGAACGGATAAATAGCCGTCTAAATTAAACCTTTTGATAATAACATTATAGGGGATTCGAAAACTACTAAAGAAAATCAAGAAACGTGTGGTATCTAAAAGAATATAAATATTCTTTTTCATGCTAAAACACGGCTACCGAATTAACAAAATAAGAAGTGATGTCAATTCAAGCACAATATAACAGTTACAAATTATGTTTCATTAGAGTAGGCAAAATATATAAGGACATGCTTTACAACCACATACCCCTATAATAGTAAATGGGGCCAAGAGTTTGTATAAGATGCCATGTTATTACCAAATCCAACAAAGCATCCTTGCCAAGGGAACATAAAAGTTGTACTTTTGCTTCCACAACAGATGCATTTTCTTCCATTCCTTATTTGTACACAACACAGGAATCTCAAAAGCTGAATGCCCATTTGTCTAAAAATATTGTTTTCAAATTCAAAAGGCTGTATTCCTCATTCTAATAACCAACGGACCCAAGGCATCACAAGTCTCATGCCTATATTTAAGGTAAGAGTGATAAAATGGTTAAAAGAAAATAATTAATCATTCATATTATCCATTAGAAAATGGGTTTGATAATAAACTTTTTAAATATGGGTCAAATATGGATAAGAATCATTTTATCCGTTTAAAAAATGGATAACCAATGGATCTAACTTTTACATTTATAAAGCCTCAAATTGAGGGTTCTTCAAGTTAGAGAGACTAAGATTCTCCCAAAAGTGTTCATATGCTTTTCATGGCTGGTTAAACTATTTTTTTATCCGTATTAAATATGAGTCGGGTCGGATAATTGATCCGTTTTCATTACATATTTTCGGCCCGAACTATATTCGACCCTACCCGCTTGTTTGCCGCTCCTAATTTAAAGTAATAGAAATATATGGCATAAAATACTAGTAAGATACATATAACCGAATTCAGGCTCCAAAAATCCGACTATGTCAAAGTGGTAAGTTTCATAGATAAGTAACAAAAAGAAAAATGATACGTAGTAAGTTTACCAACATTCTCCACATATTTCCAGCTTTGCTATTAGTTCACATTTTTAATAAACAAAATCATATGTCCGATATTTCACGGGTTTAAATTAACCAAAACTATTCTTTCGTTCCTTTTTATGAGGCACTATTACTATTTAGAAAATAAAAGATTTTTGTTTTTGGAATATTTTGATTTATAAACTATCACTACTTATAGCACTTCTTATGTAGCTTCAAACTTTTTAATACTTGGAATCTTTTCACATAAAATGAAACAGTGGGATTAATGGACTCTATAGAATGAGTTTATTAACTTTGATAATGAAGGAAACACAGAAAAGAAATAAATGTTGTCCACTATATATCTACAGTCTCTAGTGGTTTTTCTTTCCGTCATGAAATTACTTCATACAAACATTCGTATTTTCCGTATGTAGACAACCTTTAATTTGTGGTACGTCGAATCTTTGAACTTCATGACATCCAACCCATTCCTTTCTCTCTCTAGAGTCCTATATATAATTTCCTCCCGCAAGTAACATTCTTCAAACCAGCTCGCAGATTTCTACAATTCAATACTAAGCTACATTACCCTAGCTAGCTCGCCAAAAAAGAAGAAGAAGAAGAAGAAAAGGGTGAAGATGGCTTCTAGGGTTGTTGAACCACTTGTTGTTGCACGAGTGATAGGAGAAGTAGTAGACAGTTTCAACCCAAGTGTGAAACTGAATGTGATATACAACGGGAGCAAACAAGTGTTTAATGGCCATGAACTCATGCCTGCTGTTATTGCTGCTAAACCTCGTGTCGAGATTGGTGGCGAAGACATGCGATCTGCTTACACCCTTGTAATTTTCTTTTGTTAATTCTCCGTAACAAACGTACCTATATATGTCTTAATTACTCTGTCTGATTTTTGAGGTTTTCTAAACTTTTCAAATATTTCTGATATATTGTTTCCTTTCTTTTTCGTCTGGAAAGATTATGACTGACCCAGACGTTCCAGGTCCTAGTGATCCTTACTTGAGGGAACACCTCCACTGGTAATTATATTATATTATGCTATCTTTGATGTAAACAAATCTTTTGTATCAGTTATGCGTATCACATTCACGTTAATCGGCTTTCGCATTTGTTTTGGATTTTCAGGATTGTTACAGATATTCCTGGTTCTACTGATGCCTCTTTTGGTAAGCAAATTGACTATTCGTTATCATTGTAGCTCGAAATGATAAGTAATAATGGGCAAATTTCGTCATTTAAGTTGTTAGAGAGAATACAATTAAGTACTTAATTATGTAAACAACATGACCTTCCCTAAAGTATGCGAGCCTAATTCTTTTTATGACCAAATTAAACACATGGGAATTCATTTTCATATTGGGACTGTAAGACTAGAACTGAGGACTACAATGTTTAAGTGTGTGACCATAAAAGATTGAAGTTATTAAAGAGGAGACACTACTTTTTATGTACTTAAGTATGTTTTCTTGAAATTATATATATAACGTTAGAAATTCAACTGTACAGGAAGAGAGATAGTGAGTTACGAGAGTCCAAAACCAGTGATTGGTATTCACCGATATGTGTTCTTATTGTATAAACAAAGCGGAAGACAAACAGTGAAACCAGCAGCAACAAGAGATCATTTCAACACTCGACAATCATGTTCCTTTGGATCTACCGTCTTTCTGTCTTTATTTTTTTGGATTCTCCCTCCTTGTCTTGCTCTGTATATTTTAGAGCCCTCATGGGGAAGGAGAGGAACCCCTTATTTGGCTTCCTTCCTTGGTATTTATAAATGTGAACGGTATGAGATGGCCTTTGGTGGCTGCGTCCACGTTAGGAGGTCCTTCTAGATATAACGGATAGGCCGATACCTTAGTGATCATATAAAACATCATTAATTAAGAGTGATCGTGCCACTTATTAATCATACATTAGCCGGAAAAAAATTATTTATGTACTTAAGTATGTTTTCTTGAAATTATATATATAACGTTAGAAATTCAACTGTACAGGAAGAGAGATAGTGAGTTACGAGAGTCCAAAACCAGTGATTGGTATTCACCGATATGTGTTCTTATTGTATAAACAAAGCGGAAGACAAACAGTGAAACCAGCAGCAACAAGAGATCATTTCAACACTCGAAGGTATACGGCAGAGAATGGATTGGGAAGCCCAGTTGCCGCTGTCTATTTCAATGCCCAGAGAGAAACTGCTGCCAGAAGAAGATGAATTAAACCAGCCAATTACATCATAATATAAACATGCAAATAATCACTTTTAGTAGTAACTCCTTTAATAATATATTACTCTATCCATCTGTCTATTAATTAAAACATGTGATTTAAATAAGGTCTGCACTTTGCAGAATTAATGACACCCTTATCTTGTAGTACGTTCTCATGTGTATAACTCTAGTAAGTATATAGTACAACTTTGTACTTACCAGAAAAGTAGGTGAATGATTAAGCATAGAGTGTCGATCTTCATGCATCATGCAGATTCTGAGCTTTAATTTCCCACCAATTAGGTTGCCCCTCTGTTTCATTTGTTTGTGAGTTCTACTTGTACTTCATATTACTTGTTTGATGTATCAAATTGAAATAAAATGCATGTTCTTACGTTTGGTTGTTATTTTAAGAGTTTAAGTTTAAGCGCACGTAATTGTTTTTTTAGAGGTACTATATATAGTGCTTATCTAGCTGACCATCTCTTATTATTCCGTTTGTTTCTAATGATTATTGTCATTTTGATTTTGATTTTATAATGAGAGACTTCAACTAGATTTTTCATATTTAGAAGAAAATTTTATTAATTACTTTATCTTATGTCTTAGTTGACCATAATTTTTTATTTTCAAAAGTGTTACTAGTACTATTTATTAGTTAAAGATTGATATTTAATAAATTTTTATCACATATGATGAGAAAATTAAACTAATTAACTTATGGTTCTTAACATAGCTATTTCAATCATTTGAGTATAGAGAGTAAATATTGAATCACTCGCTATCCTTTGCTAACAAATATTAAACTGAATAATGTGATTTTTATAAGTCAATGCTATGTTAATTGAAACCAATGTTTAAGTTGAGAATAAAGGCATTACTTGTAGTTAGTTAGTTAGCTAAAGGTAGATTAATCTATTTATCTTAAATCGATTAGTAGGCTGTTAAGGAAGTTAGTAAGTTTATTATACCGTAGCTTGTATAAATACAATTTTGTACATAGAAATGATATACAGAAAAATTTCTCTCCATTGTTGCCTTCCTATCTCTGCATGTTCTCTCATCTCTTCATCTTCTATTCACAATTCTAGTATGGTATCAGAGCGAGACTAGGGATCCTTCACTCGATCTAAGTTGTCCGTCGAAGTTGGCATAGAGTAATTGAATTCAGAATTTGAAGGAATCAATTCCTTAAAAAATTCAAGCAATCGAAGTAGAGCTACCATGGGAGCCACATCTACTGATGCACCTGTAAATCCTGGAGTAATTGGAGTTAGAGCTACATGAACAAGTAGATCTGGTGTTGGTACTAAATATTGTGATAAATTTGGAGTTGATTTGCCGCATAACCATCCTCTATATCTCGGACCTTCAGATAAAAGTGGAGCATAACTATTTCCTTTCAATTGACTGGTACGACCAATTATACTCTATGGAATCGCTTGATGAGAATAGCCTTACGTGGGAGGAATAAGTCAGGGCTTGTTGAAAGAACACGAAAAAAGGAAAAATTTCATGAAAATATGTGAAGCAATGAGAAAGGTGTAATGCAATAGTATTTTTATGGCTTATGAATGTTATAACTCCACAGTTATTTGGACGAGGAGTGTATGGATAAGATGCACATACAGTACGGTAAGATCTTCATAAGAAGTTTAACAAAGTTGATGGCTCTCAATCATTCAACCAACATATAAAGATTGCAACACTATATTAAGGTACATCTTATATTTATGAGTATTACACAAAATTGAAAGACCTTTGGGATGAGTTTGAAGCACTAATCCGAGCTCCATGCGACAATGAAAAGTCTAGGAAGAATGTGAATCATTTGAAAAGGCAGAAACTATATCAATTTCTAATGAGGTTAAATGAGTCCTATCTCCAGGCCAAAAGTCAAATTCTGATGATGTATCATTTACCTTCAGTCAATAAGGCATATTTTATGATCATGAGTAATGAGAGTCAAAAATCCATTGATGTTATAGTAGTGAATTAGGTTTACAGTCTAATGCTATGCCTGAAAAGAATGAGTCAACAACACTACATACCACAAGATCCAGTGGTTTTCAACCAACTTTTCAACCTAATAACTTTCAGTCCAATAATTTTCATCAAACTAGGAATTATCAAAAGCCAAGGAGAAACAACAATGAATTTTCTGAACACTGTAGGAAGAAATGTCATAGTAAAAAAAATTGTTGGAAACTAATTAGTTATCCACAAGGCTCTAAGTCCAAGAAGAAAGGGGAGCATCTGCATACAATGTGTTAGCAAATGAGCCAAATCAGAACGATTTTATGCAGCCTCAGATCTCTCTGCAGATGCAAAACCAGCCGATGCAGACTCAACCATAAAACAATGATGCAGAGACAACCTCCAAGTACCAATAACAACTTTCAACAGCCTATAGATTGCTCTTTCACAGAGGAACATTAGGAGCAAGTACTGGACATGCTAAATAAAAGTTGAGGAACATCTGCTTCTACAAATATGACTAGTGCAACAGGTACCAGTAATGCCTTTCTAGTGGATATAATTAATAAACCATCTCAAGTATGGATAATTAACACATAGGCTACTAATAATATGGTATATGATCTTAGAGCATTATCCATTATTGAAGAAGTTAAATCTGATAGTTCTAGAAAGGTACACTTACCTAATGGAGATGTGGCTTTAGTTACACATATTGGTACTTATCCAATCTCAGTAAGGAGCATAATTAGGAATGTCCTATATGTTCCACTGTTCAGATACAATCTGCTCTTACTATCAAAGCTAACCAAGGGTTTGCAATGCTGTATTGTATTTTATCCTGATTTTTGCCTATTTCAGGATATTTACAATGGGAAGGTGAAGGAGATTGGTAAAGAAACAGAAGGGCTATACATCCTAAGGCCACATGAAGCTAACAATTATACTGAGTAGGTCTTGGCAGTCAATAAATCTGAAAATGTTTAAACTTCAAGAATAAAGAAAAAGTCAATATCAGCTTATGGTATAGAAGATTAAGACATGTGCCTCCTATGATTTTGAAGAAGCTATTCACAATAAAACATGACAACTGTGCAAAGTAGTGAACAAATGTCACGTATGTCCCTTAGCTAAGCATACTAGACTTCCATTTCCTAGTAGTAATATTAAAAGTACTCACTGTTTTGTATTACTACATGTTGATGTATGGGGGTCCTTATAAGGTATCAACTTTTGATAGAAATGGATAATTCTTAACTATTTTTCCAGAATGACCTGGCTATTTCTTTTGAAACTAAAGTCAGATGTGTGTGTTGTGCTGAAATATTTTTTGCTCTATGTGAAGAATCAATTTAGTAAGAGTTAAAGTAATCAGAACTAACAATGGCACTGAATTTACTAACTCAATCTGTGCAAGTTTGTTAACTGAATTTGGAATAACTCATCAAACAACATGTGTATATACCCCTCAGAAAAATGGAATAACTGAAGGAAGTATAGACATATCCTAAAAGTTGCCACATCTATGAGATTCCAAGCTCATATCCCTCTTAAGTATTAGGGTCATTGTGTGATGAATGTTGTATATATCATAAATAGGATGCCTACTCATGTTCTAAGTGCGTTAACTCCTTTTGAGAAGTTTTACAATAGAAGCCCTTCACCACAATATATAAGAGTTTTTGGGTGCCTATGCTATGAAAACAATGTGCAGGAGAAGGACAAATTTATGAGCAGGGCAATACTAGCAGTTCTAATGGGCTATTCTGGCACACAAAAAGGATAAATTCTCTTAAATATAGCTAACAATACTTTCTTTGTCAACAGGGATGTTATATTCAAGGAAGACATCTTTCCATTTCAATATTCCAAATCTCAGCAATCTCTTATCTTTGATCCACAATCAGAATCAGCCTATATCCATGTTCCTACAACAAAGGACATGGCTCTTATGTCTCAAACTTCCAATAGTACGCATCCCTCTAATGATGGAGGGTCTAACACATTTGTAGATGATATGCTCACTACTGATGCTAGTGAGGAGACTCAAGGGGTAATTCAATAGGAAGGAGGTTCAGAGGAGCTTCAGCAGGCTGCATTACCACACAGTGCAATCAAGATCAAAGTTTTTATCCAAACACTAAAAAATTTCAATCTACTAATGCAGATCAACCCATTGGTGCACCTACTACAACAGAGGTTCAGAGTCTTCCAGCGAGAAATGTCCACCTATTGGGATGAAAGATTTTGTGTCTCTAAATGTGCATACCTTAGTACCTTATCCCATAGAAAACTATGTCATATAGTACACTGTCACCAAAGTATCAATCATACTCGTTGCTTTCTCTACTATAGTTGAACCTACTATATTTACTAAAGGCTGTCAAGATCCTAGGTGGGTGGAAGCTATGAATTCTGAGATTGAAGAAATAGAGGGCAATCATACTTGGGATATTGTGTCACTTCGAGAGGGTAAGACTCCTATTGGATGCAAGTGGGTTTATAGAGTGAAGTACAAGGCCTCAGATGAAATAGGAAGATTTAGGGCAATACTAGTTGCCAAAGGCTACAACAAAAAGGAAGGCATTGACTATCAGGAAACTTTTTCCTCAGTGGTGAAGATGGTGACACTAAGAACTATTCTGTCAATAGATGCTGCTCAACGTTGGCACATTCATCAAATGGATGTGTACAGTACCTTTTTCATGGAGATTTCTTTGATGAAATCTACATGCAACTGCCTCGAGGATTCAAGAGCCAGCGAAAGTCACAACCAATATGTAGGCTCATTAAATCCTTATATGGCCTTAAGCAGGCTCCCAAGAAGTGGAATGGTAAGCTTACTGAAGATTTAGGCACATTTGGTTTCATTCAAAGTCAACATGACTATTCCCTATTTGTAAAAAGAACCACAGAAGGTACAACAGTAGTATTGTTTATGTAGATGACATAATGATTATTGGTTCACAACTAAAGCTAATTGAAGACACTAAGGGTAGCATTGCAGAAGGCTATAAAGATGAAGGATCCAGGGGAGTTGAAGTATTTCCTAGGTATAGAATTGGTAAGATCTGAAAAAAGGCATCCTTATGCATCAAAACAATATGCAATGGAGCTTATCTCAGAACTTGGACTTGGTGCAGCCAAATCTGCTGCAATACCTTTGGAGATAAATACCAAACTAACTACCAAGGAATATGATGATCACATTGAAAAATAAGAAATGAACCAGATGAGTTGTTACCGGACCCAACAGTTTATTAGAGGTTGATAGAGAAGCTACTCTATCTAACCATGACAAGACCTAACCTAGTATTTAGTGTACAAATACTAAGTCAATTTATGCAGCAGCCTAAGAACTCTCATATGGAAGTTGCTACAAGAATTGTTAGATATGTTAAAAATCATCAAGGATAGGGACTTCTATTGTGAAGTTGCAGGAAAGGAACCTTAAAAGCCTATTGTGATGCAGACTGGGCTGCTTATCAGCACTCCAGAAAATATGTAACAGGATGTTTGATCAAGCTACGAGACTCCTTGGTCTCATGGAAGTCAAATAAGCAAACAATTATTTCTAGAAGCTCTGCCGAAGCTGAGTACAAAAGTTTAGCAGCTACTGTTGCTGAGTTTGTGTGGCTAGTTGGACTGATCAAAGAAATTAGGATTGAAGTAAAGCTACTTGTGGACATCTACTGTGATAACAAGGCAACAATACAAATTGCTGCCAACCAGTCTTTCATGAAAGAACGAAACACATAGATATATATTGTCATTTTATTATAAAGGAGAAAATTCTACAAGGCTTAGTCAGAACAGAGTACATCAGCACAAGAGAGCAGCAGGCATATCTATTAACAAAAAGGATAATCAAAGTTCAACATGAATACTTAAGTTCCAAGGTGGGTGTGTTTGATGTGTTTACACTACCTAGTTTGATGTGGAGTATTAAGAATAAAGGTATTACTTGAAGTTAGTTAGTTAGCTAAGGTAGATTAGTCTATTTATCTTAAGTCGATTAGTAGGATGTTAAGGAGGTTAGTGAGTTTGTTATATTGTAGGTTGTATAAATACAGTCTAGTACATAAAAATGATATACATAAAAATTTCTCTCCATTGTAGCCTTCCTATCTCTGCATGTTCTCTCATCTCTTCTGCATCTTCTATTCACAACTCTAGCATATAATTACAATTTATAAATATTTCTTTTAGATTATTCGCACTAGAAAACGATTTTATATATGATTCATCATATATGTTGTTTGGTATCTCGTGTGGCTGTAGGTCGGTGGGGGCTGGTCCGTTTGGACTGGCTTTAAAAAGTTATTTTTCAATAGAAATAACTTTTAAGCCAAAAAGAAATAAGTTGGGGTTGCCCAGCTTATTGCTTTTGGCTTGTTTTAAGCAGTTTTAAACTTATTTTAAGTATTTTTTTTAACTTTGCCAAATACTGAAAAATAACTAAAAAGAGCTTAAAAGCTGATTTCATGAGCTTAAAAGTCAATCCAAACACTCTCTTAGAATGTTACTGTCTGCAAAAACTGCACATATAAAAAATACTATTAAAAAGTGAAGTAGTTAAGTTTTTTCTCATAATTATTATTTCTCCTGTCCAAAGAAGAACAAACGCTTTCTTCATCACTTCTTTAAACAGAAAAATTCTTTTTGTTTCTTTTTGCTAGAACTTTATTTACAAGAAAAATGAGGGATACTTAGGGTAACTATTATGGTAGCAATTTAATGATTTTCATTGCATGAAAAAGGTACGCAATTGGTAAATTTTGCTCCTTAGTTCAGTCTTTCGTTGGGGTCAGAGCATGATATGGATTATTGTACGAAGTTTTGACGGGCAATTTTTCTTTATACTGTCCGTTTTTGCATAACAGGTACACAATTTCATGTCATATGATCTATTCTTTTATATGTTGTAATAGATCAAATTGTGATCCATAATGACTTTTTAAGCTAATAAATGCCTATATTATTACAATATCTATTCCATTATATATGATATTATTACTATTAGGAAAGCCAAAAAGTATTTTATTATTACTTTTCATGTATTATATAAATATCAGAGCTTACGAGTTCGAGTCCATGGGTATGAAGTCACCTTTGTTAGAGAGTTTTTTACTACCCAATGTGAGACTTACCGACGCAAATCTAGATTTAGTCGAACTCCACTGCAGGTACCAGACAGCGGATGAGAAACCAAAAAAATGTATTGTATAAATTGTGAGTGTTACCGTGTTAAACCAAAAATCAGAAGAAAAAAAACTGTTAGGAGAATTAAAGGAATCTGAAAAATAGTAGAGAATCAAAAATATTCCGAGTCCACAAGTTTCTTGTGTGTCCTTAAGGAATTTTAACCCCCTCAGACGTTGCCAAGGTAATGGATTAAATCCTCCCAGGATAAAACAAAATAAACCTTCCTGCAACAGTGGCAATACAAACTGCAGGATACCAACGAATTCAAAGAACGAAGCAAAATCACACTTACGAATTTGAGAGAGAGAATTGTGAATTATGATGCAGTATATTCAGAAAGAAAGAAGTTTTGGAGTGAGTGATTTGGCATTTAATTAATTATTAAATAATTAAATAAAATTTGTCCAAAAATAATCTATTAATCATTTTCCAAATCCGAAGCCGAAGCCGAGCGAGCGATGACGACGGCGCGAGAGTTCATTCTCTTCAACTCCTTTTAAGAGCTTTAAGAAGTGATTCTATATATAAGCACACAAATGTGGTTATCCCTCACTAATGAGGGACAAAGTGCAAGACAAAAGTTCACTTCTTCAAATTTTCATTTTCCCTCCATTTTATTTCTCTCCATGTCCAATTCACATTTCTTCTACTTTAAAGACCAATGGCTTAAAGTCCAACATAAATATCAGCATAAGGAATTATAAGCGATAGTCCTTTTATATTAAGTTCATAAGTATCTAAACTTTATTTCAAAATATGACTAAAGTAACGTCTGAATTGATATCAAACATTTAAAACTTTGGCTCTCAACAATCTAGCTAGACCCTCTCATTTGTACGTTTCGAAACAGGGGGATTATCTTAGTGGCCTGGTGAGCCAAAGATTCCTTAATATTAATATCAATATACTTATCGTTATGAAAATATACCTGCAACTCGTCTTCGTTGTCATTTATAGCGAGTACTATATAAATGTTCTACTGCAATGCGTGGTAGCGGGGGAATATGGGTGGGGTGGTCCTGCTTTCAGACTTCGTTTATGGCATAGCGATACGTGTCATCCTGGTCTGTAAAATATGATGTGGCCCCTTCATTTTGGTCTCAAACGGTAAATGGTACTTGTAAAGTGGGAAACTTTCATAGCACCAGAATTTAGCCCCAAAATATTTACTAGTTATAGTTTTAAGAGAAAAATTGGTAACTATCACCCGAGACAAGATTTAAATTTTATGATTTCGATATTTACGGTTTTTAATAATGCGCTTATTATATATTTGAATTTATGCGTTCATATCTATTATTTGTTATAATTTTAATTTATTTTTGTATACAAATTTATACTATGTATCTCAAAAGTTATGGGTTCAGTTGGACCATAGATGTAACACTACATCTGCCCCTCATTGCTACCACCCTCCCGATTGTTTTCACCAAATTATCAAAGAACCACATGTGTTATTTTTGCCAAGGAATTAGAAACCAACTTATAATCATGGGAAGCAAGAAATAGAATTTCAAATTATCAACATAAAGAGCGCCCTACAAAAAAAATATTACTTCGGTTTCTAATAGTTCGGAATAGGCGAAATGGCTTTCTGGTCACTTAAACTTGCAGTCGATTTTAAAGCCGATACACGAACTTTGAATTTTCTCATTTGAATACTCAAATTGATAAAACGAGTACTAATAAACACTTTTGACCGTTGACCATGCCTATGTGGAAGCATTGCAGCTGATATGGCTAAAATATGTGCAAATCACGCTGCCAAGGTGCGTGAATAGTATTATTTTTACTAAAAAAATTAGAATTAGAATAAAATATAAATAAAATAAAATAAAAAGACTTTTTCCTTCCCTTCTCTCTCCTCCCCTCCAATTCTTTCGTCTTCCCAGCAAAATTCCCACTCAATTTCTCATCCTAATTTCTCTCTTTTAATTTTACATGAGTTTTTTGCAGCTTAAAACAAGAAAAATCAGTTGTTTTAGTATCAAAACAGAAATCTTGAGCAGTAATTGGGAACTAGAATTGATTAAGAGGAGATCTTGATACAGCTGTCACTGACCGAGGTGGAAACTCCATTAATAGAGAAAAAATAATGCTCATAAAATCTGTAAAGAGGATAGACAAATACGATAATGTCTCTACTTTAGTTGTCCCGAATTTCAAATAAGTTTCTGCTTGACAAATGCAAATCTTTATGGTAATTTTTTTTATTTCAACACACATATGCGACAATCGATTTAGACGTTAATTTTGTATTATCAAATTTAAAAGAAAAACTGTAGCTGATTATGGTGGTGTTAGAATTGAATTGGGATTGAAAAACCAGATCTGAGGTATTTTTGGAGGGTTCTTGGTGGTGGTATTTTGGGGGAGAAGCAAGAAGCGGGCTTGGTGCAGGCTATAAAACTTTTCAGCTAAGGCAGGTAGGCCTTCAAGTAAAACTAGAGTAAAAGAAAAAATATGAAAAAAGAGAAAGAGAAAAAAAAATTAAATAAAGGAAGGTCGGAGGGTGAACGAAGAATAAGGGGGTGGTTGGGTAAAGTGTATGTTTTAGGCATTTTTTTTGTTTGTATTTGTAACTTTCTTTTCTGATTTTATATTTAAAATAGGACCCACAAATAACACATGGCAAGCCATAAATAGCTTAGCATGATGTGTGGTACATGTCAGCGCAATTGATACACATGTCAGCGCAATTGATACACATGTCAGCGCAATTGATATACACACTCTGTTGGATGTGTTTATTAGTACTCGTTTTGTCAAGTTTGAGTATTCAAATGGAAAAATTCAAAGTTTGTATATCGTCTTTAAAATCGGCTGCAAGTTTGAGTGGCTAGGAAGCCATGTCACCTTCGAAATATGAGGGTCAAAATACTTAACTTTGACTGTGAAGTTGGACATAGATTCTTCAAGTCTTAAAAATAAAATTTATATTTCAGAAACTACATAAAAATATTATAAGTCATAATAATTCATAATTCAAAATATTCGAGAAAATATGGTCAAAGAACAACCTCGTGCCAATTTTCTTGAAACAGATTGATTGCAAAACTATGATACTATTCGCCCATCAACTGGTTTTGATATGCCAAAAGCAGTAGATGTATAAATGAGAGCAAAATTTTTAATAATAATATTGTAATATTAATATTGATAAATACACAGATTAGCTTGAGTTGTAATAGGCACTATTCTAAGAAACTATTTCAGCAGTGTGAAATGTCTCTCCAAGATCGAACAAGCATAACTCAATTTAGGAGCATACATGAATAGCAAAATATTGAATTAAAAACTCATCTATTTTAAAAGAGGGGAACAAAAAAAATAGACTACAAAAATTTTAAGGAGGAAAGAAAAAGAAACTGAAGAGGAACGAAAAAGGTAAAGGAAAATGATGATGATTGATGGTTATTTTGAAGGCCTACTAATAGCCTTTAAGTGAAGCTTAGAGCATGACAAGTGTACAACACTTGTCTTCAATTTCTCATGAAAGAATGCCACATGAAAGGACATTTGTCCGTTTTCTGAAATATCACAATAATTCTCCTATATATTTTCAAAAAATTCATACAAAGAGGAGTAAGATTTACTGGATTTATATAGTCCAAATACAATTGGTTTGGTGTCTTTTGGATGAAGAACAAAACTTAGACCAATAAACTTAACACACAGAATTACTGGTGAAATATACTCCTTCCGTTTTAATTTATGTGAACCTATTTCCTTTTTAGTCCGTGTAAAAAAGAATGACCTCTTTCTCTATTTGGAAACAATTTACCTTTATACAATGATTTATAACCACGCAAAATATATGTGCTTTATTTTACACCACAAGTTTAAAAGTCTTCACTCTTTTCTTAAACTCCGTGCCCAGTCAAATTGGTTCACATAAATTGAAACGGGGGAGTATTATTTTTATGAACCATTGATTCTTATTGTAAGTTAGAGATTTATCAATCATATTTCGACCCTCACAATTTTGATGTTCAACGCAGTTTTGCACCACTAGGCCATGCGCGGGATTGGTTATTTATGAGAGCTTTATAGACTAGGCCAAAATCGCATAGGAGTGGTCCCACTCCACTCTCATATAGGTAGACTTTATCAAGTGTATACTGCTTTCAAATACATCATCCATAAGGACAATGAATTTCATTAAGAGTTATAACTCATCCTCTCAATTAGTAGCAGATAAGCACTCTTCTTTAGTGCTTCAGTGCCAATATCAACTTGTTATTACCCATATGAACCTACTTCATGGGATTTCTTATTTTTTTACCTTATTATATATATAACCAATGACTTGACCTGATCTCTTCAATACTCGATCGAGGTTAGGCCTCGCATTTACTAGGTATCGTTTGGTGTACTCAACCCTTTCCTGCACATGTTTTTCGTGTGCAGATCTAGGTTTATCATACCAGCTTCATCATTAGTTGCAGTCAATGTTGTCTGTTGGAGACTTCAAAGTACATCTGCCTGCACCCGTAGATCCTTGGAGTCCCCCGCCCTCTTATATTCATTTCTCGTTCTTTCTGTAGGGATGATGTGTAGAACAGTTAGAACACCAGTAGCTTGTGACTTGCAAGTTTTTGGGTTTTGGGTATCGTTCGGTACTCTTTCTGAAGTGTTAACTATATGTGCCGATTGACATTTAGCTGCTAAATGAATAGTTGTGTTGCTAATAGTTAATATTCATACTTTTATTTTTTTAATTTCTGCAATATGTTAGGCTTACCTAGTCGTGGAGACTAGGTGCCGTCACGACAGTCCACAGAGGGAGGAATTGGATCGTGACAACTACAAACTCAGTTCCATAGTCGATCTAGCAATGATCGTTTGTTTAGCTGATTTCTACGATATTGCACCACCACCAAAGATGAATACATAACCACTAGTGGATTTTGTCTCATCTGACAGAGATCCAATTTGCATCAATTTACCCTTTTAAAATAGAAGTAAATCCACTATACAAGATACCATAATTCATGGTTCCTCTCAAATATTTCATTAGTCTATTTAATGCAGACCAATGCTCTATGTTGGAATTATAAGTATATCTACTCAATCTACACACAATATTGGCTATATCATGCCTTGTAAAATTCATTAAATGCATCACTCTCAATAATCTGAGCATATTTAGATTGAGCAACTAGGTCACCATTATTCTTTTTCAACTGAGAGTTAGCATCAAAAGGAGTTCTCAAAGATGTGACATTAAAATATTCAAGTTTCTTAAGAAGTCTCTCAACAT
The DNA here is from genome assembly GCA_032618575.1 of Nicotiana noctiflora. Classification (NCBI taxonomy): domain Eukaryota; kingdom Viridiplantae; phylum Streptophyta; class Magnoliopsida; order Solanales; family Solanaceae; genus Nicotiana; species Nicotiana noctiflora. The sequence goes on from JASVEL010012742.1 coordinate 319,470, forward strand.
AATTCTCTTGTGAAAATATTATTTCATCTTCACTCCTTATAACTTTAACTCCCAATATTGTATTTATTTCACCTTGATTTTTCATATCAACATTAGCAGTTAGAAATATTTAGTACTTTTCACAATGTTTAAAATTATATCAAATATAAGCATGTCATCAACATACAGACATATTATCACATAATCATCGTCTACCACTTTAGAATAAACACATTTATCCATCCCAACTAAAGAATAATTGTCTCAAAGACTTGTTCAAATTTCCCATACTACTGCTTAGGAGCTTGTTTGAGGCCATAAAGAGATTTGTTTAATTTATAAACGTTAATTTCTTGTTCATGAATGACACAGCCTTCAGACAGAACCATATAAATTTCTTCTTCTAAATCACTATTTAGAAAAATAGTTGTGACATCCATTTGGTAAAAAACTTATGGATTGAACCTAGGGTAATTAAAACTCGAAAAGAAGAAATTCTAGACACTGGTGCAAATGTATCAAAATAATCTACATTTTGTTTATGAGAAAATCCTATTTCTACTAACGGAGCTTTATATTTATCTAAAGATCCATCAGGATTAAATTTCTTTTTGAGAATCCATTTGCAACCACTAGGCTTTGCACCAAGAGGTAAATCAGTTAAAATCCATGTATTACTTTGCAAAATAGAATCGACTTTAACTTTTATTGCCTCTTTTCAATATTTAGCATCTGAAGAAAATATATCTTCAAAATAATTTGATGGTTCATTATCGACAAGAAAAGTTTGAAAATTATTTCCATAAGAAAAATATTCTTTTCTAGGTGGTGATAGTCTTTATCTTGTTTTCAATTGCGTGTGGTGTTTCTTCATCACGTTAATTGATTTCAAGTGGTGACTTTAGGAACTTGTTTAGTTCTTGATCTTTCAAGAATGCGTTTCTTGATTTAAATTTGTTCTTTTGATATCGTAGAATTATAATTTTTATTGAACTGGGGCAACATCAATATTTACTTGTTTGAACGAGTAAAAAGTCTTTCTTATAGTTTGGATCGTCATCTTTCACCTCGTTTTTAAATCATCAAATTTTGAGTCCTAAAACTTGAGATATATTATTTCTTGAAATCGACCCACGTACCACGTTTTCGTTTCAAGATCTTGATCTTGGTCGGTTAATTCTTTGTTAACTCAAAGAATCACATCAGCCTATTTATAGCCTTTAAGTGAAGCTTAGAGCATGACAAGTATACAACGCTTGTCTTCGATTGCTTATGCAAGAATGCCAGATGAAAGGACATTTGTCCATTTTTTTAAAATATCACAACAGTAGAAACAACTTCCGATTTCCTAGAGCATGCCAAAATGTGGGCAAGAAGTCAAGAACTAGTTTTATTTCATAGATTTTGTTTGATTCATTGATTGGCGGATACTAGCTGCCTATGTTCCGGTATTGGTGAGGCGATACATTGATAAAACTAAGTCAGAGAAACATCGTAAATAATTTGCAAGCTCATGTGTTTGTTTTATTGATTTCATATGACAATACAAACTTTTTCCTGACCTTGCTCTGTGATAGAACAGAGCAGTGAGGACATTAGCATAAAGAGCACCGTGGAAAAAGGAAGAAAAGAAAAAAGATAGCAGGGACAAAGTAAATTTATTTATTTTAGAACTATGATATTATTCGCCCAGTGACCGGGAACTGGTAGGCACGGACCCCATCAAACTCAGTTTGCTGCAAAGAAATAGAATTCAAGTCAGTAGAGAGTAGTTGAAATGTAACATAATCTTGATCACTGTAAGCTTCTTTTTATAGTACTAGTCTAATAATGCAATAATAAAATTGGTGAATACTGACCAGCACAAGAGAGGGGAGGAAGGTTGCACTGAGAGGGAAGGCGGGCGGAAATACGCATAGTGTTGCACATGCAGTCATTATCAATTGATCGGAGTGCAGCACAACACTCAGAGCTTGCATTAGGTGCCCCTGGCACCACGAACGGCGCGCACACGTTCAGGTTCCCAAGTGATGCCGAGCATGTCTGCGCCGGCTGACACTCAATCACCCTGCTTTGCAGCACAATCACCAGCATAGCCAACAGCATTAGTGAAACAACTGACTTGATGTTAGCCATATTTGGTCGAAAAGTTCTTACTCAAAATGATTGCTGAAAGAAAATTAAAGTAGCTGGCTTGCTTTTTCTTGTCCCGGGGGAGAAGTATTTATAGTTGATGATCACAGAGCTAAACTTGTTTGGAAGATGAGACCCTTTGCGTGAACTACCTAATTGAAGATATTGGCAAGTCAGTTTTCTTGTGTCTTTGCCTTTCCCCGCACATTGTAGTTGGATCATGATGTATTGCACCCTTCATTTCTACTTGTTTGGCACTGTTACAGCTTGTTTGGATGGTTGTTACCTACCGTAATTGTTACTTTAAATATAATTTTTTTTTATTGTTACTTAAATTTTATTGTATCGTATTGTTAAATCCGTCGTTATGTAACGATGAATTATGTCCCTTTATGTAATGACCGATTTGGTGTGATCGCATCGTTTCCTTGTGTTTTTCTCTCACTCTCACCCTTCATTATTATTAAATAATTTTATTTTATCATTTACCATACCTTTTTATATATTGTATCATAATTTTTCTTTATAATAGTGCAAGTTTATTCATCATATCACAGGCGTGTGATACCATGAAACGACGCCAAAACGACACAATCCATCCAAACATTGTATTCATCAAACGATACAGTACAATACAATATAATATGATATGTTACATTATGAAACGATACGTAACAACCATCCAAACAAGCTTTTATTATACGGCAGGGAGATAAATACTTTTTTCTTTAACTTTATTTTAGTAGTATTATATCTATGTAGTTCCTAATTATAAATTTATTTCTTTACAATATGTACATCAGGGCTGATATTTGGCCCTTTTTCAGCTGCTATTGACCTCATAATCTTTTATTCTCTCATCATGTTTCTCCATGTCTAGCAGAGTAAGTTGCTAGTTAAAAAGGAGAAAGAAGATAAAAATGAAAAATCAAATAAGAGTGTGATTGGAACTTTTCAAGCTAAACAAATCTATTAGTCGTATCAAGGGACAAATAGAATTGGTTTACAAACTTTAAAAAGCTTAGACAGACTAGCCTACACAAAATTTAATAAAAAGAGTAAAATGTTGCACTTTACTCAAAAAAAAAAAAGGGAAAAAAAAGCAGATGAACAAGAGATTAGGGTAATTTAAAGACAAAATTAGAACATCCTTGGGTTGGTGGAGGTGTTATTAGAATCTTGAGTAGCTGGAGCAGTCCAATAAGACTTGACTGCAAAGAGAAGCTTCTCTCTCTCCATTGGCCCATCTTCATGATCCACAATTAGAGTATCCCATTTCAGCCCATCTGCTATCTTCTTTACTTCAACCAATATATCTACGTCTTCTCGAATTATTACACTTCCTTCTGGCCTTAATATCCTATCCATTTCTAGTAATATGTCCTCCATTTCACATCTACATATCATATCATAACAATTACAATGCCGTCTTTGTATGGCAAATAATAAGATATTGGAATTTAAAATAATACTATTAATTACCTGTCTTTGTACATAGTAAATATTGAATCAGCATGAATAAGATCGTATGTTCTTGGGTAAGTTGACATGGCCTCACACCTACAATCAAAATTTCATTTTAAATACAAATATACCAAAGCCTCAATGCTAGACTAAGTTACATGAGTCGTTAACAGGTATATATCCCCGTACTGTTAACACGTAGTCAGGTGCATACAATAGCGAAGCCAGGGATTTTTTCAAACTTGAAAGAAGTTAAAAAAATCTCCGACAAAGGGTGTTCAATATATGTTATATACCTCTAAAACCTAATATTTTACCTATATACACTTGTAGTTTTACGTATTAAATGAGTCTTTAGTGTACTTCAAACTTCAAAGAATCCCAACAAAATACTCACAATCTTATCCTGCTCGTTCAACTACAAGTACCTAAAGAACGTCTTTTTCTTTTTGGGGGTGGGGGGGGGGGGAGGAGGCAAGAGGGGACAAGCGTCTGTAGGCCTATCAGACCATGAAGTATGCATAAGCAAGAATAAGGTAGCATCTAAAGGGCATGTCTTCGGCTGGTCATAACTAAAATAATTAGGTTAGAGGTTCGCCCTTAGCCCATTATTATTAAAGGGGAGTAGGTCGATCTTTTTCTATTCGAATTCACGAAAATAATCATATGAGAAATCGTTTGACTGTAGAGAAGGACCTAGGAATAACTTACCAGTTTTGATATGTTCCAACCAATCCTCGTTCATAAATGACACCAAGAGTATTGACCTCAGCCTCAACAGGAACAACATTCATTACCCAAACAGGGTCATCAACCCAACTAGCAGCAAAACCACCTAAATAAGCATTCATATCTAAAAGATTTCTGTATCTGCCTGGTTGGTTGAGCTTGTTATCTACGCTTTTGTAATAAGAAACTCTTTTTTGCCATAGCTGTGAATCCTTCTCAAATGATTCAGCCGTAACCCCATTAACAGTTCCACTCCTAATCCTTGGTGGTATTGCGTGTAATCTTTTAGGCCATTTTTCCAGTTGTCCACCAGCTACCTCTTCTTCACTTGAAACTTCAGGCAACGGAGTTACGCAAGTCGAAAGCTCTGTATACCTGCAAATGATGAATTTAACACGAAACAAGATTAATGTTATTTCAGAACATGTTCTCTTAAACACTGTCATGTAAACTAAAACAGAAGGAATAGTATTAAAACTGTGAGGAGTTGAAAAGCACAGACCAGGCTTTATCAGGATCTTGAGCAGGACACATTAACTTGTTCTTTTGTTGTTTGCATTGGAAATGATTGTACGGCTTCTGCCAAATTGCAATGTCATCCTTTTCAACAAACTTTTTCCAACAAAGTTTCTTAGCTACCTCCTCTATTCTAGTTTGTTCCCCATTTAGGTCATCCCTTGTTCTTTCCCAGCCTTTCCAGTATTTCCTCCAGCGGATTGGTGGGCCGGAGAGTATCCAATATCCACCAGGCCTAAGCACTCTATCAACTTCCATTAAGTATTCTCCATCTGATCAAAATGCAAATGTACAACCAAATTTAGATTCATATGAAAGAATTATTGAATTACCTTATTATCTAGAACACACTTTTATTTACTTAATCAATTGTACGTACCATACTGGTCCCAGGGAATAAGGCAACGAGAGCAATGGGCCATGTCGAATGCTCTAGATGGATAGGGAAGTCTCTTGGACGCGAGCACTCCAATCAAAGCAGGAACGCCTCGCTCAAGAGCAAATTGAACCTGTGCTTCGTGTGTATCCCTCGGTGCAAATGACATCGCTAGGATATCCCGCGACAAAAGATAAGCTCCCCAACTAGCCACCTGCATACATAGATTGTCACAACTTGTTTAGATAAACGTCGCTAAATGGGATCATACAATTCATCTAGGCATTAAGAAAAAGGGTATATTACCCCACAACCGGTATCAATAGCGGTCCTAATGGAACCATCTTTAAGATTGATCAATTTATCAATGTCGTCAACATAGGCATCAGCGCCATTAGGAAACATAGTCCCTCCACCGGGGAATCTGAACTTGTCTCCTTCTTTTCGGATCCAATTCTGAACAGCCTTTTCCACAGTCAATTCCTTGTGTGGCACATTGGCGTACCATGCCAGATCCCTGCTCTTAGGCCACTTGAACGGCTTCTTGTAACCGTAGGGCGCGGGGATACGGCATTTCAACAATTGGCTCTTGTCAGGGCAATGCCTCTCCCTATAAATCAATCTGTCCCTCTTGAACTTCAACGATCTTTGAGGGTCCTCACACGGAGTATACTCACTGTACTTAATGTCACATGCCGGGTAAACTTTGACACTATCATCAAGCGCTACGCCTTCACCTTCGTCATCACCTTGGTTGGCGCTGAAGTCTAGTTGTGACGATGTAGAAGAAGAAGAAGAAGAAGACGATGATATTTTGGAATTATTGGAAGCGGCAGCAGTGGATGTTATTTTCAATGGAATGCAAGGGATGGTAGCTGCAACATTAGAAACAGGAGAGGTGGAAATGGATCCTCTGCCAAAGAGATAAGTAATAGAGCAGAGGAACGTAATGGCTATAGCCAATGTATAAACATTAATTCTTATAGAGTAAGGAGAAGAAGGAAAGTTGGCTGCATTGGGCTTGTAAGTTGGGCTATAATATGGGGGAGTTCTAGGACCTGCCATGGCAAAATTACAACTCAATTAATGACTCAAAGTTGCACTCCAATCTTTCTATGTTTACAAGATGAAATATCTAGCTAAAGAAATCCAACTGAATTGATTCTATATATGGTAATACGGTGATGTTGCAGTTGGATCGGCATTGACAGAAGGTGTTACGATGTACACGAAAGAAAATAAGAGTCAAAAGAAAACGTAGAAGCGGATCCAACAAGTAAACTAAGTTAGTGGGTGCGAGTATTCATGCACCCACTACACTTTTGTCACAATTGTTGGAAACTAAGTAAAATGTATGTAAATTTCAATTAAATATATAGTTGAAGAGTGTCCGTAACAGTTGCTGAAGGTTAGATCTACCAAGAGAAACATGTGAATAATGAGGAGAGAGGGTTTGATGGAATCTGAAAAATAGGAAAATAGTGTTTACCAATTGGATTATGCATAACTACTCTGTCAGCTGCCATTCCTTGTATTAGTTTGGATAGGAAATAATCTCAGCCGTGAATGGAAGATTAAATGCTTACCATGATTTACTTTAGCTAACTGTTTCAGTTAATTTTAAGGTATTTGTTACAAATGTTCGTGGGTTAATTAAGACACTATAATAGAGGTCATTTGCCCATTTCTTGTCTAACTACCTAACTAACTTTACTTAAATAACTAAAGTTGAAGGAGGTGGACCAGTTCAACATGTAGATGGTAAGAACACTAATATAACACCCTCTTATGTGGCGCTATTACTATCAAGAGAGTGATTCTTCTTTGATCGCAAAATTCGTAAATATATTTTAAATATTTTGAATTATTTACTATGGTGACCGTAGTACTCTTTGTTTTAATTTATGGGACAAACTTACAATATTTCATTTTTGGCGAAATGGCTTTCTGGCCATTCAAACTTGCGGCCGATTTTAAAGTCGATATATGAACTTTCGACCCATTTGAACACTCAAACTAGTAAAACCCATAACTAATAAATACGTTTGACCATTGACTCATCTCATGTGGCATCAGTTGGTCCTAGTCAGCTCTGTGCATGAGTCTCACTGACTTTTAGGAGAGTGAGAGCCCATTTCCCAACTCCAGCAAAACCAAAACAATAAACCCCCCCACCCCTCCTCCAAGCAAATCTATACCATGTCTATTCTTATCAAATCCTTCCATGGCTGGAAGCATAAATGCCGCTGCATATTGGAGAAACTTATTCTGAGACCATTCAAGGTGAGACTCCCATGGGTCGTCTCCAAGGAGAAGGTATCATTCTCCCTGTCGACAAATACAAGCTGCGAGCCTGATCTTTGAGGATCTTCAAGGTACCCCTCGATCCCAAACATCTGACTCAATTCCCGTCGTAGCTCATGATAGCTGTGGAACTGGGTGATATCCAGTGACCTCCGAACACACTCCTAATTTGTATTACTAGATATCAAACTATTTACGGCGACGATTGGTGGCTGTAAAAGGACAACCGACGAGAGAATGTGATTTTTTAACCTAACTAGAACTTAATCAATGGGGATTTATTCTCCCTTGAATGTAATGACAGAGGCTGCATAAATGCCGCTGCATCAATGGGGGTTTATTTTCCCGCCTCTGACGTGTAACGTTACGATTGGGTTAGTGCTGGCTGGATGGACACGTTAGCGAATGTGTAATACATGCGCGGATGATCAAGGATAAACTGTGTTTATTAATTATGGGTTTCACGAGTTTGAGTGTTCAAATGGGAAAGTCGAAAGTTCATATATCGGCTTTAAAATCGGCTGTAAGTTTGAGCGGCTAGGAACTCATTTCGCCTTTATTTTTAAATCAACTTCAAAAAGAAGTCGAAATATATAAACTAGACTTTTTAAGTTGTCCTTAACGATAAAACAAATAGCTCAACTGACCTATTTACCATTTTGACAGTTCAAGTGGTTATTAAGTGTATCAAATAAACACATGATTCTGATGTGGCACATGCGTGTTTGCTAATGAAGTTTTAGGCGCGTGAAGTCATTTTTTCAGCCTAATTCTTTTTTTCTTTGAAAAAAAAATCAAGAAACCTTAGATTAGAGCGGCATAGTAGCTAGCTGAAGCAACCACAACTTAGTATATCTTCTTGTTTCTTCTTAATTAAACCACCTCAACCCACCATGAAACCACCATAGTGGCCAGGAAAAGCAACCATTAAAGCTCGAACTAAGTTAGTGTAAACCAGCAAAAACTGCCACCTTTCACCACAAAACTCTATTGTCCGTAACCTTCAGAGTTCCATCAACTCAAAATCAGTCCCAACCCCAACTGAAAGAAGCAGCAAAATGCAGCAATAAGAGCTGCGAAAAACTACCATTTTTTTTCTCAGTAGTCCTGCCACCCTCATCTCCACCATAAGTATACAATTTTCCACCCCATTTCATCTTCATGGTAGAAAATTTTAAGAACAATTTTACACCAAAAACAACAAATTAAAGAAAAAAGTAACGTAAGCCCAAATTCATAATCAAGAAAATAATGGAGAGAAAGATTCCACTAGAATCTTTTTTATAGCTTTGCTTGGAGAACAAATTTTCAGCGATAGAGGTCGCATAATGAGCTTTTCCAGCGAGGTCCATTAATGTTCCCTTAGTGGGTTCTCTGTTTGACTATTCTATGTTGTTTCATATTTGTATGAGTTTTATTAATTTGTTGGGTGGATTTAAGGAAAATGGATAGGGAACGCGAATGACCTAGAGAAGGAGATGAAAGGGAGGGGAAAAGGGGAGGAGGGTGGGAGAGGCAGCGCTAGTTTTGATAAAAATTAAAGGATAAGGGTTTCTTTTTCTTCTTTAGATTATTTTTACATGTGTAGTTCTTTAATTTGCTCGTTTGACTCGTCATTGGCAAGTATAGTTCACACACATGGTTTGGTCTTTCACACTGGAATATTTACTTGTTACACTTAATAATTACTTGAAATATCTAAATAGTAAATGGATCAATTGAGATTGATGTTTGATAGTTGTGAACAATTTAAAGAGGTCAATTATGTATTTCGCCCAAAAAGAATATCAACTTTCTACATCTGAAAAAAAAATACTTAAACTCCTCATTTAACCCTTAATATAAGTTTTTATAACCACACAAATGTTATAAAATGTTTAAACCATAAGTTTCAAATGTCTTATAGCCACATAAATATTATGGCATATTTTGTAAAAACCTTAAACTATAGTATGAACTAAGCAATGAATCAACTTCCACAAAGCTAGCCAAACATTATATGCTATGTACCGATAATGTAACAACGAGGAGCATTAATCTACAAGCTCGTTAAAAATGGAAAATGGCTCCGATATGTTGTATTTCAACAATTCTATAGTTTACAAAAGTATACAAGCTAGTATGCATTCAAGCACTCTGCTTGTGGCTCGAAGTATTCTGTTTCAACAACAATTATATGGTTTACAAATTATACAACCCTGTCGAATTTCAGGAAACTCAGCACAAGTAGAAAAGAAAAGGCCCAAAGCTGTCACAAACTTACTACTCTCATGACTGATTCCCAGATAACTGAGAGCAGATTCAGCAATCAAACATGTCAACAACGACAACTATGAAACAACAGTATCACAGTATTTCACAATATTTTCCAGCAGAAAGTTATGGCAGCCACCGAGTGGAAGATGTCCATCCCATGCGTGAAACTGAAACCACCTATATACAACTTACAAGCAAAAGTGAACATATCAAAAACAAAACACTGGGTTGTAATAACAACCTTCTTGGAAATACGATGACATCAATAATGTACTTTTTCGGGATGATCCATATTCAATTGGCTGGGACAGAGGACTATTTGGAAGTGTCTGTGCTTCCTTCCGCAATGTCAATGCCCTTAACAGCAGCCATCAATGACGATGATGTATTACACTTCCCATCCCTTTCCTCAAGATTCCCAATCTCATCATCAGATGCTTCTTCAAGAGAGGAGCCCGTTCGACGCAGTTCTTTGATTTTTCTATATTCGTCATAGTGTGCTCGCCTGTGCTCCCTAAAGCTCTTGCTCTTTTCTGAACCAGAATCTATTTGTAGAGAAAAAATAAAGACCAGGTAATAGTTGGTTGTGAATATAGTGTACAAGACGTACTAGCATAATTGAAGTCATTGATGCAACCCGACCCAGCCCACTTATCCAAATAAACTAAGAGAAAAAAAATTGCAGAAGTCACCGATCCAAAAGAACTGAAAGTGCAAGCAGTTGATAACAAAAAAACCAGGCATGATAGCAACAGAAACTGATTACAAAATATTATAGCATAATGTTTTACCACAGAAGCCCACAGGCAACGAGAAAACACACAAAAAGAGCGTCAAAAGATGGCTTTGACGATTTTATTTTTACATGAACATACTATAGTTGTGGTAGAGTATCTACTAGAAAGTTCTGTATAATGAGAATAAGAAATATGAACCACAAGAGACATAAAGGACGGAAAAATTAGACCTTCGTCATCTTGGTCCATAATATCAATCTCATCCTCCGAAGATGTCCAGCCAGACTGCCCGGATTTATTTCCACTGGAAGAAGCCATGTCACCCAATTCACGGGATATGACTTCTGAGTGTATTGCATCACCATTGGCCTCCTCAAAACTATCCCACAGAGAAGACAGAGATCCTGCAGTATCATTGTAGTCAGAATAAAACTGGAAAAGCAATAAGAGCAAAAATTATAGTTCTATTCCTGTTATATTAACATGATTTTCACATTTAACCTTAAAATTATACACATTATGTGTGCGATACTGTGTCAAATCAAAAATAAATAAAAAACTGTAAGGAAAATTAAAGAAATCCGAAAAATAGTAGAGAATCAGAAATATTCTGAGTCCACAAGTTTCTAGTGTGTCCTTAAGAAATTTTAACCCCCTCACACGTTGCCAAGGTAATGGATTAAATCCTCCCATTGATAAAACGGAACCTTCATGCAACAGTGACAATACAAACTGCAAGATACCAACGAACTCAAAGAACGGAGCAAAATCACTTACGAATTTGAGAGAGAGACTGCGAATTAGGATGCAGTATATTCAGAAAGAAAGAAGTTCTGGAGTGTTTTTCGTGTGTAGAAAATGGAGCCATGCCTCAGAAGTTATAGGCAATTATCACAAGAGGTATCTGGAAAAGGTGCCTTTTCAGAAGAATCGCTGCCTGCCGCGGTTCTACCGCGGTCGCGATAGAACCGTGGTCAGAGAGGCTCTCTGAATCTGCCTGCCGCGGCCAGAGAGGTCTTTTGAACCTTCAGCAAGGTTCTGGCGTATTTTTCGCAGTGATTTGATATTTATTAATTATTAAATAATTCAATAAATCATTTGACAAATCCAAATCCAAAGCCAAAGCCAAAGCCGAAGCCGAAGCCGAGCCGAGCGACGACAGCGCGAGGGTACATTCTCTTCAACTCCTTTTAAGAGTTTTAAGAAGTGATTCTATATATAAGCACACAAATGTGGTTGTCCCTCACCAATGAGGGACAAAGTGCAAGACAAAAGCTCACTTCTTCAAATTTTCATTTTTCCCTCCATTTGCAATTTACACTTTTATACTTTAAAGCCCAAATGACTTCAAAGTCCAACAATCCCCCACATGAATGGGAATGGTTGTATCAAGAAAGATCATAGATGAAAGTTGTGTGATTTGTAAGTAAGGAATATTTGCATCTGAATAAGTAGGTTTCCCTTTGAACTTTCCGTTGTGAACATATGTCGGATATACTCGATCAATCGGTAGATTTGATATCTTTGGACCGTCGAACTTTAGTGTATACCTAGACAACCATATGTCACACAACCAACCCTTAACCGTCTTTTAGTTCTCCTTAATTGTGTTCGTTTCAGCCATGAACACCGCCTGGTTCCATAAGTGCGCAAAGAATTGGCCTTCCAAAATTCTCATTGAAGCTACTTCCACTTCACACTTACATAGGTGATTACTACACGTGTAATCCTCTAGATTGACACTATTTGATACATACCACATCAAACTTAGGTAATCATTAAAGAACGTATAAAGTTCTATCCTTGTTACTGGACATTGTCTTCATCACGAGAATGGACCAAAGAATTTATGTTGACAATGTTGAACCGGTCAATCAAAACTTTGTTTGAGCTCCTTGAACCTAGATCTCGAAACATCCAAAATCCTAGGTAAAGTTACCGCCATGTTGACTTGTCCTCAGCCATAGTCTCATTCCCTTAGATGATTTCTCAACTCCCTCTCTAGTTAAGCCGTTTGTAAGCGAATCCGCTACATTATCCTTTGATCTTACATAATCAATAGTGATAATTCCACTAAAAAGTAGTTGTCTAACGGTGTTATGTCTTCGACGTATATTACGAGACTTTCCGTTATACATAACGCTCCATGCCTGTCCTATTGCAGCTTCGATATCGCAATGCATGAAAATATGAGCCGAAGGTTTTGGCCAGAAAAGGAATGTCTTCTAAGAAATTTCGAAGCCATTCAACTTCTTCACCGGCTTTATCCAAAGCTATAAACTTTGATTCCATTGAATGCACGTTTGTTTGGAAGACTTCCAAGATACTGCCCCTCCACCAACAGTAAAAACATATCCACTTATGGACTTTATTTCTGTTGAGCCAGTTATCCAATTTGCATCACTATATCCTTCGATAACCGCAGGATATTTATTGTAGTGCAAAGCGTAGTCTTGGGTATATTCCAAATATCCCAGAACTCGTTTCATTGCCACTCAGTGATGTTTGTTGGGATTACTTGTGAATCGACTAAGTTTACTTATTGCACAAGCTATATCAGGTCTTGTACAGTTCATGATATACATTAAGCTTCCCAACACACGAGCATACTCCAATTGAGACATACTTTCACCTTTATTCTTTATAAGATGACGATTTAAGTCAATTGGAGTTCTTGCACTTCTAAATTCCAAGTGTTTGAATTTTTCAAGTACCATTTTCACGTAATGTGATTGAGACAAAGCTAGACCCTGAGGAATCCTCTTGATTTTAATTCCTAGAATTACATCGGCAACTCTTAAGTCTTTCATATCAAACTTACTAGCAAGCATGCGCTTAGTAGCTTGAATGTCGGCAATGTCTTTGCTCATTATTAGCATATCATCAACATATAAGCAAACAATGACTATATGATTTGGAACGTTCTTAATGTAAACACATTTATCACATTCATTAATCTTAAAGCCATTTGACAACATTGTTTGGTCAAATTTTGTATTGCTTGGGTGCTTGTTTTTAGTCCATAAAGGGACTTAACAGTCGACACACCTTCTTTTCTTTTTCCGGAACCACAAACCCTTCAGGTTGGTCCATGTAAATTTCTTCCTTTAAATCACCATTTAAGAAGGCTGTTTTTACATCCATTTGATGGATTTGAAGATCATACAAGGCGGCTAATGCTATTAGCATCCGAATGGATGTAATTCTTGTTACCGGCGAGTATGTGTCAAAATAGTCAAGACCTTCTCGCTGTCTAAATCCTTTGACAACAAGTCTTGCCTTGTATTTGTCAATAGTACCGTCGTCTTTCATTTTCTTCTTGAAAATCCATTTAGAACCCAATGTTTTGTTACCTGGAGGAAGGTCAACCACTTCTCATGTATGGTTGCTCAATATGGATTCTATTTAACTATTGACCGCTTCTTTCCAATATTGTGCTTCTGATGAAGACATGGCTTCCTTGAAGGTACGAGGTTCATTTTCTAACAGAAAAGTCAGAAAATCTTGACAAAATGAAGTAGATGTCCGTTGACGTTTACTTCTTCTCGGATTTTCCTCATTAGGCATACCATCTGTTATTTTCTCCCTGAAGTCGTTTTGACTTTTGGCAGATCACTTCACATTCCTTTTTATATGGAAAAATAGTTTCAAAGAATTCAACATTAGCTGATTCTATTATCGTATTAACGTGAATCTCAGGATATTCTGATTTATGAACCAGAAACCGATATGCCTTGCTATTGGTTACATATCCAATAAACACACAATCAACCGTTTTTGGACCTATCTTAAACCTTTTAGGTTTAGGAACTTGTACCTTAGCTAAACACCTCCACACTTTGAAGTATTTCAAGCTGGGCTTCCTTCCTTTCCACTTTTCATAAGGAATGGATTGTGTTTTACTATGAGGTAAACAGTTGATTATTCGGTTAGCTGTAAGTATAGCTTCCCCACAAGTTCTGTGGTAAGCCAGAACTTATCAGCAATGCATTCATCATCTCCTTCAACGTTTGATTCTTTTTCTCCGCAATTCCGTTAGATTGTGGGGAGTAAGGGGCAGTTGTTTGGTGAATAATGCCATTTTCCAAACATATTTCTTCAAAAAGAGATTCATATTCGCCACCCCGATCACTTCTTATCATTTTGATCTTTTTGTTTGGTTGCGTTTCAACTTCACTCTTGTATTGCTTGAAAGCATCAATTGCCTCATCTTTACTATTAAGTAAATAAACATAGTAGTATCTCGTGCTATCGTCAATAAAAGTAATAAAATATTTTTCCCACCGCGAGATGGTGTTGACTTCATGTCGCAAATATCGTTTGAATTAAGTCTAAAGAACTTGAATTCCTTTCAACGAATTTATAAGGATGCTTAGCATACTTTGATTCCACACATATTTGACATTTGGAATTAATGCAATCAAATTTTGGCAATACTTCTAAATTTATCATCTTTCGCAATGTTTTGAAGTTGACGTGACCTAAGCGTGAATGCCATAAAGTATTTGACTCAAGTAAGTAAGAAGAAGCATTAACTTTATTGATAGGAACTGCTATTACATTTAGCTTAAAAAGGCCCTCATTTAGGTAACCTTTTCCTACATACAAATCGTTCTTACTTAGTACAACACTATTAGAAACAAAAATACATTTGAATCCATTCTTGACAAGAAGTGAGGTAGACGCAAGATTCTTGCAAATTTCTGGAACATGGAGGACTTGGTTTAAGAGTACTATTTTTCCCGACATCATCTTCAACGCAATCTTGCCAACTCCTTCAATCTTGGCCGTAGATGAATTTCCATGAAGATTGTCTCGTCGGGACCTGCGGGGGCATAAAAAGAAAATAACTCCTTGTTAGCACAAACATGGCGGGTGGCTCCAGAATCTATCCACCATTCTTTCGGATTTCCTACCAAGTTGTATTAAGATAACATGGCACACAAGTCTTCCATTTCATCTTCAACCATGTTGGTTTGATTCTTTTTCTTCTTATCATTCTTTGGCGCACGACAATCCACTGCCTTATGCCCAGTTTTTCCACAGTTGTGGCAATTACCCTTGAACTTCTTCTTGCTTGGGTATTCTTTGGTCCAAAAGGTTTCTTCCTCTTCTTATTTTGTGGTGCCTCCTCACAATGTTTGCCCACAACTGATGAGTTTCCACGTGACTTCTTTTCAGCATTTTTGTTATCTTCTTCTATCCTCAAACGAACAATCAAGTCTTCTAGTGTCATTTCTTTCCGCTTGTGTTTAAGATAGTTCTTGAAATCTTTCCACAACGGAGGTAACTTCTCAATGAAAGCAGCAACTTGAAGGCCTCATTTATGACCATACCTTCAGAAACAAATTCATAATTAATAATAAGATAAATCTTATTAATAAAATTATTGATTTGGGTCATACCTTCAGCAAGGAGGTCATGTACAATGACTTGTAGTTCTTGAACTTGAGTTATGACCGACCTAGTGTCAATTATCTTGAAATCCAAGAACCTTGCAGCCACAAACTTCTTAAGTCTGACATCCTCAGTCTTGTACTTCTTCTCAAGCGCATTCCATAACGCTTTTGAAGTTTGCATAACACAATAAACATTGTACAAGCCATCTTCTAAACAACTCAAAATATAATTTTTCCATAGGAAATCATAATGTTTCCATGCTTCAGTTACAACAAGTCGTTTATCATCTGAGTATTTTCAGTCATGACCGGAGGATCCTTCTTGATGAAACGTTGCAAACCTAACGTAGTATTATAGAAGAACATCTTCATTTGCCAGCGTTTGAAGTCGAAAACTTTCCGGATTTTTCTGCTGGGGTGCCATAGCATGAGCAGGAGTAGAACGGCTTGACGAGGCAGCAGCACTCGTAACAGTAGCACCCGTTCCCGGAACACTTCCATTAGTTTGGTTTTCATTCGTCATATTTCTGTAAAGTTGAAAACAGTACAGAACTTTGTTAAATCAGTGAAGTTTTGATATCTTTAAACTGAATACCAAACCAAACATACAACACGTAACAATGGTGAAATTTTTATATACTTCAAACCCGTACGTTTATTATTCCGGCGAAGTTTTTATGTACTTTAAACCGGACAGAAACAATTATTGGAGTAGAAAGCAACAAGGCTTTAGTCTCCAACAAAATATATAGAAAAATCAACACATAAACGATAATATTTATTAAAATTCCTTGAGCTTGTGTGTGATACTGTGTTAAACCAAATATCAAAAAAAAAATTGTTAGGAAAATTAAAGAAATCTGAAAAATAGTAGAGAATCAGAAATATTCCGAGTCCACAAGTTTCTTGTGTGTACTTAATGAATTTTAATCCCCTCACACGTTGCCAAGGTAATGGATTAAATCCTCCCAGGATAAAACGGAATAAACTTTCCTGCAACAGTGGCAATACAAACTGCAAGATACCAACAAACTCAAAGAACGGAGCAAAATCACACTTACGAATTTGAGAGAGAGACTGCGAATTAGGATGCAGTATATTCAGAAAGAAAAAAGTTCTGGAGTGTTTTACATGTGTAGAAAATGGAGTCATGCCTCAGAATTTATAGGCAATTATCAGAAGAGGTGTCTGGAAAAGGTTTTCACAAGAATACGTTGCCTGCCGCGGTTCTACCACGGTCACGGCAGAACCGCGGTCAGAGAAGCTCTCTGAATCTGCATGCCCCGGTTCTACCGCGGCCGCGGCAGAACCGCGGTCAGAGAGGCCCTCTGAACCTTCAGTACGATTCTGGCGTATTTTCAGCAGTGATTTGGCATTTAATTAATTATTAAATAATTAAATAAATTTTGTCCAAAAATAATCTTATCGATCATTTGACAAATCCAAATCCAAATCCAAAGCCGAAGCCGAGCCGAACGACGGCGCGAGGGTTCATTCTATTCAACTCCTTTTAAGAGCTTTAAGAAGTGATTCTATATATAAGCACATAAATGTGGTTGTCCCTCACCAATGAGTGACAAAGTGCAAGACAAAAGCTCACTTCTCAAATTTTTATTTTTCCCTCTATTTCCAATTCACACTTTTATACTTTAAAGCCCAAATGGCTTAAAAGTGTAACACATTATACTATAACCCTATTTGACAATAAAATACCAAGTTTCAAATCAAACCAATAGCAAAGAATGCCAAAGTGATTTGAGAAAATAGCAAAAACCAACAATAGTTTATTTGTACGTGAAATAAAACAGATACGAGTAAGAATGTCATGCTTATATACTTACCTTTATGATATCATTTAAAAGAAAATCTATATGAAAAGAGGAAAAAAGGCACATAATGTCCCATATAATACCGAATTCAGTTAATAACATGAGAAAAGCAAGGCATAATGTGGATGGGGCTTAAAGACCACGTCTAGAGGGATGAGTTAAAGCCTATAACCTAATATATCTCAGATGTGGTCAAGACCACCATATATATATATATATATATATATATATATATATATATATATATATATATATATATATATATATATATATATATATATATATATATATATATATATATATAAAAGGTCATGCACTACAAATTTTTCCTTGTATCAAGTGTCACCAAAGTAATTTGAGAATTCAAAGGTAAAAACACTTCCTAGAAGACAGCTGCTTAAGTTGAACACCTCCCCTTTTGAAATTTTGAAGATCTCAGTTTACATAATATAATTGGCTGTTGTAGACCAATAACCTAATATATCATCAAGCATTTAATGCCCTCATACTATTAAGAAAATCCAAGAGGTTCCAAGTGCCTATAAGCATCAAATGAGAAGCTTCTAATGCAATAGAAATATTGATAAGAAAAACAAATCAACTTCAGCATTTGGAGTTAAAGAAATACTTATAAACTACCTCCAATCAGACTATCTATAAAAATCAAATCCACAACCAAGTAAAATTCCAGATCAGCGACATGGTGAGACTCATTCAAAAGGGTTAAGCCACCAAGTAAAGAATCTCTTGCGATGTCAATAATACTACTTCCAGACCATCCCTCGCTAGAAGCTAATTATTGAGGGCAAGTAAGAAACGTTAGTAACTAAAAATTAACTACATTTTATCTATTTAATTGTCGTGAAAAAATTTGAATTTGCAACACATCACCATCAAATTTGCTATGTTGTTTCATAGCAAGAAAGTTCTACTATGAAGACTAGGCATGAGTAAACTAATAGAAATTGCATGAACATACCATCATCATCATCGGCCATGCGGTGATATGGTGTCTTTGGTTCAGTTATTTTCTGCCTCACTGGTTTATTTGCCTCAATTTCTCCCAAATTCGCCTCATCCCATTGTACACGTGCCCCCCTGACACCAATGAAAAAATGTCAGAAGCACTTAAATAACATCACTAAAAATACTAAATGCACAAGCAAAACTCAGATAGGTTCAACTTCTTCTAAAAAGAGTAGGTCAAACAATTAGACCCCATTTTCCTTACCTTTTTACAAGGATTTCTTTAATAATTAAATTCTTCGAGCTAGAGAGAATTTTATAGAAAAAGTTACCCCTTCAAATTTCCAGATATAAAGGTAGGTCAAGGCAATTAACTTTTTTTGGAAGTTTTATCTATTACTAGGGAAACAGGGAACGGGGCAGCGGAAAGGGATCAGTGAGAATTGGATCAGCACCTACTGTGTTGGAAACTCCCACCAGAACCAATAAGTTATAAAGCTTGATGGTGGGCAAATAAATTTGAATTAAAACTTAGGGGGCTTCAGCAAAGAAATAATGATCTGCCTTGACCAAGTCGTCCTTTTAAGGACTGCAGTATTTCCAGGTGAAACTTGCTAAGAGAATATGATCTACCTTCCTAGTAAACACACATTTCGGTATTTGAGTTCTGAACAGCACTTTAAGTCAATAGCAGGCTACTTATACTAAAAACACCATATTCCAATAGAATTTCCTTTCTTAATCTCGTCCATCAAAGAAACATCAGCAACTGAATTTGACCTTAAGTAACACCAAGATCTAACTAAAATATAATCTATAAAGAATGAAGACAGTACATTTTCTCCAGTATGATCAAATCTCGTTCAGTTGTTGTAGTCTAAACCGATTCTCCTGAAAAACGGAACATACAGTTGTCAGATCATATAAGCAAACCAAAACAGAAAAAAAGACCGATTAGAATTGAAAAGTATAAAAAGGATATGTTAGGCAGTGGCGGATCTACATGGTTATTTGTGGGTGCTCAAGCACTCATTATTTTTTGAAAGATTTAGTAAATTTGCATAGGCAATTATAAAATGCTTAGATAAATATTGAGTGAGCACCCATAACTAAACTCCCCTTTCCTCTTCTTTCATTGAGCACCCACGACTTTAAAATCCTGGATCCGCCATTGATGTCAGGTATGCAGAGATTCTCAATGAAATGATTTTCATCGCGAAAATATTGTTACCCAGCAAATGAGGAAGTCAACGGTTACTTCATACCACTCGTTTTAACCAACACTTAGACATTATCGTCAACTATCAGAAACATCAATAAAACAATATTCTTAAACTCTAGCATTCAACTTGTACAATTACTTTCAGACATAATTGGTGTTGTTAAAAGCTCGCTCAAAGAGCGCTTATGCCTTGAAATTAGGTGAACCTCATGTTGTGCGCTTCGCGTGGCTTAATTAGGCTATGCACCTTCATCGATGAGTTCTGGGTCTCAACTATATATATATTGGTCAATAATTTTTGTTTGCATATCTTCATTTTGTTGCATTACATCTCTATTTTTTAATTTTTCTTCAGTGGCGCTTTTCTTAGCTAAACCCACGGTTTTATGTTGCGCTTAAAGCTCCAATAGCCTTTGGCGCTTTTTTGCACTTTTTGCTTTCGACTGCTATGGACCTGAGTCCTAACCAAACCATTGGAAAACGATCCAGATTTCTCAATGAGAAGTATTCCACCAAAAAAGAACATTTTTGTTCATATCAAACATACCTAAGAATACGAATATTCCAGCTATTACAAACTGAGAACAATGGTGAATCTGGAACAATTCAGAAGGTTCAACTGTGCCCACTAATATCAGCTCAACACATGTATAATAATAATAT
>JASVEL010012743.1:0-114716 GCA_032618575.1 Nicotiana noctiflora
ATATGCCTCAAAACGTCGAATCAAATAAGCAAATAAAAAAAAAGCCTACTCGAGATATATAGAACGCAGAAGCCTACTAATACACTACTAGTGTCTAACCAAGAGATGATTCAGATTTAAAAATCAGTAAAGTACCACTAACAAAACCTTCAACTATATCAGGAAGCTTCCCCTATATATATCCACTCATATTTCTAGGATAAGAATATGAAATCTTGGGAATATTGAAACTGTATTTTAGAGGAGTACATCATCAAATTGAGAATATATGTTGAATTGAATTGTGTTACAAGTCATATACATATGGACCTTCTTATATCTTAGTGATTTTGATCTGTTTAAACAACCACCAGATTCATTTAACAAACATACATTTAATAGGAGAAAGAAAAATACACCTAAATAATCAGATCAATCATAATGTCGAACAGTAGATAAACATGGACCTTTTTATTAACTTGAAAATTTTGCAGCAGCTCCGAACGATACACAAAGACGAGCACACCGCAGATGAGAATGAACATGCGTTATCTGAAGATACTCGTTACAGCCCTTTAACATTGAAGCACAGGACAACTAACAAAAACAAATTTTATAGAGCCGATTTGCAGCTCATGCCTCTTGAAGCCAAACTTAAATTGCATACTACCATTATTTTTTAAGGAATTAAACGATACAAACATAAACATTCAATAAAGCAAACACATCCGATCCATTACAAGAGATCTATTCAAATATTTCAAGTAATTCAATCCATGGCCAGTTAATAAGATCGAAGACTAAACCAAACAAAAGCATAACAGTGGGCTTGAAGCTTTACTGCTTTTTTAAAGATTAAAATACAAAGTTGAAGAAACACACCTAGAAATCGCGGATTGGTTAAAATGCCGGATAAAGGATAAAAGGGTGAATATAAAGCTCAAATGAGACAGCAGCAAACAGAGGTTCCGCAATCGATTCTTCGGCGCCCAGATTTTGGAAAATCAAACTGAAAGAGCTTTCAATTGATGTTTGAGCTAATTAGCAGAGGTATAGGGCTAGCCTGACACGTACGACGGAACCTCGAGGAAAAGTAGGCACGGAGAACTCGCTGGCGATCTCGGACAACAACCTCGACGTACCGGACCTTGACGAACAACAACGACCTCAACGGAAACAAGAAAACTCGAACCAAGACTGCAAAGACCTGAGATGTTGGTTGCTACTGGTTTTAACGACGCAGCAGACTGGTATGAGAAGATGAAGCAGAAAGGGTCATTTGGACGTTAGGAAGAAGCAGGCTGTTGGTTCTTCGGACTGAAAGAGAAGCTAGGGCGACGAAGCAGAAGCAGAAGGTACGGCAGCTGTGGTCATTTGGGACGTGAAATAGCAGCGATGAAGGTAAGGTCGTTTGGTTGAGGGTGGTCCGTTTGGAAGCTGATTACGGGCGATGATAGTCGACTGGAGGACGATCGAAGGGGTCCTTGGTTTTTTTTTTTCCTGAGCTCCTCAAGAAGAAGTCTTCTTCACCAAAATATGAGACTTCCACCGTGGCCTCTCCCTGGAGAAGATCATCGTAGTATGTTTTTCCCCAGTCCTTTTATGAAGAAGATGTACAGTACCTATTTGTATTCTTTCTCTTTTTTTAAAAACAAAAAAAATCCACAAACACATCTGTTTGCCCATCCTTTGTTTGTTGGAAACTCTACCCACGTGAGAGACCAAGAGTGATGGGTCTCCACGTGGGTTTCAAGAGTCATGGGCTCCATCTCGTGTTCCGTCCGTGTCCCCCACGTGTGGTGGGCTCGGATTATTATGGGCTATGTCCGAAAATTATAAAATCGGGTAGTATGAACCCGAATATTATTCTTTGCCCGGAACCGAGAATGAGAACACGGTGTTATTAATTAATCCTACGTAAGCAAAATAACTATAAGACTAATAATTAAAACAAATTTATTTTTTATATTTTTCTTTCAAAATTAAAGTAACTACAAAAATGTTAATGCAACTATTTTTTTTATTATTTTCGTTTTTTATAAAAAGATAAAAATATAAAGTACTATTTTTTGTATTTTTCAAGTTTAAAATGA
Source organism: Nicotiana noctiflora (assembly GCA_032618575.1). Lineage (NCBI taxonomy): Eukaryota > Viridiplantae > Streptophyta > Magnoliopsida > Solanales > Solanaceae > Nicotiana > Nicotiana noctiflora. The sequence goes on from JASVEL010012743.1 coordinate 2,073, forward strand.
CTACGAAACCTTAATAAAACTATATTTTTGTTATTTTTCATTTTAAGGTAAAAATAAAGTAAAAGAGTCAAATTTAGCTAAAATAGCTATATTAAAACTAAACTAAATATGTTACGCTAAAAATATAAAAAAAATCTCGGGTAGGGGCAAAATCACGCATCTACAGCTGCCCCTCTTTGACTGAAAACACAAAGAGTTTTCAGACAAAGAACGACTAGATAAATGTTTTGACCCGACCCTTATTCAGAGAGACTAAACTAAAAAGAAGAGGATGTGACCGAACCCTTGTATCTGAGCTGCCTACATATCCTTGGCTATAAAGGAATTAGGCCACGTGTAGTTCGGAATTGAGTAAGAATATGGAGTAACCGAGGTGGAGAGCCAGTCGAGGTGCCGTTCCGTCGAGGTTCCGGTCCGTGGTCCTGCTATTACAACAAAAATCAAAACATGAGAAAGACTAACTAAGCCTATCAGCTACTAGTTACAAGATTCCTATCTATAAGTCTTCTGAAGCTTGATCTTGAGTGTTGGTTGGTGCTTCATGCGGACTCTAAATTTGAACCTTGATACTTGCTAGTTGTAGGTGTTGCTTTTCGGATCAAGACCAGGTATGCAGTGCTCATGACCTCGGCCATGTCTTGAGCACACCACATCTTTCATCAACTTTTGCACTTGGATTAACTCCTTGTCTCTTTTTTTCATTGTGACTAACTTCTGTTGATCATCTCGGACTGTTGACTCGCATTCTGGTCGCAAGCTTCTTTTGTTGCTAACTTGCATTGCACTCCGAAGTGATTTCCCTTACTTGTGATCTTCGAGCTATTCTCCTTCGAAGTCTGAATCTATCTTTTCTGATCCTTGTTGCCTTCCTTCTGATTCATGCTGGGGATTTCCGTTACACTCTGTCACTTTTGATTGTTCACTATCCTTATCAAATCTTGGAAACTGAGACGGCGTTCTGCTTTTCTGGCGGGCTTCTGACTTTAACAACAAACTCTAATCATAAATTGTCCTTCCCTTCTTCAAGTGGGCACCTGACATCTCAGGAGAAAGATTCATCGGACTGAGATCTTGATGTCTTAGGAGAAAGATTCATCAGACTAGGTCTAAATCATTGTGATCTTAGGAGAAAAATTCATCAGACTAAGATTTTGATGTCTTAGGAGAAAGATTCATCAGACTAAAACTTTGACGCTAGGAGACAATTCATCAGACTAGGTCTAAATCATTGTGATCTCAGGAGAAAGATTCATCAGACTGAGATTTTGATGTCTTAGGAGGAAAATTCATCAGACTAAGACTTTGACGCTAGGAGATAATTCGTCAGACTAGGTCTAAATCATTGTGATCTTAGGAGAAAGATTCATCAGACTAAGATTTTGACGCTAGGAGATAATTCCTCAGACTAGGTCTAAATTGTTGTGATCTCAGGAGAAAGATTCATCAGACTGAGATTTTGATGTCTTAGGAGAAAAATTCATCAGACTAAGATTTTGATGCTAGGAGATAATTCCTCAGACTAGGTCTAAATTGTTGTGATCTCAGGAGAAAGATTCATCGGACTGAGATTTTGATATCTTAGGAGAAAGATTCATCGGACTAAGATTTTGATGTCTTAGGAGAAAGATTCATCAGACTAAGATTTTGACGCTAGGAGATAATTCCTCAGACTAGGTCTAAATTGCTGCCTTACTTAAAATCTTCCAATTGTTGCTTCATTCTTCTTGTTGCTTTCATCTAAAACATCCAATTGTTGTTTTTCACTTCCTATTAAATTATCTTTAACTATAACTTCATAAACTAAATCGCCACTCCATTCGTCAGGCGGGCTCCCTGACTTTAACTACAACTCAAAACTAAATCGCCACTCCGTTCTTCAGGCGGGCTCCCTGACTTCAACTATAACTTCAAAACTAAATCGTCATTCCATTCTTCAGGCGGGCTACCTGACTTCAACTAGACTTCAAAACAACTCGCCACTCCATTCTTCAGGCGGGCTCCCTGACTTCAACTACAACTCAAAAACTAAATCGCCACTCCATTCTTCATGCGGACTCCCTGACTTCAATTACAACTCAAAACTAAATCGCCGCTCCATTCTTCAGGCGGGCTCCCTGACTGCAGCTACAACTTCAAAATAAATCGCCACTCCATTCTTCAGGCGGGCTCTCTAACTTCAACATCAACTCACTAACTCCATCCCATCCATATCGACCTCATTTGCTTCCTGTACCATTTTCTTCTTCCTGCATTGTCTCTTGGGCCACCTTTTCTTCTGAATTACCTTGTTTCGGAATTGCTTTCCTCCTGGGTCGTGTTATTTTTCCTTTGACTGCTGGGGATATCTTTGGAACTGTTTACTTACCTACTGGGGATAATGCTGCTAGGGAAGTCTTCTTTATTTCCTCTTTTCTACTTCCTTCAACCTTTATTCTCTCCCGAGCTCGCTGGGGATTGAAATGTCATTGACTGAGGATTACCCTGGCGGGGAATCCCTTTTCCTTCTTCCTCTTTCCAAACCTCCTTCGGGACTCGCGCTTCGCTCCCTTGAAAAACTTGTAGGATATAATGCTACCGGGGAAAATCTCGAAATCATTGTTTCATTTTTCTGAGAACTGCTGGGGATGATACCCGCTTCTTGCCTTTCTGAACGCAAGCTTCCTCATTTTGTCCTGTCTGCTGGGGGTATAATTTCCTCTATCACAGCTTGTTGTTTTCTTTCTTTCAAAGCTGCTGGGGATAATTGGGTTCAAAGATCATTTCCTCGCGTTATCTAGCTTCTTTCCCCAACAGGGTATTTGGTTTCGAGAAAATTTTCACGAGAGAAAAGTTTCTGCCCCAGTTTGAGAATCTTCTTCGTGGCATGCTTTTCTGCCAACAACAACTCTTTTTCCTGTTTCAAATCAAAGAAAAATTGGTTAGTTTTAAAATATGGTGGCCGGTTGCGGTGCTCCTGCTGGGGATGGTTCTCCTCCTCTTTCCCTGCTCTGCGTCTCATTATCAAAACTTGCTGGGGATGTTATTATTTTATGATATTCATGCTGGGGATAGCTTTCTCCTTTCTTGCTTCCCCGCCTTCCTTGACGACTCTTTATTCGTGAACTTTCCCGTGGTTTTCCAATGACCACCCCAATTCCTATGATAATGACCCTTCGTGAAGACCTTGCATGTTTTACTGGTGAATCATTTTCTTTGTTCACCCTTGTCACTGAAAATACCTTTCTGGTGGGGATATCTCTCCTTCCTTTGCGGCATATCTAAGGATTGGGCATTTCCCAACCTTTGAGTCTCATTAACCTTGCTTGAGGTCATTAACCATCCTTGAGATATCCTTATTGACACCAATCCCTCCCTTTGTCATTTTCCTATTGCTGGGGAATATCCCTCTGGACACTGGCCTTGCGCTTGATCCTTCATGACTTATTCCACTTGGGTGTACCAATCAAAATCCCGTCTTGCGTAATTGGAAAGCCGATGGAAAATTTTGCAGTCATTTCTTGCAAACAGACTCTATTGGGGAATTTTGATGAAAGGAGAAAGATAAAAGGAAACAAAATAAAAGACAATGACTCTCTAAAAAGAAAAATTATAAAATAAACCTATCGGACGTGGATACCAACTCTAATGGACATGACGTGCACATATAGCCTATTCTCCGTCGTTAAACCGCCTTTTGTAATCTTCTCCTGGGACTTTCCTATCTCGTTTCCAATCTTTGTTCGACTTGTAGTGCCCGAGGGGTTTTCACTACTAAGCCTCTCTCGTTGCGGTTTTTCTCTCAGCTTTCATCGCCTTATGGTGCCTGTGAAGGTTTCCACCACTAAGACTCTCTCAGTTGTGTTACTTTTCCGCTGGGGATTGGTGGCGTTACTGCTAAGACTCTCCTATTCTCTGCTGGATATCGGAGTCTTTGTGTCGGGAATCAGAGTGTTACATCCCGATGAAACTTCTCTCATTTGCCTGACTCAGCCTCTTTTGAAAATTGGTCAAAAGGTCTTTCTTTGGACCGTAATGTGGGTTTGGACAGGGCTAGAAAGAAAGGGTATTAAAGGCTCAAAATAAAACAAATTGGGTTCAAAATTGCAACCTTCGGAATCCTATATTTTCCTTTATAAACACAACTTTTGTTGCCCCAGTTTTTTTGCTTGGGGATTTTTTTGATTTTTATTTACACTATGACCGAGCTGTGAAGCGCCTACGTATCCTCTTTGAGGAATCAGGTCAAACGTAGTTCCCAATTCCTCTTTTTCAAGTTTTTTTTTTTCACACATTTTTCTTTTTCTTTTCTTTATCTCTTTTTGTTGTTTTCTTTTTCTTTACTTTTTTCTTTATCCCTTTATTCTCTTGCCTTTCAAACTTGTGTTTCTAGTCTTTGCAACTAATTCCGAAGGAGGGGTATGAAAGAATTTAAAATAAGGCTCAAAGGGTTGACGATGGATAAAGTATTTGGATAGCATAACAAAATGCCTTCGTCATTCCAATCTTCAAAACATGCCAAGTATAAACAACACAATTAATATTCGTCATATCTTTAAAGCATTTTCGGGCAACACTCTCATTTTCATTATTATGAACGACCCCATGTCAATTTTGGCAGCTTGCCTTTAACGGTTTTCTTTTACTTGCCCCAGTTTCTCATGACTCGGGTTTCGAATAATCTCAAACCATTCTTATTTCATTTAAATGTCTCGATCACCTCCCAATGGTTTTGTGATTAACTTTTAAGATCAGGCCAGAACTATGCGCGCACGTCATGTCACTAGAGCTAGCAGAAAAAGAACTATAGGAAGGAGAGGACTAAATAATAGAAAATGTCTAGAAATAATATAAAATAGGTCATTGCATTAACCGATAAAACAACGACTCGAACAACCAAAAAACAAAACAGGGGTTACAACCCTTAGAATGAACCTAGACCCCTTTAGCTGAGACACTATGATCAAAAGAAAAATACAAGGATAAAAGGTTTGAGCCACAAAACAACATTCGGATTACCATTCTGAAATAACTCGGACAAATAGAAATGACAACAAAATAAGCCACCACAAATGACTCTCCAATTGATAAGCTTGACATTTAGCCACGAATTTGATTATCAGAACCACTATGGCCTTCTCTCATTTCAGTCGGCAAATTCCCAAGTGGATTCTCATATTCCGTGTCACCAGGCATCACCGCCAGAAAGTGTGTATCATCAGGTGCAGGTAATGGATTCAGCGCGATATTCTGGGTGTCACTGTTATGAATCACAATCAATCTTTCTTGGATCATCCTTTCTATTTCCCTTTTCAAATCCCGACAACTTTCCATGTCGTGCCCCTGGGCATGGGAATGGTATTCACACCTTTTAGATGGGTCAAAACTTCTTGCACGTGGGTCCACATGATTTGGAGGAATGGGTGAAATCATGTCATGTTGTTTTAACTTCTCAAATAAGCTTGCATACCTATTGGTGTAAAATTATATTTCAGCTTTTGTTCCTTTCTATGCCCTTGGTTTGGAAGTGGGTTATAAGGTATTTGGAAATTTTGCAGAGGCTGATAGAGATTTTGTGATGCTCGTGCTCGCTTTCTTGGATGATTTGATGGCCGAATAACATACTGGGGTGGATCAACTGAGTATGGTGGGTTCGGAGGTGGATAGTAATGCTCATGGGAATTATGGAAAACTTGTCGAGACATCACATACCGTCGAGGTACTCTTCTGGAACCTTTTCTTGACCCTGATATCATCATGACTTCTTCATCCCTCTCATTCGTGTCACTAGATTCAAATTGGACAGCCTGAGCTGCAGCCTTGAGAGCCGCTTGACTTATAATTCTGCCCGTCTTAAGACCGTTCTCTACCATTTCTCCCATTTTGATTACATCCAAGAAGGATTGACCAACCGCAGACATCATGTTCTGAAAATAATCCGGCTCTTGAGCCTGAAGGAAGACAGTGATTAACTCGTGGTCATCTATTGGTGGCTCAGCACGAGCCGCTTGCTCTCTCCATTTAAGGGCATATTCCCTGAAACTTTCACTTGATTTCTTCTTCAGATTTGAAAGGAAAATGCGGTCTGGGGCAATGTCAATGTTGTATTGGAATTGTATTGACAAAGGGCTGTGCCATGTCGTTCCAGACGTGCCAGTGAGATGCATCTTGATCCCAAAACCATTCAGAGGCTACTCCTGTAAGGCTTTCCCCAAAGTAAGCTATTAACAATTCTTCATTTCTTCCCAGGCTCCTTAGTTGATTGCAATACCTTTTCAAGTGGGCTATTGGGTGTCCATGTCCGTCGTACTTTTCAAATTTGGGAATCTTGAAACCAGGTGGCAAGTGGACATCGGGAAACAAGCATAGATCTTTGAAAGCAACACTCTTTTGACCTGCCAACCCGTGCGTATTTTTCAACCGCTGTTATAAGCTTTTCAATCTTTGGGTTATTTCCTTCTGTACCATCTTTCGAGGATCTCGCGTTGTCCGCTTGTCACAAACCAACCACCTTCTACTTACTTTACAATTCAAGACAAAACATGTTAGAATGGACTCGGACAGTCCTTATCAAATTTTTTATTTTTATTTTTTTATTTCTTTTTTTATTTTATATTTCATATATATACATATACAGTTGTGGTCGAATCTTATGGAGATTGCCTACGTATCATGACCCCGCATGAATCATACCGAGCGTAGTTCTTGCAAATTAATGCAAGAAATAAAGAGATGTTTATTTGATTATTATTTTTTGTTTCTTTTTGAAGCAAAATTATAAAAGCCGTCTCCAATTACAAACTCTGATGAAAAACTTTCACACCTTGTGACAGGTATTTCTACAAGAATAAGAATATTTTTAGCGCCAATTATGACTATTTCTACAAAATTAGCCATGTAATGGCTTATTTGGCAAAATGGCTATTTTTGCAAAATTTATTTAAGAAAGATAAACTTGAAAAAATTTTCATCTTGTGGCTCATGGGGGCATCGTTCGGCATCGCCATATGCCAACACAAGACTAAGAAGTTTCTAATGTCAATTGATTATTTTTACAAAATTGGCCATGTAATGGCTTATTTGACAAAGCGGATATTTTTGCAAACTTTATTTAAGAGACTACAAATTCCAAAATTTTTCATCTTGGGGCCCATGGGGAATCGTTCAGCACCGACACAGGCCAACACAAGACTGAGGAAGTTAAAAATGCAAAATTATGGCTATTTCAGCAAAATTCCGGCCATGTAGTGGCTTATTTGATAAAGTGGATATTTTTGAAAAGTTGATTGATGACTCAAACTTAATTTTGCGATACGTCCTTTCAATATTTCCACGAGGGAATATTTCAAGGTTGTGCCCAAAAATTATTTACAATGACTCAAAGTGGCTATTCTTGCAAAAACGGCCTTCCAGTGTCTTTTGAGGGACATTCGGCATATTTTGAGCAAGAATAGCATCACCCGACTTATTTATAACAAAATCAAAAATTTGATATTTTTTGGTTATTTTTGCAAAAGGGGTGTGAACCCGGACTTGATTTTACGGCTATGGCCTTGCAACATTTCCACAAGGAATATTTCAAGGCTGTGCCCGCAAATTATTAAAAATGATTCAAAGTGGCTATTTTTGCAAAAACAGCCTTCCTGCGTCCTTTCGGAACATGCGGCTATTTTCAAAAATAGCGCTACTTTGATTTTATTGAAAACTAAAAACACACATTTTTTTTTATTTTTTTTTTAATGGGGTGGTTGGACCCGATGAGGGTTGCCTACGTATCCCACCTAATGGCGAGAATCAAACCTGCGTAGTTCGGTCAGATTATTTGACCAATTATTTTAACAAAATTGTTCTTCCTATTTTTTCAAACTTTCGACAACAATTCGTCAATATTTCGATATTTTTCTATTCTAAAATTTCTCTTTTTTTTTTGTTTTCAGGAATTTAGCCAATCAGCATAATTGGACAAATAAATACAACATATAACATGCTCGGTCTTTTGATTACCGGGTCACCTGTCCTGGACGGACCCAACCCCTGTGTTGAGTCCCCTAGTTCAGATATGATGCAAATAAACGTCCTAAATCTAGATTCAATATCCTGATGTTTTCAATGGTACTAGACCGTGTACCCGAGCGGACAACTCGGATCGAGGAGGGGGCTACGTACCGGTGACCCGCGGGGTCAATCGGCTTTGTAACTTATCCGGCCTCTTTTTCTTATTTTTTTTGGTATTGACACTAACAGAAAGGGGGGTCTCAACCAGTAAGCACATCCCCGGAGGTAAGAAGAGAAGGATTTTCGGCACAGTTTTATATACAGTTCACGCAATATCAAAGCGGTAGACATATAGCAGTTTGTATATACAGTGCAACTATTATCAAAGCGGTATACATGTAGCACATTAATCAAAATATATAATGAAATCAGATATAAGCAAAACAACAATTTAAATGAGCTCGAATTCTTAAACCCAGAACCGAAGTTCTGGAATAATAATATTCCCCAGCAGAGTCGCCAGAGCTGTCACAACTCCTTTTGGCGCGCACCCGCGTGGGCGCGAGGTAAAGGGAGTTTTTCCAATTAAAGGACAATCGAAACAGGATTTATTATTAAGATTCAGAGTCGCCACTTGGGAGATTTATGGTGTCCCAAGTCACCGGTTGAATCCCGAATCGAGGAAAAGAATGACTCTATTTAACAGTCCGCGAACCAGAAATCCGGATAAGGAATTCTGTTAACCCGGGAGAAGGTGTTAGGCATTCCCGAGTTCCGTGGTTCTAGCACGGTCGCTCAACTATCGTATTTGGCTTATTTATCCGATTTTATAACATGTTTCAACTTATGTGCAAGTTTTAACTTTCAACCGCTTTTGATTATTATTATTATTATTTTAACAAAGAATTGCAACGTTGTGAAAATGTATCTCGAACCGCGTCGCACCAGTGCACCCGTGGTTGTCAACACATTTCGACTCCGTTGAGACTTGGATTTGGGTCACATAAATGTGCACCCGAGTTTAAGAAGGTAAATTTATTAAACACATGCCTAAAGCAACTATGCGTTTGCAATTTGCGAGGGCCATGGAATTTGCTAAATGACACGCCTCGATTCTAAGGATAAAAATGTTGAAGCAAATGAGGGCCATGCGTTTTGAAGTTTTATTTGGCATGGCACGCCTCGAACTATATAAACTAAATTTTGTTTAGAGGTCCTTTAACATAACTTTATTAATATTCTGAATATTACTGGCCCACTACGATCAAAACAAAATAAATAAATCAACAAAATGTGATCCTAATCAATACTAAGAATTACTACTAGTACTATGAAGGTGAATAAACAACCACGTCATAGGTGAATTTCAAATTCATGAGGAAACTCATAGGTGAATGAACAATCACGTGATCAATTCAGCATATGCCTCAAAACGTCGAATCAAATAAGCAAATAAAAAAAAAGCCTACTCAACATATATAGAACACAGAAGCCTACTAATACACTACTAGTGTCTAACCAAGAGATGATTCAGATTTAAAAATCAGTAAAGTACCACTAACAAAACCTTCAACTATATCAGGAAGCTTCCCCTATATATATCCACTCATATTTCTAGGATAAGAATATGAAATCTTGGGAATATTGAAACTGTATTTTAGAGGAGTACATCATCAAATTGAGGATATATGTTGAATTGAATTGTGTTACAAGTCATATACATATGGACCTTCTTATATCTTAGTGATTTTGATCTGTTTAAACAACTACCAGATTCATTTAACAAACATACATTTAATAGGAGAAAGAAAAATACACCTAAATAATCAGATCAATCATAATGTCGAACAGTAGATAAACATGGACCTTTTTATTAACTTGAAAATTTTGCAGCAGCTCCGAACGATACACAAAGACGAGCACACCGCAGATGAGAATGAACATGCGTTATCTGAAGATACTCGTTACAGCCCTTTAACATTGAAGCACAGGACAACTAACAAAAACAAATTTTATAGAGCCGATTCGCAGCTCATGCCTCTTGAAGCCAAACTTAAATTGCATACTACCATTATTTTTTAAGGAATTAAACGATACAAACATAAACATTCAATAAAGTAAACACATCTGATCCATTACAAGAGATCTATTCAAATATTTCAAGTAATTCAATCCATGGCCAGTTAACAAGATCGAAGACTAAACCAAACAAAAGCATAACAGTGGGCTTGAAGCTTTACTGCTTTTTTAAAGATTAAAATACAAAGTTGAAGAAACGCACCTAGAAATCGCGGATTAGTTAAAATGATAGATAAAGGATAAAAGGGTGAATATGAAGCTCAAATGAGACAGCAGCAAACAGAGGTTCCGCAATCGATTCTTCGGCGCCCAGATTTTGGAAAATCAAACTGAAAGAGCTTTCAATTGATGTTTGAGCTAATTAGCAGAGGTATAGGGCTAGCCTGACACGTACGATGGAACCTCGAGGAAAAGTAGGCACGGAGAACTCGCCGGCGATCTCGGACAACAACCTCGACGTACCGGACCTTGACGAACAACAACGACCTCAACGGAAACAAGAAAACTCGAACCAAGACTGCAAAGACCTAAGATGTTGGTTGCTACTGGTTTTAACGACGCAGCAGACTGGTATGAGAAGATGAAGCAGAAAGGGTCATTTGGACGTTAGGAAGAAGCAGGCTGTTGGTTCTTCGGACTGAAAGAGAAGCTAGGGCGACGAAGCAGAAGCAGAAGGTACGGCAGCTGTGGTCATTTGGGACGTGAAATAGCAGCGATGAAGGTAAGGTCGTTTGGTTGAGGGTGGTCCATTTGGAAGCTGATTACGGGCGATGATAGTCGACTGGAGGACGATCGAAGGGGTCCTTGGTTTTTTTTTTTCCTGAGCTCCTCAAGAAGAAGTCTTCTTCACCAAAATATGAGACTTCCACCGTGGCCTCTCCCTGGAGAAGATCATCGTAGTATGTTTTTCCCCAGTCCTTTTATGAAGAAGATGTACAGTACCTATTTGTATTCTTTCTCTTTTTTTAAAAAAAAAAATCCACAAACACATCTGTTTGCCCATCCTTTGTTTGTTGGAAACTCTATCCACGTGAGAGACCAAGAGTGATGGGTCTCCACGTGGGTTTCAAGAGTCATGGGCTCCATCTCGTGCTCCGTCCGTGTCCCCCACGTGTGGTGGGCTCGGATTATTATGGGCTATGTCCGAAAATTATAAAATCGGGTAGTTTGAACCCGAATATTATTCTTTGCCCGAAACCGAGAATGAGAACACGGTGTTATTAATTAATCCTACTTAAGCAAAATAACTATAAGACTAATAATTAAAACAAATTTATTTTTTACATTTTTCTTTCAAAATTAAAGTAACTACAAAAATGTTAATGCAACTATTTTTTTTATTATTTTCATTTTTTATAAAAAGATAAAAATATAAAGTACTATTTTTTGTGTTTTTCAAGTTTAAAATGACTACGAAACCTTAATAAAACTATATTTTTGTTATTTTTCATTTTAAGGTAAAAATAATGTAAAAGAGTCAAATTTAGCTAAAATAGCTATATTAAAACTAAACTAAATATGTTACGCTAAAAATATAAAAAAAATCTCGGGTAGGGGCAAAATCACGCATCTACAAATGGCAGGGTGCCATTTCAAAAACTTGTACAAATTATTTTAACAAGTTCAATTAAGTATTTATTTTTTATCTAAGTCAAATCTGCTTGATATGTATCTCCATAAAGTTAATTTTTACAATCAAATGGAGGATAAGCTGGCATATATCTCATGGCTGCAGCCAAGTTGATTTTGTAGTAGTTTGCGTGGGAAGATTCAGCCAAGTTCCAAACATCCCTGAATTTCCTCTAAACAAAGGTCCCGAAATTTTTGAGGGTAAAGTTATCCATTCAATGGATTATTCCAAAATGGACTCAACAACTGCAACCAACTTTGTCAAAGAAAAAAATGTAGCCATAATTGGGTCCCAGAAATCAGGAATGGACATTGCCATGGAGTGCTCCACATTTATGGTAAATACTGGTACAAATACTTTAATTCCCTGGACGTCTTTATTGTTTGTTTGTAAATATCAGCTTAATTCTGTTTGCACTAATTTTGCAGGGATTGAACGTCCATGCACAGTATTAACCAGGACACCACATTGGAACATTCCCGATTATTTTCCATGGGGATTCCCTTTGGCATATCTCTACCTAAATCGATTCTCCGAACTTATGGTGCATAAACCAGGCGAAGGCTTTCTTCTAAGTCTCCTGGCCACAACTCTTTCACCTTTGGTAATTGTCTTCTTCCTGACTAATTAAACTTAATTATAAAAAGACTCAACTAATGAGTAGTCATACTTTCTCGTTCACACTAATAATGCATCTGAAGACAAAGCCATATGTTGACTAGACATTTGTTTATCTGAGATGAGCAAATTAGGGAACAAGTATAGTTCGTTTCTGGCCGAGGACTGTAACCATATTTCTCGCTCAAACCTTAACCATTGTTAAAAAACTGGGCTCTATGCCGACTCTATAATTATGCATAGTAAGGCTTATGCCTTAGGCCCTAAATTTGTGGGGCTCCATTTTTTTAAAATAATAGGTTTATTAGTACTTTTAATACAAATTAAAAGTAGAGTTTTTAATATACAAGAAGAATGAAAAAAAGCTCTTTAGATATATAAATTAAATAATAGTTTGACTAATTACTTAAAAATGGGTAAATGAATAACTTGCCTAACATTTCAATTGTTTACTACCTCTTCATTAGATAACGTACGTATCATAATTTTACTCTTAATTTGTCCAAATCTATCTTTATATTTCACAAACGGCTACATATCTTATTTCTTTCTTTTTAATATTTTAATTACCTTCTTTCTCAAAAATTTCACTACTCACTCCAAGATTTGATTAATTCAAGTATTTTACTACTTTTAAACTTCCAATAGTTCTATACTTATATTTCTCTATAAAATCTTATCTTAGATAAAAAAATATCTCAAGAAAGATTAAATGAGTTTGCTATACTATCAACTAAAACGGAATTATTTGAGATAATCCATTATAAAAAAGATTATTAACAACTTTATATCACAAAAAGTTAGAAGAATAGACTTCAAATGGAAATATATATCTTATAAAATTTTGACTTTAGACCCCGAATGTGCTTGAGCCACCCCTGACTCTATATATAAATATATATTTCGGAATCTGACTAGCTTTCTAAATTGGTTAGAACTTAGCTTGAATATGGAAAGGAAGGTTATTGAACTCCTCTAGCGCGTAAAATTCACTTGTTGCACAAGTAACCAACCACTAATCGTACAAACTTACAAAATCTATATTATTGTTTTGAATCTGAATGAAAAGAAAGTGAATATGTTTGCAAAAATATTCTTAATTAGTAAAACTTAAAAAAGAAATAAATTGAAAGATAAAAATAAAACCTCTATCTTAATTAACTGTAAGATAATAATATACTTATTTAAAAAATGATAAATTTAAACATTAAAATGAATAATAGAATAAAAGAATAAAAGTAAATAAAAAAATTTACTACAAGAAAAAAAAATATTTTTATTTATAATTGAAGTAACGGACAAGAACGTGATAATTTTAAGTTATGGGTAATGCAATATGGACAAGAAATTATTGGTAATTTTAAGAGATTTGAGAAATTTTTTATTTTTTATTAACATTTATTTAGTGATTATATATAACTTTTATGTTAATATTTTAAAGTTATTTACACATAAATCAAATAACTCAAATTACAGGTTTGTGTATACGCATCGCGCGGGTACTAATACTAGTATATACTAAAGCGGATAACTGATAGGGAGGCTAATGGTAAAAATAGTACGGTCTAGCCAATTTTCGGACTGGCCAATCAAAAATAGTCAGGGTTTACCAAGTCAATGAAAAATAGCCACTATTTTGCTATAATAGAGACCGGTCAAACATAATATATTAGAGTTCGGTGCACCTGTGTATGAACTTCCAGCATATTATGTTGGACCAATATATTTTGCTGGCTGGGTATAATATACTGGAGATTGGATCACCGATGCTCCAGACTTCAGTATATTATGTTGGACCGGTATATTATACTAGAACTCCAATATATTATGCTGGAGTATTTTTTCAAATTTTGAACGATTACGTGAAACAAGAAAAATAAATACAATTGCTGCTGAAACAACTCAGCAACGTGTGTCGACAAAGTTACTACTCTTCCTTCTCAAGTTATTAGAAGTCGTCTTAAAGTTACTCCTCATAAGTTCAAAGTTACAACAGTATGGTTTCTATTTTTTCTCTCACAATTTTTTTTAAATCTTTTTTACTTTTATTTTTATGGGACTACTCTCACAAAACTAACATGAAGTACTAAATTGATTACACTCCTATTTTACAGAGGTGGGCCTTCTCAAAATTTGTAGAAAGTTATTTGCAACACAAGATCGGACTTGCAAAATATGGAATGGTGCCAGATCATAGTTTCTTAAATGAATTGAGTTCATGTTCAATTTCTATAGTGCCCGAGGGCTTTTACAACAGGGTTGAGGAAGGAAGTATCAAGCTACAAAAACTAAAGAGCTTTGGATTCTCAAAAGAAGGTATCGTGCTCAAAGGTAAGGCTGAACCAATAAAATCCAACTTAGTCATACTCGCAACAGGCTTCAAGGGAATTGATAAGCTCAAACACATATCTGAATCACCAAAATTCCAGGGTTTCATTGCAGGAAAAGATGATTATGCAGTTCCTCTCTATAGGTGAGTATTAAAGCTTTGTGTAGCGGTGGGAATTCTTTTGCATAAGCGAGTTGTGACGACCCGGCCCGTCGTCATGGGAATTACCACCCCGTTATGTTGTAATTACATAATTCATGCTTTTATATCAGTGTTAGAGTCTATCGGGGAAGTTAGGAGTGAATTGAAATGAAAATGAGGCATATAGCCTTTTTGAAGGAAACTTGAATAAGGAAAGTCAACCCGGAGTTGACTATTTAGTTAGAGAGCTCTGAATCAAATTCTGATGATTCGGTCAGCTTCGGGAGATCATTTGTGAGCTAGGAGAGCGATCGGAATTGAATTTGGAGATCCGGTGTAGAAATAGGCTTGAATTGGCTAAGGTTGAATTTTGGCGAAATCCGAATGGTAGGTGAGATTTTGATCCGGGGGTCGGAATGGAATTCCGACAGTTGCAGTAGCTCCGTTAGGTGATTTTGGATGTGCCTGCAAAATTTCAGGTCATTCGGACGTCGTTTAGTCGGGTTTTTGATTGATTGTGTAATTCGAAATGTTTTAAGGAATTTAGGCTTGAATTCGATGCGAATTATGGGTTTTGATGTTATTAGACGTGTTTTGAGGATTGGAACAAGTTCGAATAAGGTAATAAGATGTGTTGGTGTGTTTGAATGAGGTCCCGGGGGCCTCGGGGTGTTTTCGGATGGTTAATCGGGAGAGAAACATGGAAATTGCAGGTTTGAAGAGTTCTGGTTCTGTTGTTTTCGCTCCTGCGGAAATGGGGGCGCAGGAGCGAGCCCGCATAAGCGGGAAACGAGCGCAGAAGCGCTGGGGTTCGCTGAGGTGGATCCTGGTCCGCATGGGCGGCACTGCAGGTGCGGGAGTCACGGGTCGCAGTGCCGAAGGCGGGCAGCCTGGGGAGATCGCGAAACGGAGGGTATCCGCAGGTCGGCCGCGCAGTGCGAGACCCAGCCGCGTAGTCTGAACCGGGTGATTTGGTGGAATCTCGCAGAGGCGACCATTTGGTCGCAGGGGCGGCCTCGCAGAGGCGGATTTTTGTCCGCAGAAGCGGAAATCGGGCCTGTGTTAAAAATAACAGAAGGGTTAAAATTTCATAAGTTGCAAAACATTTGGGGCTCGGTTCTTGAAGGCGAATTGGGCGATTTGGGCGAGTTATTGCTGGGAGAACATCGGGTTATCATCGGAGGTGAGTTTTATGGTTCCTTTACGCGTTTTTATCATGAAATCCTCCTTTAATTCACGAAAATTGGATCAAACTGTGGGGAAATTTAGCCTAAGCCAGGGTTTTGGTAAATTGCCGATTTGAGTGGGCAAATGGAGTCCGAATTTGGTAAATTTGATATGCCTAGACTCGTATTGAGACGAGGGTTCCGAATATGTAACTTTTATAATTTTTCGAGAAGCGCACCAAAAGTCGGGTTTTGGTATAAATTGGGTTATTTCGAATGAATTTCGTGAAATTAGCGTATATTGATGCATTCTCTATGATTTTGAGCAGATTTGGCACCCGAGGAGATTGATTTGCGAGGCAAGCGCAAGGCAGATTGAAGCTTCTACCGGTTCGAGGTGAGTGGTAGTAGTAAACAATGTACTGAGGGTTTGAAACCTCGTACTAGCACTTCACAGTGCTATATTGAGATGAGACACGCATTCTATGACGTGCGTGGTGACATTGTAATTGGGGGTTCGGACTTAGTCCTTCCCGGCTAATAGAATACTGTGTTGTAGGACTGTTACTGAGATTATAACTGTACAACTGGGCTAATAGCCATGTTTGGGGCCTTGCGCCGATCTGTAGAGTCTTAGGGAACCTATAGAGCTAGGTGACCCTTATATCGTGAATGGAAACATACACTCAACCGTAGCTCTAGATGTATAGCATAATATGAGCCCGTACTAGATGTGTACATTGAGAGAGATTATCTAGGGGGGGATTCCCTATTCTAGCTGAGTGGGCCTGAAAGGCCAAGTTTATATTGACTGGGATAGGGTCGAGGACCCATAATGAGGTATTATATATATATACCTACATTGGATCGGGCTGCACGCCGCAGCAGTATATATATTGGATCGGACTGCACGCCGCAGTAATATACATGTGATATACATGTAACATACATGTGGGACGGACTGCACGCCGCAGTATTATTGCGCTCGGGCCGTAGTGAGCCCCTTCGAGTCCGAGTCCGCACACATTCTCAGCGAGCACTGGTGTATATTATGGGATCGGGCTGCGCGCCGCAGCAGTATAAATATATATACATATATATATTGGATCGGACTGCACGCCGCAGTAATACATGTGTGGATCGGGTTGCACGCCGCAGTATAATAGTGCTTGGTCCTAGGGAGCCCCTCCGAAGTCTGTATACACCCCCAGTGAGTGCCGTCGACATTAAATGGAGCGGGCTGCGCGCCGCAGCGGTATATGTATTGGAACGGGCTGCACGCCGCAGCATTATACTTAATCATATCCTACTATCTACTTAAATACTTATACATTATAGACATAAGTATGTGTCTTTATATATTGAGATGGCCGTACACCGCTGGGGTACGAGTGAGGGTTGGTTCAGTGTGGAATCTTGTAGAGATAAACGTAGATTGGAGGTTAGAGTACTACTATAGTGATGACGTACCTGTGAAGGTTGCCTTAGAACTGCTAAGTGATAGCACAGGAGTTCTTACTTTCAGTTATTATTTATTATTGTTACTCATTGAGTTGAAATATACTCACCCCACTCCCCTGCACTTTCTGTGCAGATCCACAGGTGCCCGAGAGCAGTTGAGACATTGTAGCTGCCGATCCTTGTCTACTTTTGCGGAGATTACGAGGTAGCTGCCAGCATCCGCAGAGCTTGTTTTCTCCTTCTTTATCATCTTGTTGATTTCCTAATTGCCTAGACTTGGTTGTAGTAGGATGCTATTCTGTAGAGGCTCAGTCTCGTGACACCACGATATGGTTGGGACCGTATTTGTATGTTTTACATTTCGTTCATCACCTGATATGATCATTTACTGTTTAAGTTTAATTTGATTAGTAACTGGCTGGTTTAAGGGATAATATGGTCGGGCTTGCCTAGCATTGTGTTGGGCGCCATCACGACTAGGGTTTGGGTCGTGACAAGTTGGTATCAGAGCCCGGTTAACAGGTCTCGCGAGCCATGAGCCGGTTGGTAGAGTCTCATGGATCGGTGTGGTGACGCCTGTACTTATCCTCGGGAGGCTGCAAACCTATTTAGGAAAAGTTTCAATTCTTGGAATTCTTGTCGTGCGATTACTTTTGACTTGATCGGAACTTTGACATTCTATTCTCTCACAGATGGCGAGAACTCGATCATCCGGACGTGGAGGACGACCACCACTACCACCTGCTAGAGGCCGTGGACGCGGCCGTGGTCGTGGCGGAGTTGGGGCAGCTGAGGCAGTGCCAGCTGACCCACAGCCCCCAGTTGCAGAGGTGCCAACAAGCACCAGATCAGGCACCAGCTGTGCCCATTGTTATTCCGGCTCTACAGGAGACCCTGGCTCAGATACTAGCAGTCCGCACCGGCCTAGCACAGGCGGTTTCAGCTACTACCGCAGCAACTGCATCGGGGATCGGGGTGGTCATCGGACCCCCACAAGACGCACCCGGAGCCGCCAAGCAGCAGGCTTACGCACACCGCAGGCTCCTCCGGCTCAGCCTCGTGGTACCGGCTCAGCCAGCGAGATCGTATTCGGGGGACAGGGTCCCAGCCTATGACAAACGACGAGCAGCGTCGTTGCCCGAGAGGTTCACCGTGTTATCTCCTCCAGTGTTCATCGGTGCTCCGGCGAGGACGCCCGAGGTTTTCTGGAAGTGCCGCCGGATGCTTCGTACGGCAGGGATATTGGAGTCCAAGTGGGGTATCTTTCACTACCTTTAGTTTCGTGGACCAGCCTTCGCTCAGCGGGAGGCTTGCGAGCGCCGCAGCCAGCCGTGAGCAAGACCACTATCATGGCCGGAGTTCTCCAATATGTTCTTGGAGAAATGGGTGCCTCGATCTCAGGAGAGAGGAGACGCGCAGGCAGCTCGAGGGTCTCCGTCAGGGGGACATGTCAGTGTCAGAGTATGAGATCAGGTTTACAGAGTTGTCCAGATATGCACCGCGGTTGGTTCATTCCGACAGAGAGAGGATTGGGCGCTTCGCGGACGGCCTCATTTATCCCATTCGTATTCTCAATGACTCGGGAGAGGGTTTCGAGTCATACATTCGAGGATGCCGTGGATATTGCTCGCGACATGGAGACCGATCGTCGCAGGGAGCGGACGAGCAGGAGGCCAAGAGGCCTCGAGCGAGCGCCTAGTTCCAGCCGGCACTCGCACCGCAGGCCGAGTCGACCGCAGCCGAGGTCGCTCTTTCGGTCTTCGCAGTCGGGTCGCTCGGATCGTCGCGGATGGTCTCCTAGATAGGGTTATCGTGGTTCGCACCGCAGCCAGCCCATCTCTCGGCCATGCCAGCACAGCAGTTCTTCACAGTGCCCCATCCGCTAGGGTTCATCTCGGCCTAGTTCATCGACCGGCCACTCAAAGCACTGGAGGTCCATATCGGCCTCGACCACCAAGACCGGGAGTTGCTACCGTAGGGAGTGTCCCCGTCTTGTTTCCGGATCTTATCAGCAGAGGGGCAGCCCTCGTCATCCGGTCCTTCTACTTCAAGCACCCGCCCGCCGCCTAGGGGTGAGGGTCGATACGCCAGGGGTCGCTCTCGAGGGGAGGCCGATCAGCGTGACAGTGCAGACGCTATGCTTTTCAGGGCCGATCCGAGGCCGTTGCTTCTGATGCTGTCATTATAGGTATTATTTCAGTCTGCCACAGAGATGCCTCAGTATTGTTTGATCCCGGTTCTACTTATTCTTATGTGTCTACATATTTTGCTCCTCATTCGGGCACGACCCGAGGGAGTCTTGAGCTGCCAGTGCATGTATCTACCCCGGTAGGGGATACTATTGTTGTGGACCACGTATACCGGTCCTGTTTGGTCACTATTGGAGGTCCGGAGACCCGAGTAGACCTGTTGCTTCTCAGCATGATTGATTTTGATGTTATATTGGGCATGGACTGGCTATCTCCATGTCATGCTATTCTGGACTGTCATGCTAAGACAGTCACTTTGGCTATGCCGGGCATTCAGAGGATCGAGTGGCGAGGCACGACTGAGTATGTACCTAGCAGGGTAATATCTTTCCTCAAGGCCCAACGAATGGTTGGGAAGGGATGTCTCTCTTATTTAGCATTTGTGCGGGAGGTCGAGGCCCAGACTCCCAGTATTGATTCTGTTCCCATCGTGCGAGACTTTCCTGATGTGTTTCCCTCAGACCTGCCGGGCATGCCGCCGGACAGGGATATTGATTTTGGTATCGATTTGGTGCCAGGCACTCAGCCTATTTCTATTCCTCTGTATCGGATGGCACCAGCTGAGTTGAAGGAATTGAAGGAGCAGCTCCAGGAACTCCTAGATAAGGGGTTCATTAGGCCGAATGTGTCGCCGTGGGGTGCACCAGTCCTGTTTGTTAAGAAGAAGGACGGATCCATGAGGATGTGTATTGACTACAGGCAGCTAAACAAAGTAACAGTGAAGAATAAGTATCCTCTGCCTCGTATTGATGATTTATTTGATCAGCTTCAGGGAGCTAGGGTGTTCTCGAAGATTGATCTTCGTTCAGGCTACCATCAGCTGAAGATTAGAGAGTCCGACATTATGAAGACTGCATTCCGGACCAGATATGGTCACTATGAGTTCCTTGTGATGTCTTTTGGGCTGACCAACGCCCCAGCAGCATTTATGCATCTGATGAACAAAGTATTCAGGCCGTATCTTGATTCATTTGTGATCGTATTCATTGATGACATACTAGTCTACTCTCGTAGCCAGGAGGAGCATGCTCGGCACTTGAGTATTGTGTTGCAGAGGTTGAGAGAGGAGAAGCTGTATGCCAAGTTCTCCAAATGTGAGTTCTGGCTCGAGTCCGTGGCATTCTTAGGGCACGTGGTGTCCTGTGATGGTATTCAGGTAGATCCGAGGAAGGTCGAGGCAGTGCAGAGTTGGCCCAGACCGACTTCAGTTACTGAGATCCGTAGCTTTCTGGGATTGGCAAGGTATTATCGCCAATTCGTTCAGGGGTTCTCTTCTATTGCTTCACCCTTGACTAGATTGACGCAGAAGGGTGTTCCTTTCTTATGGTCCGAGGAGTGCGAGGAGAGCTTTCAGAAGCTCAAGACAGCACTGGCCACAGCACCAGTCTTGATTCTACCGACAACTTCGGATTCTTATACTGTATATTGTGATGCCTCAGGAGTGGGCATTGGTTGTGTGTTGATGCAGGAGGGTAGGGTCATTGCTTATGCTTCTCGTCAGTTGAATCCCCACGAGAAGAACTACCCTGTTCATGATTTGGAGCTAGCAGCCATAGTTCATGCTTTGAAGATTTGGAGGCATTACCTGTATGGTGTCTCCCGTGAGGTGTTCACGGATCATCGCAGCCTTCAGCACTTATTCAGACAGAAGGACCTTAATTTGAGACAGCGGAGGTGGTTGGAGTTGCTTAAGGATTATGACATCACTATTTTGTATTATCCGGGGAAGGCCAATGTGGTGGCCGATGCCTTGAGTCTGAAGGCGGTTAGCATGGGCAGCCTAGCTTTCATCCCAGTTGGGGAGAGGCCATTTGCTTATGATGTTCAGGCCCTAGCCAATCGGCTAGTGAGATTAGATATTTCAGAGCCGAGTCGGGTGTTGGCTTGTGTTGTTTCTCGATCTTCCTTATATGATCGCATCAGGGAGCGACAGTATGATGACCCACATTTGCTTGTCCTTAAGGACAGAGTGAAGCATAATGATGTTAGAGATGTGACTATCGACAGTGATGGTGTTCTGAGGATGCAGGGCCGTATATGCGTGCCCAATGTTGATGGTTTGCGGGAGTTGATACTTGAGGAGGCACACAGTTCGCGGTACTCTATTCACCCAGGTGCCGCAAAGATGTACCAAGACTTGAGACAACACTACTGGTGGAGGAGAATGAAGATGGATATTGTTAGGCATGTAGCTAAGTGCCTCAATTGCCAGCAGGTCAAGTATGAGCATCAGAGACCGGGCGGTGTTCTTCGCGTATGGTTATTCCCGAGTGGAAATGGGAGAGGATCACCATGGATTTTGTTACTGGGCTACCTCGGACAGCGAGGAAGTTTGATTCTGTATGGGTGATTGTTGATCGGCCGACTAAGTCCGCACATTTCATCCCAGTTAGTACTACTTACTCATCGGAGCGGTTGGCAGTGATCTTTATTCGGGAGATTGTCAGGTTGCATGGGGTCCCAGTGTCTATTATATCTGACAGAGGCACTCAGCTCACTTCTCAATTTTGGAGAGCATTTCAGCGAGAGATGGGTACGAGGGTTGAGTCGAGTACAGCATTTCACCCCCAGACAGACGGACGATCCGAGCGCACTATTCGCATCCCGGAGGATATGTTGCGGGCACGTGTGATTGACTTTGGTGGTTCATGGGACGAGTTTTTGCCATTGCTGAGTTTGCCTACAACAACAGCCACCAGTCGAGTATTCACATGGCCCCGTACGAGGCATTGTACGGCCGACGGTGTAGATCTCCGTCGGATGGTTTCGAGCCTCGGCGAGGATAGATCGATAGGGACCGAGTTAGTTCGAGATGCTCCGGATAGAGCAAAGTCGATTCGAGAGAGGCTTCGCACAGCACGGTCTCGCCGAAGAGTTGTGCAGACCGTAGGGTTCGAGAGTTGTCTTTCATGGTCGGCGATAGAGCATTGTCGAGCGTTTCACCCACGAAGTGGTGTCAGCGAGGTTCGGGAGGCGTGGAAGTTGAGTCCCGTGCACATCGGTCCTTTCGAGATACTCAGGAGAGTTGGAGAGGCAGCATACGAGTTAGCCTTGCCACCCAGCCTATCCAACGTTCATCCAGGATTCCACGTGTCTATGCTCCGAAGTACATCTGAGATCCGTCCCATGTATTAGACTTCGTACCATTCAGCTTGACGGTGATCTATCCTACGACGTGGAGCTTATTGCTATCTTAGGTCGCCAAGTAAGGAAATCGAGGTCGGACGGAGATCGCATCAGTTAAGGTTCAGTGAGAGGTCGACCCGCAGAGGAGGCTACTTGGGAGGTTGAGCAGGAGATGCGGAGCAGATGCCCTCAGCTATTTGAGACTTCAGGTATGTTTTTCGACCCGCTCGAGGACGAGCGTTTGCTTAAGAGGGAAGAATGTGACGACCCGGCCCGTCGTCATGGGAATTACCACCCCGTTATGTTGTAATTACATAATTCATGCTTTTATATCAGTGTTAGAGTCTATCGTGGAAGTTAGGAGTGAATTGAAATGAAAATGAGGCATATAGCCTTTTCGAAGGAAACTTGAATAAGGAAAGTCAACCCGGAGTTGACTATTTAGTTAGAGAGCACGGAATCGAATTCTGATGATTCGTTAGTTCTGGGAGGTGAATTGTGACTTAGGGGAGCGATCGGAATTGAATTTGGAGGCCCGGTGTAGAAATAGGCTTGAATTGGCTAAGGTTGAATTTTGGCGAAATCCGAACGGTAGGTGAGATTTTGATCCGGGGTTGGAATGGAATTCCGACAATTTCTGTAGCTTCGTCATGTGATTTTGGATATGTGTGCAAATTTTCAGGTCATTCGGACGTGTTTGGTCGGGTTTTTAATTGAATGTTGGTTTCAAAAGTTTAGATGAAAACTTAGGCTTGAATTTGCTTGGATTTGATGTTTTCTGTGCTTAAGGGCGTGTTTTTATGATTGGAACAAGTTCGTATCGTATTTTGGAATGTGTTGGTGTGTTTGGATGAGGTCCCGGGGGCCTCGGGGTGTTTTCGGATGGCTAAACGGGAGGAAATTGGAGTTTGGGAGCTGCTGTCATGAATTGCAGCAGCATTTTCGCTCCTGCGGATTGGGAACCGCAGGAGTGGGACCGCAGAAGCGGAGAATTCATCGCAGAAGCGAAAATGGGTTTGGCGAGGAGGTTCCGCAGAAGCGGACGTCAGCCGCAGAAGCGGACTCGCTTCTGCGAGTCATGGGTCGCAGAAGCGGAAGGCGGGCAGCTGGGGGAGATCGCGGAAGCGGAGGGGTATCCGCAGAAGCGGTCGCGCAGGTGCGAGACCCAGCCGCAGAAGCGGAACTGGGTGATTTGGTGGAATCTCGCAGAAGCGACCATTTGGTCGCAGGGGTGGCCTCGCAGAGGCGGATTTTTGTCCGCAGAAGCGGAAATCGGGCCTGTGTTAAAAATAACAGAAGGGTTAAAATTTCATAAGTTGCAAAACATTTGGGGCTCGGTTCTTGAAGGTGAATTGGGTGATTTGGGCGAGTTATTGCTGGGAGAACATCGGGTTTTCATCGGAGGTGAGTTATATGATTCCTTTATGCGTTTTTATCATGAAATCCTTCTTTAATTCATGAAAATTGGATCAAACTGTGGGAAATTTAGCCTAAGCCAGGGTTTTGGTAAATTGCCGATTTGAGTGGGCAAATGGAGTCCGAATTTGGTAAATTTGATATGACTAGACTCGTATTGAGACGAGGGTTACGAATATGTAACTTTTATAATTTTTCGAGAAGCGCACCAAAAGTCGGGTTTTGACAACTTGTGGGTTTTGGTATAAATTGGGTTATTTCGAATGAATTTCGTGAAATTAGCGTATATTGATGCATTCTCTATGATTTTGAGCAGATTTGGCACCCGAGGAGATTGATTTGCGAGGCAAGCGCAAGGCGGATTGAAGCTTCTACCGGTTCGAGGTGAGTGGTAGTAGTAAACAATGTACTGAGGGTTTGAAACACCGTACTAGCACTTCACAGTGCTATATTGAGATGAGACAGGCGTTCTATGACGGGCGTGGTGACATTGTGATTGGGGGTTCGGACTCAGTCCTTCCCGGCTAATAGAATACTGTGTTGTAGGACTGTTACTGAGATTATAACTGTACAACTGGGCTAATAGCCATGTTTGGGGCCTTGTGCCGATCTGTAGAGCATTAGGGAACCTATAGAGCTAGGTGACCCTTATATCATGTTGGAAACATACACTCAGCCGTAGCTCTAGCCGTATAGCATAATATGAGCCCGTACTAGACCTGTACATTGAGAGAGATTATCTAGGGTGGAATTTCCTGTTCTAGCTGAGTGGGCCTGAAAGGCCAAGTCTATATTGACTGAGACAGGGTCCAGGACCCACTGTGATATATTATATTGGGCCTGAGAGACCAAGCACATATTGACCTGGGATAGGGTCGAGGACCCATTATGAGGTATTATATATATATACCTATATTGGATCGGGCTGCACGCCGCAGCAGTATATATATTGGATCGGACTACACGCCGCAGTAATATACATGTAATATACATGTGGGACGGACTGCACGCCGCAGTATTATTGCGCTTGGGCTGTAGGAGCCCCTTCGGAGTCTGAGTCTGCACACATTCTCAGTGAGCACTGGTGTATATTATGGGATCGGGCTGCGCGCCGTAGCAGTATAAATATATATACATATATATATTGGATCGGACTGCACGCCGCAGTAATACATGTGTGGATCGGGCTGCACGCCGCAGTATAATAGTGCTTGGGCCTAGGGAGCCCCTCCGAAGTCTGTATACACCCCCCAGTGAGCGCCGTCGACGTTAAATGGAGCGGGCTGCGCGCCGCAGCGGTATATGTATTGGAACGGGCTGCACGCCGCAGCATTATACTTAATCATATTGTGACGAACCGGCCCGTCGTCATGGGAATTACCACCCCGTTATGTTGAAATTGTATGTTTTATGCTTTTATATCAGTGTTAAAGTCTATCGGGTGATTTAGGAGTGATTTGGATTGAAAATGAGGCATATAGCCTTTTTGAAGGAGACTTGAATAAGGAAAGTCATCCCGTAGTTGACTATTTGGTTAGGGGGCTCGGAATCAGATTCTGATGATTCGGTTAGTTCCGGGAGGTGATTTGTGACTTAGGGGAGCGATCGGAATTGAATTTGGAGGCCCGGTGTAGAAATAGGCTTGAATTGGCTAAGGTTGAATTTTGGCGAAATTCGAACGGTAGGTGAGATTTTGATCCGGGGGTCGGAATGGAATTCCGACAGTTGCAGTAGCTCCGTTAGGTGATTTTGGATGTGCCTGCAAAATTTCAGGTCATTCATACGTCGTTTAGTCGAGTTTTTGATCGAATGCGTAATTCGGAAGATTTTAAGGAATTTAGGCTTGAATCCATGTGTAATTGGTGATTTTAATGTTTAGGATGGTGTTTTTATGATCGGAACAAGTTCGTATCGTGTTTTGGAGTATGTTGGTGGTTTTCGTTGGGGTCCCGGGGGCCTCGGGGTGTTTTCGGATGGTTAAACGGAAGAAAATCATGGAAATTGCAGGTTGAAGCACTCTGGCTCTGTTGTTTTCGCTCCTGTGGAAATGGGGGCGCAGGAGCGAGTCCGCAGGAGCGGACGAGGGGGCGTAGGAGCGCTTGGCTTCGTAGAAGTGGAAATCTTTCCGCTGAAGCGGCGTCGCAGGAGCGTAGAGGAGACCGCAGAAGCGGGATTTGCCAAGAGATGGGAAGTCCGCAGAAGCGGAAGGACGATCGCATAGGCGAGTCCGCAAAAGCGGACTCTTGATCGCAGAGGCGGCAAGGACCGCAGGAGCGGATGAAAATCCGTAGAAGCGGACTCGTAGGAGCGGTCCTTGGATCGCTGGTGCGGAAATGGCCAAAGGGCCTGGGTTCGCAGAAGCGACCATCTGGTCGCGGATACGGACTCGCAGGAGCGGAATTCTATCCGCAGAAGCGAAAATCGCAGTGAGTTAATTGTATCGAAGTTAGAAAATTTCAGAAACATTTCACACATTTGGGTCTCGGCTTAAGGAGGCGATTTGGGCGATTTTGAAGAGAAACTCAATGGAAATCATCAGGTAATCAACTATGGACTTAAACTATGATTAGTATTGATAATATTATGCAATTATATCATGAAAATGGAGGAATTTGGGGTGATTCATGGAAGATTTAACCCTAGGCTTGAACTTTATAAAATCAAGGTTTGAATGGGCAAATGGAGTCCGAATTTGGAAAAATTTATATGCTTAGACTCGTATTGAGATGAGGGTTCCGAATATGTGACTTTTGTAATTTTTCGACAAGCGTACCGAAAGTCAGGTTTTGACAACTTTGCGAATTTTGATGTAAATTGAGTTGTATTGATTGGGTGTCGTCCCATTGGCCTAATTTGTTGTGTTTCTATTGTATTGCATCAGATTCTACGCGTGCAGAGTTTGATTCTCGTGGCAAGGGCATTGCGGAGTAGTCATCGCACTGTATTGAGGTGAGTAATAGATGTCGGTGATAACCAGCGGGTTCGAAACCCCAGTATACCACTTTGCGACGCTGTATAGCGGCGAGACACGTACTCTCTTGTGAGTGCGGGGTCGATTGTAATTGGGGACTATGGCTTAGTCCGACTTGTTGGTACTGTATTATGATATTAGGCTATTCTTGAGCCGTGGAACCTCCTTCTCGGAAGGTTGCATATTATATATTGTGATAATGGCCACTCTTGAGCCGAGGAACCCCCTTCTTGGGCGGTTGAGTATACTTGTGGGCCATGAGCCACTTATTGGATCCCGCGAGGATCGTTATCATTGTCTTATCATATTGACATGCTAGTTTACTACTAGTCCGCAGCCATTTCTGTTATCATGTTATTTCCAAATCTCTGGAACTTGATATTTCTGTTTTCAACCGAAAAATGATAAAAGATGTTTTCAAACTACTTTTGAGCCTCGCGAGGCTGTATCTGCATATTAGCCGGCTAGTAATGGATCCGGCTGCGCGCCGCAGCGAGAGTACATATGTCGGATCGGACCGCACGCCGCAGCTGATATCGTGCTTG
Organism: Nicotiana noctiflora; assembly: GCA_032618575.1. Taxonomy (NCBI): domain Eukaryota; kingdom Viridiplantae; phylum Streptophyta; class Magnoliopsida; order Solanales; family Solanaceae; genus Nicotiana; species Nicotiana noctiflora. The sequence goes on from JASVEL010012743.1 coordinate 29,775, forward strand.
GGCCGTAGGAGCCCCTCCGAAGTCCGAACCCCCACAAGGAGCACGGTACCCAAATTGGATCGGCTACGTGCCGTAGCGGTCATATCATGCATTGCATTGCATTTTAGCTACATCTCGCTAGTTGTTATACCGTTTTGCTGGTACTGTTGATACAAGTACAGTCGATATTGATTCTCGTGACAGGTATTTGATTACAGACTTTACATAGTGCTTTATCACGGATTTCTTATCCGCGCCGTCTTACCCTTGTTTATTACCACCGAGTCCGGCAGGTACTCATTTTACTCCCCGCACCTCGTGTGCAGATCCAGGTACCTCTCAGCAGTGATCCAGTAGCTGTGCGAGGTGATATTTGTGGATATTCGAGGTAGCTGCAGAGTCCGCAGGACCCGATATTCCTTCTTACTGTCTTGATTTTGTATTGACTTTTCCTTCCGCACTTGGTATCTTGTAAACCTTTATACACTCATGTTCAGTAGAGGCTCGTGACTCTTGACCCTTCGGTCTATGGGAGTTGATGTATTATGGGACTTGGTTCCCCGTTTTCGTTATATGTATCGCTTTTGCTTCGTGAATTAATATGCTTAAATGGGCTAAAGAGAGCTTCTAGCTCCGTTGTTAATATTAAATTCCCCGGATTCGGGATTAACCGGTGACTTGGGACACCATTATCATTCCCAAGTGGCGACTCTGATTAATCTCAATAAAATCCCGAACCGATTGTCCTTTAATTGGAAAAACTCCTTCCCTTACGTTATTTTTATCCGTTTCGGATATTTGAGTGTCGGGGTATACCTTACAAGCGTATTTGTATGCTTAAGTGGGGTAGAAAAATGGAGGTGTGACAGCGAGAACGCGAGCATCAGGACGAGATGAACGACCTCCATTGCCACCTGCTAGAGGCCGTGGGCGCAGTCGTGCTAGAGGTAGAGGTAGGGCAGCTGAGACAGTGCTAGCTGACCCGCCCGTTGTACCTGTTCAGGAGCAGCCCCCAGTGGTTGATGCTCCAACAGCCCCAGTTCAGGCCCAGACTGTATCTATTGCCATTCCTGGTCTTCAGGAGACTCTTGCCCAGATATTATCGGTGTGTTCCGGTTTAGCTCAGGTAGTATCGGCTACCGCTACTGCAGCGACATCTCAGACAGGGGGTGGTCAGCAGACCCCTGCAGCTCGCACACCTGAGCAGGTTGTTCAGGGACTTCAAATGCCAGAGGCGGTCCCCGCTCAGGTGGTTGCACCAGTTATTCCTCCAGCTGCACCAGCTCCAGAGTATATGGTTCGAGCTATGCCCGACGACGAGCAGCGTCGTCATGAGAGATTTGGTAGACTTCAGCCACCCCATTTCAGTGGCGCTGAGGGCGAGGATGCCCAGGGTTTCTTGGATAAGTGTCAGAGAAGATGCTGCGTACAGCTGGTATTCTTGAGTCCAGCGGAGTTTCATTTACTACCTTTCGGTTCACTGGTCCCGCATTTGATTGGTGGGAAGAGTTTGAGAGGCGTAGGCCTGCAGGAGCAGCACCTCTCACATGGCAGCAGTTCTCTACTCTCTTTCTAGAGAAATATGTACCTCGGTCTCGTCGCGAGGAGCTACGTCGCCCATTCGAGTGGTTGGTTCAGGGCGACATGTCTGTGACCCAGTATGAGCTCAGATTCACACAGTTGGCTAGGCATGCCACATGGATGATCCCTAATGATAGAGAGAGGATCATGAGGTTCATTGATGGCCTCAACTACTCTATCCGCATTCTTATGACCAGAGAGAGAGTTTTGTCATCATTATTTGAGTAGGTTGTTGATATGGCACGCTCCATTGAGGCGGATCGTCGCCGAGAGAGAGAGGAGCGGGAGGCCAAGCAGGCCTCGTGGTTCTGGCAGTTTCAGTGGTGCTCCATCTAGAGGGCATTCCCAGCAGAGCACAGGTCGCTCATCTAGACCTTCTCATTCAGTCCGCCCAGAGCAGAGCGGAGGTTCTTATGGTCGTGGTCGACAGGGGTTTCAGCAGGGTCAGCCATCACTTAGTGCCCTTCCAGCCCAGGGTGCAGCACCTACTTCATCACCCCAGGGTTCTTCTGCGGTGAGTGGTTCCCTTCGGTCCCCTTCTCCAACGACCAGGTGCATGTTATGAGCGTGGCGAGTTAGGCCACACGAGGAGACGCGTGCCCTCGACTCGTAGGGACAGGACTCGGCAGAGGGATCAGCCCTCATCATCACGCACCATCTCGCCCTATTAGAGGTGGAGGCCGCCTTCTCGTGGTCGCCCTGTGGGCGAGGAGAGATCCGGCGGAGGCCATGCACGTTTATATGCACTTCCGCATGTGCGTGATGCAGCTTGCCTCCGACGGAGCTGATTGCGCATCATTTCGTCCGTCGCGCAGATGCCTCCGTTCTATTTGATCTAGTGGTCCACATATTCATACGTGTCCTCTTACTTTGCACATCACTCGGGTGCGACTCGTAGTGGTCTTGATTTACCTGTTCATGTATCCACCCCCGCGGGTGATACGATTGTCGCGGATCATGTCTATAGATCCCGTGTTATATCTATTGGGGGTCTGGAGACCCAGGCAGATTTGTTATTGTTGGGTATGGCGGACTTTGATGTTATATTGGGTATGGACTGGTTGTCTCCGTACCATGCTATATTGGACTGTCATGCTAAGACAGTTACGTTGGCCATTCCTGGTATTTTTTAGATTGAGTGGCGGGGTTCGGCCGATTTCGTCCCTAGCCGTGTCATTTCGTTCTTAAAAGCTCAGAAGATGGTTGAAAAAAGGTGTTTATCATACTTAGCTTTTGTGAGAGATGTGGGAGCTGAGTCTCCTAGCATTGATTCTGTACCTGTTGTGAGGGACTTCCCAGATGTATTCCCATTAGACCTGTCGGGCATGCCGCCGGACAAGGATATTGATTTTGGCATTGACTTGGTGCCGGGCACTCAGCCCATATCCATTCCTCCTTACCGAATGGAACCAGCTGAGTTGAAAGAACTAAAAGAGCAGCTTCAGGAGCTTTTAGATAAGGGTTTCATCCGCCCTAGTGTGTCCCCATGGGGTGCGTCGGTATTATTTGTTAAAAAGAAAGATGGTTCCATGCGAATGTGTATTGATTATAGGCAATTGAACAAAGTGATAGTGAAGAACAAGTACCCTCTACCGCGCATTGATGATTTGTTTGACCAGTTACAGGGTGCGAGAGTGTTTTCTTAGATTGATCTTCGTTCAAGCTATCATCAGCTGAAGATCAGGGACTCGAATATTATGAAGACTGCATTCAGGACCCGATATGGTCATTATGAGTTTCTTATGATGTCTTTTGGGTTGACCAACACCCCAGCATCATTTATGCATCTGATGAACAGTGTGTTCAGGCCCTATTTGGATTCATTTGTGATTGTGTTCATTGATGACATTCTAGTCTACTCCCGTAGTCGAGAGGAGCATGCTCAGCATTTGAGTATGGTGTTGCAGAGATTGAGGGAGGAGAAGCTATATGCTAAATTCTCCAAGTGCGAGTTTTGGCTCGAGTCCGTAGCATTTCCGGGACATGTGGTGTCTCGTGATGGTATTCAGGTTGATCCGAAGAAGATAGAGGCGGTGCGTAGTTGGCCTAGACCGACCTCGGCTACAGGAGATCATGAGTTTTCTTGGTTTGGCGGGATATTATCGCCGGCTTGTTCAGGGATTTTCATCTATTGCTTCTTTATCGACTAAATTGACCCATAAGGGTGCACCATTCATGTGGTCTCGATGAGTGCGAGGAGAGCTTTCGTAAGCTCAAGACAGCTTTGACCACAGCCTCCAGTTGTTAGTATTGCCATCGCCTTCAGGTTCATATACCGTTTATCGCGATGCCTCAAGAGCGGGGATAGGTTGTGTGTCGATGTAGGAAGGTAAGGTAATTGCTTACGCTTCTGGCAGCTGAAGCCACATGAGAAGAACTATCCTGTTCATGATTTGGAGCTAGCCGCCATTGTTCATGCATTGAATATTTGGAGACACTATTTGTACTGTGTGTCTTGTGAGGCGTATACCGACCACCGTAGTCTCCAAGACTTGTTCAAACAGAAAGACCTTAATTTGAGACAAGTGGAGATGGCCGGAGTTGTCGAAGGATTATGACATTACTATATTATATCATCCGGAAGGCCAACGCGGTGGCCGACGCTTCGAGCCGAGGGCGGTAAGCATGGGGAGCTTGGCATATATTCCACCTGAGGAGAGGCCATTTGCTCACGATGTTTCAGTGCTAGCCAATCGGCTAGCGAGGTTAGATATTTCTGGAGCCCAGTAGGGTATTGGCTTCGATGATCCACATTTGGTCGTCCTTAGGGAACGAGTTCAGCATGATGATGCTAGAGATGTCACCATTGATAATGACGGCATATTGAGGATGCAAGAGCCGGATATGTGTGCCCAAAGTTGACGGCCTTCGCGAGTTGATTCTGGAGGAGGCCCATAGCTCGCGGTACTCTATCCATCCAGGAGCCGCGAAGATGTATCAAGATTTGAAACAAGACTATTGGTGGAGAAAGATGAAAATGGACATTGTCGGACATGTAGCACGGTGCCTCAACTGTCAGCAGGTTAAGTACGAGCATCGGAGGCCCGGCGGTGTATTTCAGCGCATTGATATTCCCGAGTGGAAATGGGAGAGGATCACTATGGACTTTGTTACTAGACTCCCTCGGACGGCGAGGAAGTTTGATTCTGTATGGGTGATTGTGGATAGACCGACCAAGTCAGCTCACTTCATTCCAGTTAGTACTACCTACTCATCGGAGCGGTTGGCAGCGATCTTTATACGAGAGATTGTTCGGTTGCATGGAGTCCTAGTGTCTATCTTATCCGACAGGGGTACTCAGTTCACTTCTCAGTTTTGGAGAGCATTTCAGCGAGAGATAGGTACGCGGGTTGAGTTGAGTACAGCATTTCACCCCCAGACAGACGGACAGTCAGAGCGCACTATTCAGATCTTGGAGGATATGTTGCGAGCTTGTGTGATTGACTTCGGTGGTTCGTGGGATGAGTTCCTACCACTTGCTGAGTTTGCCTACAACAACAGTTATCAGTCGAGTATTCAGATGGCCCCGTATGAGGCATTGTATGGCAGGCGGTGTAGATCCCCCGTGGGATGGTTTGAGCCTGGTGAGGTTAGATTGATAGGGACTGAGTTAGTCCAGGATGCTCTGGATAGAGCAAAGTTGATCCAGGAGAGGCTTCGTACAGCGCAGTCTCGTCAGAAGAGTTATGCGGACCGTAGAGTTCGAGAGTTGTCTTTCATGGTTGGTGACAGAGTATTGTTGAAGGTTTCACCTATGAAGGGTGTCATGAGGTTTGGGAAGAAAGGAAAGTTGAGTCCCAGGTACATTGGTCCTTTTGAGATACTCAGGAGGGTTGGAGAGGTGGCATATGAGTTAGCCTTGCCGCCCAGCTTATCCAGCGTTCATCCAGTATTCCATGTGTCTATGCTCCGGAAGTACATCGGAGATCCGTCTCATGTATTAGATTTCAGCACCATTCAGCTTGATGGTGATCTATCCTATGATGTGGAGCCTATTGCCATTTTGGGACGTCAGGTGAGAAAATTGAGGTCTAAGGAGATTGCATCGGTTAAGGTTCAGTGGAGAGGTCGACCCGTGGAGGAGGCCACTTGGGAGATCGAGCGGGAGATGCGGAGCAGATATCCTCAGCTATTTGAGACTTCAAGTATGTTTCTTGACCCGCTCGAGGACGAGCGTTTGTTTAAGTTGGGGAGAATGTGACGACCCGGCCCGTCGTCACGGGAACTTACCACCCCGTTATGTTGAAATTTTATGTTTTATGCTTTTATATCAGTGTTAAAGTCTATCGGGTGATTTAGGAGTGATTTGGATTGAAAATGAGGCATATAGCCTTTTTGAAGGAGACTTGAATAAGGAAAGTCAACCCGGAGTTGACTATTTGGTTAGGGGGCTCGGAATCGGATTCTGATGATTCAGTTAGTTCCCGGAGGTGATTTGTGACTTAGGGGAGCGATCGGAATTGAATTTGGAGGCCCGGTGTAGAAATAGGCTTGAATTGGCTAAGGGTGAATTTTGGCGAAATCCGAACGGTAGGTGAGATTTTGTTCCGGGGGTCGGAATGGAATTCGAACAATTGCAGTAGCTCCGTTAGGTGATTTTGGATGTGCCTACAAAATTTCAGGTCATTCGGACGTTGTTTGGTCGGGTTTTTGATTGATTGTGCAATTCGGAAGTTTTGAAGGAATTTAGGCTTTGAATCCGTGTGTAATTGGTGATTTTAATGTTTAGGATGGTGTTTTTATGATTGGAACAAGTTTGTATCGTGTTTTGGGGTATGTTGGTGGTTTTCGTTGGGGTCCCGGGGGCCTCGGGGTGTTTTCGGATGGTTAAATAGAAGAAAATCATGGAAATTGCTGGTTGAAGTACTCTGGTTCTGTTGTTTTCGCTCCTGCGGAAATGGGGGCGCAGGAGCGAGTCCGCAGGAGCGGACGAGGGGGCGCAGGAGCGCTTGGCTTCGCAGAAGCGGAAATCTTTCCGCTGAAGCGGCGTCGCAGGAGCGTAGAGGAGACCGTAGAAGCGGGATTTGCCAAGAGATGGGAAGTCCGCAGAAGCGGAAGGACGATCGCATAGGCGAGTCCGCAGAAGCGGACTCTTGATCGCAGAGGCGGAGAGGACAGCAGGAGCGGATGAAAATCCGCAGAAGCGGACTCGTAGGAGCGGTCCTTGGATCGCTGGTGCGGAAATGGCCAAAAGGGCCTGGGTTCGCAGAAGAGACCAAAAGGTCGCAGAAGCGGTTCCGCAGGGGCGGAAAATGGTCCGCAGAAGCGAAAATCGCAGTGAATTAATGGTATCAGAAGTTAGAAAATTTCAGAAACATTTCACACATTTGGGTCTCGGCTTTAGAGGCGATTTGGGCGATTTTCAAGAGAAACTCAAGGGAAATCATCAGGTAATCAACTATGGACTTAAACTATGATTAGTATTGATAAAATTATGCAATTATATCATAAAAATGGAGGAATTGGGGTGATTCATGGAAGATTTAACCCTAGGCTTGAACTTTGGAAAATCAAGGTTTTGAATGGGAAAATGGAGTCCGAATTTGGAAAAATTGATATGCTTAGACTCGTATTGAGATGAGGGTTCCGAATATGTGACTTTTGTCATTTTTCGACAAGCGTACCGAAAGTCGGGTTTTGACAACTTTGGGAATTTTGATGTAAATTGAGTTGTATTGATTGGGTGTCGTCCCATTGGCCTAATTTGTTGCATTTCTACTATATTTGATCAGATTCTACGCGTGCGAAGCTTGATTCTCATGGCAAGGTCATCGCGGAGTAGTCGTCGCGCCGTATTGAGGTGAGTAATAGATGTGGGTGATGACCAGCGGGTTCGAAACCCCGGTATACCACTTTGTGACGCTGTATAGCGGCGAGACACGTACTCTCTCGTGAGTGCGGGGTCGATTGTGATTGGGGACTATGACTTAGTCCGACTTGTTGATACTGTATTATGATATTAGGCTATTCTCGAGCCGTCGAACCTCCTTCTCGGATGGTTGCATATTATATATTGTGATAATGGCCACTCTTGAGCCGAGGAACCCCCTTCTTGGGCGGTTGAGTATACTTGTGGGCCATGAGCCAGTTATTGGATCCCGCGAGGATCGTTATCATTGTCTTATCATATTGACATGCTTGTTTACTACTAGTCCACAGCTATTTCTGTTATCATGTTATTTCCAAATCTCTGGAACTTGATATTTCTGTTTTCCAACTGAAAAATAATAAAAGGGTTTTCAAAACTACTTTTGAGCCTGCGAGGCTGTATTTGCATATTAGCTGACTGGTAGTGGATCGGGCTGCGCGCCGCAGCGGTATATATGTTGGATCGGACTGCACGCTGCAGTAATATTGTGCTTGGGCTATAGGAGCCCCTCCGGAGTCTAAACCCCCACAGCGAGCACGGGTACCCAAATTAGATCGGGCTACGCACCGTAGCGGTCATATCATGCATTGCATTGCATTTAGTAACATCTGATAGCTGTTATACTGTTTTGCTGGTACTTGTTGGTACATGTACAGTTGATATTGATTCTGTGATATGGTATTTGATTAAAGCTTTACATAGTGCTTTATTGTGAATTTCTTATCTGCGTTGTCTTACCCCTGTTTATTACCACTGAGTCTGACAGTACTCATTTTACTCCCTGCACCTTGTGTGCAGATCCAGGTACCTGTCAGCAGTGATCCAGTAGCTGTGCGAGGCGATATTTGTGGATATTTGCGGTAGCTGCAGAGTCCGCAGGACCCAATATTTCTTCTTACTGTCTTGATTTTGTATTGAATTTTCCTTCCGCACTTGGTATCTTGTAAACCTTTATACACTCATGTTCAGTAGAGGCTCGTGACTCTTGACCCTTGGTCTATAGGAGTTGATGTATTATGGAACTTGGTTCCCCGTTTTCGCTATATGTATCGCTATTGCTTCATGATTTGATATGCTTAAATGGGCTAAAGAGAGCTTCTAGCTCCGTTATTGTTATTGATTGGTCAGGCTGGCTTAGTAATGTGCTGGGTGCCATCATGACCAGATTTGGGATCGTGACACATATCCTACTATCTACTTAAATACTTATACATTATAGACATAAGTATGTGTCTTTATATGTTGAGATGGTCGTACACCGTAGGGGTACGAGTGAGGGTCGGTTCAGTGTGGAATCTTGTAAAGATAAACATAGATTGGAGGTTAGAGTACCACTACAGTGATGACGTACCTGTGAGGGTTGCCTTAGAACTGCTAAGTGATAGCACAGGAGTTCTTACCTTCAGTTATTATTTATTATTGTTACTCACTGAGTTGAAATATACTCACCCCACTCCCCTGCACTTTCTGTGCAGATCCACAGGTGCCCGAGAGCAGTTGAGACATTGTAGCTGTTGATCCTTGTCTATTTTTGCGGAGATTACGAGGTAGCTGCCAGCGTCCGCAGAGCTTGTTTTCTCCTTCTTTATCATCTTGTTGATTTCCTAATTGCCTAGACTTGGTTGTAGTAGGATGCTATTCCTGTAGAGGCTCAGTCTCGTGACACCACGATATGGTTGGGACCGTATTTGTATGTTTTACATTTCGATCATCACCTGATATGATCATTTACCGTTTAAGTTTAATTTGATTAGTAACTGGCTGGTTTAAGGGATAATATGGTCGGGCTTGCCTAGCATTGTGTTGGGCGCCATCACGACTAGGGTTTGGGTCGTGACACGAGTTATGTATGTGTATAACCTCATCATGTGTGAAAGTAATGTCATTAATTCCGTATGATTTTCAGCGAATGCATTCATCCCCAAATTTCACAACTGGCAATAATTGGATTCTCTGAAAGTGTAGCAAATCTATACACCTCGGAAATGAGATGCCGATGGCTGGCAAAACTTCTTGATGGAGAATTTAACCTACCTAACATAAAGGTAATGGAGAAAGACATAGCAAAATGGGATAAATATAAGAAGAAATATTCATATTCGAAGAACTACAGGAGATCATGCATCGTTGCGTTGCATATTTGGTACAATGACCAACTATGCAGGGACATGGGCTGGAATCCTAAGAGAAAAAAAGGTCTTTTGGCTGAGTGGTTCGATCCTTATGGACCAATGGATTATGCCGGCTAACATATAGTATAAGAGTATCCTCTCCGAGTTTCAGATAGGTCTTCTTTCATCTGTTTCTCGATTGTTTTCAAAATCACGCTGTTAATAAAATTTTATTGTATCGTATCGTTATATTCGTCGTTAGGTAGCGAAAAAAGGCCACTTAGAACGACCGAATTGGTGTGATCGCGTCGTTACCTTATTTTTTCTCTTATTTTGTTCTTTCTTATTATTAAATAAGCCTTTTATATCTTTTATCCTACATTTGTGTGTAACTAGTTTTTTTGGTACGTGCAACGGTACGTGCGTTGCACGTGTATGTCGAGTCATGTAATACATAGTCTTATTAAACAATATCAATATTATTAAAATAAAGTTTTGAGTAAATAAAACATGAAAGAAAAAACTACAAGTTTACATAAATATTCAATATGGATTATGTGTAGTGACTTGTTTGTTGGGGTCAAAATAAACATCCCGAAGGGAGGTTGAAAAAGAAAAAGTAAGGGGAGTCGTTCTCAGGTCTCATGTGCAAGCTGGAATCCAATTTTGTTGGTGCTCTTGACTTTCTTCAAACTTCTTTTTTAACCAAGTGTATAGAACGAACAAGCGCCAAAGAAGGGGTGGGATTTCTCCTAAAAGAAAGAATTGACCTCGAGCCTGTCCTACTCATTCTCTTTTTCCCGCTGAAGAAGATCCAGGGGATCGGTGCGAGATCGAAAGAGCCTTGGAACAACTTGAATTGGCCAAAATTAAAGAACAAAAAGATCGCTTGGCGGAACAGATTAACCCTTTGATTGAATTGGAGAAGGCACGACTAGTTAGAAGATTGTGGCACCGCAAATTGGGTGAACTTCCCCGAGCCGAGCGAGATTGGAGACCGCCTTAATGATTGTTCGTAATGGGCCTACCATTTAACGTACATATGTCATGTAGTTTTTGTTTTGTATTTAATATTGTTTAACCTACAAGTGTAAAAAATTAATTTTTATTAGATATATGTAGTTTTTATACTTATTCACTTTTATAGGGTACAAACATGAAATAAAGCATAATCACATAATATGCAGCACTTTTGACATATTAATAGGTACATAATTTTGTTAACTCTACTTCGATTCTTGAGATGACAAGGCAGAAATACTACTATAATTTAGACAGTTCAAGATAAACTCTTTACTTTCTTTTATGATTGACATTCTTCTTTGAAATAAATAATAATTTTAAACAATCTTAATAATTTTAACATCTTGCACGGACAATAATTATTTTTATATTAGTCAGTATATTACAATAATTCAAAATAGTAAAAATGGAAGTAAATGTTACTAATTATTTGAGTGAGTAATTCAAGTAAATTGTTAGATACTATAAACTAAATTTACAATTTATGAAATATTAAATGGAAAAATTTCATATATCAACAATTTTGATTCCTACTTTTCAATTTTATAGCCCATATTTTAATTTGCAACTTTTCTAACCCGAAAATAATAGGCTAAGATTTTATACCCAACTACAATAATTCTCAAAATTACTATTTAATTTTTAAAAAAGATTGCTCAAGCTTTTATGTTAATTTTCGAATCAGCAATTATAACTCAAATATTAGTTCAACAAACCAAATCCATTTAAATGGTGAAAATTAGATTTTAACAAGGTTAAATATGTGGGTTTAGGTTCCGAATTTGATTTTGTGGGAAATTTGGAGTGGGTGGTATTTAGAATTGTTAGAAATAGTACGAGGAGGTTGTATATAAAATCTGAAGTCATTTAATAGAGATTTGAACTGTTTTGAACAAGAATTGTAAGTGAAAATCGTGGAAGAAGTTCGTCTACAGATGCTTGTATAAAAGTGTATAATAGTGTATAAGATGTGTTTATACACCCATATACACTATTATACAAGATTATACATAATTATACAAAAACCTGACTGCTTCTTCTTCCTTGTATTTTTTCTAAAATTTAACTCAAATCTTGATCAAATCTACTCAAAATCACTTCAAACTGAAAGTTTGAACTCCTTATGATATTTCCAATCAATTAGAACAATACCCAACCTAAACAACAAACACACTCAAAAAATCCAATTTTCAAAAGCAAAACTTTGAATAGCCTTCAATGGTGAACTTCTGCTCTTCAATTATCTTACATTGCAACCAGATGACATATGAGAGAAGCAATAATAGCAGAGGGCCCCTTGAAGCAGATGTAGAAGGAGTGAGAAGAAAAGAGAGTGAATGCAATGTTTGTGAGAACACAAATTTAACTATATAAATTTTGAAATTGCTAGTACTTTCAAAATATTTACAATATGGGCTAGGTAGTGTAAAACTTAAAAACATGAGCTATTTTTTGTTACGGTGTGATGTCAAAGGTATTTTCTTGTAATTTTTTCATAGAAAGTTCATTCCAAATAAACACCCAAACTTTGTAAAAGATAATTAAACTAAACTAAACAGTAACTCGTACCAAAAAAACCTTCCCTGTGTAGTTGTTCAGTAATTAATGATTACATCATCCATAGGGTATCCTTTTCAAAAACACTAATAATATGTATTAAACAAAATAAGGATTTAAAAACTTGAAAAAGAGAAAGAGATAATTGTATACTCAGACGAATAACTTGTGCAACACCAAGGATATAATTGTACTATCAAAGAAAAAAATAGGCTTAATCACATTATATTCTCTAATTTCTTTAAAGAATTGACTACCACAGTATAGTTCACATAGATTACTACAATACGTATCTCGGTTTTGTCTTGTAAATAATCTCATAAATGAATATATAATCATATGTTTAGGGAAATCACCAAACTAAATTATTCACATTTTTGTCGTCAAGTGTGAAGTTTAAAAATATATTTTGTTTATCACAAGACGACCTCAATATTTAACTTATCAAACCTTTAATTTATTTAAAACTAAATATCATATCACGATCTCAAAATTATTTTCAAATGTGAATATACCATAATAATTTCAGTTATTCCTAATTATAATGTTTATGCAAGAGATAGGAATATTATAAGATCATGACCACCTATTATTACATTTAATGTGCATACTGAATTTTGTAAAATATAACCCATTTTATGTTATTGTCATACCATTTCTATCTCTTAATACAACAAAATGAGAGGTAGCAAAATCCAAGATGTGACAATTGTTTGAGCCCGAAAAGTAATGTCAATTTGCATATCCAATACAGTGCATGCATTCATAAATTCTTGAACACATACCAAATAAAGGAAACAAAAACTTAATTATAAAAAGACTCAACTATGTGCATGCACCAACAATTAGTCATACTTTCTCATTGAAACTAACAAATGCATCTGCAAACAAAGCCAAATACTTATGAGGTTGACTAATGTTCATTTCTGGCCGTGGATTGAACATCTCGCTCAAAACATAACACCATTGTAGAGAAACTAAGCTACATATAAGTTATATACCTGAATTTCAATAACCAAAGACCGAGAATCTGAGTATGTATGGGCCGAATCGGATACGATTAATGTAGTCGAGTACATTTCCCTATATGGCCGCAGACGTCGAATAATATCTTCCTTCACGCCCATACGACGAGAGAGAGTACGCTCCCAACTATGAAGGCGTATCGGTAGACTCGCCCGTATAGGCGTCCCGACTCCTCCGCCTAATCCCATCGTTGTAATAACAGTAGTTCCGAAATAATGTAATGTGTCGGCGAGGGGGCCTTCCTTCTATATAAGGAAGGGTCCCCTCATTTATAGGACAAGTGCTATTATTCATTAATAACACAATCTCTCTCTATCTATCATTCTCTCTCTGTCTCACCTCCCTATTGTTGGCTAACTTTAATATCTCAACAACTTCTTTGCAACTTTACTAGAACAATCTACGTACGAATCTTAGATCTATCCTTGAGTATATTACTAATGCCGATTTACCTTCTTGTAATCTTTGATTGTCTCTAACTCAAAAAACAATCAATAGCTTTTGGGTCAAAAAATTTGGCGTCGTCTGTGGGGATTTCGAGAACCAAACTCGTAGTATACATCCAAAGGATCAGATCATCAAAGAAAAACCCAAAAATGGCCGAAAACAACACCCGATCCAAAGCTATAATGGAAGTTACCACCAACCTCTTGAGTTCCCTAAACGAGGCTGGTGGTAGCGCTGCCGTCAACACCACCCCCGATATTATACTCGAGGCGGAAGCCTCACCTTCCCTCTTTGGGAATCTTGCAACCTTGCAGGAGAAAGATACCTCCACTTCAAAAGAAGCACCGCCAGGGGTGAGGAAATTACTGGAGGAATGGCTAACAAGTGCGCTGAGCGGCTTAGTGGAAAAACCACCGCGAAATTATGAAAATGCAGCACCAACAACAAGCAACACCGCCACAGAAGACGAGCTGGAAGAAACACGAACCAGCAGCCAACCCACCGAAACGCAAATGCACGACGATACGTTGGCCTCCATTCTGAGAAAGATGGAAAAAATGGAAAGCAAAAATTAGGCCCTCCGTGAAAAAATGTAGGAACATCAGGATAGGGTCGACAAGATCCCTGGAGCACCTAAACTGCTACCCAAACGAGACGTAGGGAGATTTGTAGAGCAACCCTACTCAGAGGAAGTCTCCCCTTATACCATCCCGAAGACTTTCAAGATGCCCCCTACCTGAGGGTATACGACAGAACCACCAATCTCGAAGATCATCTCATCCAGTATGTCACCGCTGTGAAAGGTAACGACTTGTCTATGAAACAGGTATCATCAGTGCTACTGAAGAAGTTTGGCGAAATGTTGACCGGAGGATCCCTGACCTGGTATTCCCAACTACTCGCCAAAGCAATCTAAACCTTCGAAGAAATGGTATATAAATTTGTCACAGCGCATGCCGGCGTTAAGAAGGCAGAAGCAAGGGTAAACGACATTATCGCCGTCAAACAAGACATGGGCGAAGGCCTCAGGGACTTCCTCGCCAGGTTCTACAGGGTAAGAATGAGCCTACCAAACGTATCGGAGGGCATGGCGGTAGCCGCTTTCCATAACAGACTCAGCAGGGACGGCTCCAGAGAAATCAAGAAACTACTAAGTCGGCTTATGAAATATGCCCCCACAACTTGGGAAGAGATCTATAACGCCTACTGCACCGAGGTACGAGCAGACGAAGAGGACCTCAATGGACCAACCCGACGACTGACAGCCATACACCCAGACACAAGGAGAGATCGATGATACGAGGGACGACGGGAACTCCCCCCTCGCCCCAGTAAAGAACGACATCAACCTTACATGAGATCTCTCCTCCCGCCTCCTCGCCATGCGAACGCACAACAACGCCATCTCGCCCCACTTAGAAACGAGCGAGGTACGCCCTCTTTACTTTCATCACATAACTTCTGTGTTTCTCCTTGAGAGATTGTGTACGCACTTGAGAAGCTTGGCACCAAGGTGCAAGGCATCAGAAAATAAAGTCGGACCTCGCCACAAGAAAATCAAATGTTCTGTGTGAATTTCACCAAGAACAGGGGCACATGACCGAATATTGCATTGCCTACGACAAGAAGTTGTCAGGATGCTAAACCAAGGGTACCTGAAGTAGCTGCTCAGCGACAAAGGGAAAACTAGTTTTGCACGCGGACGAGAACATTCCTATGGACCCCTAAAACCACCCTCCCTGACGCGTACAGTGAACATGATCGTCGGAGAAGGGAACGACGTCTCCATCAATCATGTCAAATTCTCCAACACACACAGACTGAACAGGACCATCTCCCATGAACGATACGATGACCTCGAAAGAAGTATCACCTTCAATAAGTTTGACGCTGACGGTTTGTGTTTTCCTCATTATGATGCTTTAGTTATTACTTTACGTATCATTGATACGGACGTCAGAAGAGTCATGATCGATGACGGAAGTGGCGCCTGCATCATCCATCCGAGAGTCCTCTCATAGATGGGACTCGAGGATAGGGAAAACCCCCGCTGCATAACTCTACTGGTTTTATCAATGCAGAGGAGCGCACATCAGTAGAAGTGACTCAACCCGTCCTTGCGGGGGGAATCACCTTGGAAACCACCTTCCATGTGATGAACCAAGAGACAGCATAAAATGTCATCATCGGGCGCCCATAGATACATGCCATGTGAGCGATCCCCTCGAGTTTATATCAAGTGGTCAAGTTCTCTACTCCATAGGGAATATTCAGCATCAAGGGAGAACCGTGCACAGTGCAATAGTGCTATAAAATAATACAAGACTGCGCCCACACCTAACAACTGAGCGGGGCGAGCGCAGAAACATAACAATCAACCATGTCGGGGACCAAAGCGGACCCGACGGCTGATTCCATCAGAGACCCGGCCGTTGTGGAAGCTTGTAAAGCTACGGTCGATGATCTCGACCCGGTTCAGCTAGATCGTAACAACCCCAAAAGGAAGGCGTACATCGGCCACAGGCTCGCCGACCTGGGTAAGTATCATGAATTTCTGGCTAACCATGTAGACACATTTGTTTTTTCCCATGCAGACATGCCAGGGATCTCACCAGATATCGCCACCCACAAGCTCAACATCGATCTGCTGCACCCGCCGGTAAGACAATTCAGGAGAAAGTTCAACGTAACAATCAATGAGGCAGTCCGCAAAGAAGTAGACAAACTGCTAGCCAACGGTTCTGTCAGGGAGTCAAAGTACCCACAATGTGTCGCCAATGTGGTAATGGTCAAAAAGAAGAACGAAAAATGGAGGATGTGCGTGGACTTCACCGACCTAAACAAGGCATGTCCTAAGGATTCCTTCCCCCTCCCTCACATCGATCAACTGATCGACGCCACCGCTGGACATGAACTACTAAGTTTCTTGGACGCATACTCTGGCTATAACCAAATCCTGATGACCGAGGAAGATCAAGAGAAAACCACGTTCATCACACACCAAGGTACCTACTGTTACAGAGTGATGCTCTTCGGGCTCAAGAATGCAAAGGCCACTTACCAAAGACCGGTCACTAAGATGTTCAAAGAGCAACTTGGGAAAACCATGGACGTTTACATCGACGACATGCTAGCGAAGTTCGCAGTGAAGGAAGACCACATCGACCACCTACGAGAGGCCTTCGAAATACTGAAAAAAGATGGGATGAAGCTGAATCCCGAGAAATGCGCCTTCGGTATGGCGTCAAGAAAGTTTTTAGGGTTTCTCGTATCCCAAAGGGGGATCGAAGTCAACCCCGATCAAATCAAGGCAATCACCTCAATACCCGAGACACTCAACAACAAGAAACAAGTCCAGAAATTGGCAGGTCGAATAGCCGCCCTCTCCCTCTTCATCTCCCGATCCTCAGACAGATGCCACAAATTCTTCAGCGTACTGAGAAAAGATAACAGATTCCACTGGAATGACGAATGCATCAAAGCCTTGCAAGGACTGAAAGCATACCTGTCGTCGCCACCGTTGCTGTCAAAAGCAAAACCAGGTGAGCCCCTACTGACATACCTAGCCCTATTGGAAGTCGCGATTAGTGAGGTACTGGTTCGTAAAGAAAAAGGTACGCAATCACCAATCTATTGCATTAGCAAAACCCTAGTGGATGTTGAAACTTGATACCTACACCTCGAGAAATTGGCTTTGGCACTAATCACGACTTCTAGAAAGTTGAGACCTGACTTCTAATGCCACCCCATCAGAGTAGTGACCACTTTCCCTCTAAGAAGCATCTTGCACAAGCCCTAACTATCAGGCCGGCTCACTAGATGATCCATAGAGCTCAGCAAGCACGATATCATTTATGTTCCCAGAACCGCCATCAAGTCCCAAGTCCTCGCCGACTTCGTGGCCGATTTTAGTGTCAAAATATCACCAGAGGCGGAGAAGGAAGCCCTACAGGCCGCTTCAAACACCGACCCCTAGATCCTCCACACCGACGGGGCCGCAAATGCCTCGGGATCGGGACTGGGACTCGTCCTCAAAGTCCCTATGGGCGAAATCATTCGCCAGTCCATACGATGTCCCGAGATGACTAACAAAGAGGCAGAATATGAGGCCGTTATTGCAGGTATGAAATTAGCCATCAGGTACAGAGCTCACCGACTTGTCCTACACTGCAACTCACAACTCGTGGTAAATCAAGTCACCGGGACTTACCAGGTCAAGGAGCAAAGGCTACAGAAATATCGAGCAGAAATCTGTAAACTAGTGGCACAGCTCGACGAATGCCACTTTGAACAGGTTCCTAGGGTGCATAACGCCAAAGCAGACGGACTAGATAAACTAGTCGCTGCCGCCACCAACCTGAATAAAGAAAGCACCGTCACCCTCCTTCACTCAACAATCGACCATACTGAGGTACTCTCCTTGCATCTGACTTGGGACTAGCGCAATGAATTTGTATCATATCTGCAGGATGGAAACCTACCACCCGACAAAAAAAAAGTAAGAAAGCTTCGCACACAGGCAGCATGGTACTGTATGATAAATAATGACCTCTACAAAAGGACTTTTGGAAGACCCCTAGCTAAGTGCCTAGGCCCCAACCAGACGATGCCGGTATTGGAGGAGGTCCACGAAGGTCATTTTGGCACTCATACAGGCAACCGAGCACTCGTGCGATGTCTAATACGGGCTGGGTACTACTGGCCCACCATGAAAAATGATGTGGCAGAATACGTTCACCAGTGCAAGAAATGCCAAAAGTTCTCCCCTCTAATACATCAGCCGGGGGAACCCTTCCATTCGGTCACTTCACCATGGCCCTTCATCAAATGGGGAATGGACATCGTTGGACCGCTACCCGTCAGACGAGGAAAGGTATGCTTAAAAAAAAATTATCTGACTTTTTCTCCAAATGGGTGGAAGCAGGTGCCTATGCCCAAATTCGCGAGCAAGAGGTCATCGCCTTCCTCTGGAAGAACATCATATGTCGCTTCGACATCCCCAAAAAAATAACCTGTGATAATGGATGACAGTTCATAGGGCAAAAAACAATCGACTTCTTCGACAAATGGCGCATCAAAAGAATACTTTCAATTCCATATCACCCAGCCGCCAACGGCCAAGCATAGTCATCCAACAAAACCATACTGAATATTTGGAAGAAGAAACTCGAAGACGCTAAAGGATTATGGCCCGAGCTACTGTCGAAAGTACTATGGGCGCACAAAACTACCCCCAAATCCTCCACAGGAGAAACTCCTTACTCATTAGTCTACGGATTTGATGCCGTCATACCAGTCGAAGTCGGTGAGCCAAGCCTAAGGTACTCGCACATGAGCGGAGAGGAGAACGATGCTAATCGACTACAAGACCTCGACGAAGATGAAGAAAGAAGGGAAATGGCCCACATTAGGCTAGAAGCCAAAACAGCAGATCGAGAGATACTAAAACAAGAGAGCAAAAATTCGACCACTCAAAAAAGGCGACTATGTGTTTAAAGCCAAGACATTGACATCCAAAGACCCTAACGAAGGAATGTTGGGCACCAATTGGGACGGACCCTACAAAATCACCTCAGCAGCAGACAAAGGCTCCTTCAGGCTAGAGATCATGAATGGGAATACGCTCCAAAATAACTGGAACATCTCCCATCTCAAGCATTTCCATTTTTAGAAAGAGTATCCCCCAAGTCGTACTCTTTTTCCCTCAATCGATTTTTGTACCAATTGGGTTTTCTCGGAGAGGTTTTTAATAAGGCGACGAAGGAGACGCTCGGTAATGCTTAGAAGTTTAAATCTAATATACCAAGCGTACCGACGATCGACACAAATGGCATATCACAGGGACTAGGGCTATGCCCATCTCAATTTATGAAAGGCTACGACCATCTTCAATATATGAAAGGCTACGGCCATCTCCAATGTATGAAAGGCTACGACCATCTCCAATGTATGAAAGGCTACGACCATCTCCAATGTAAAAAAGGCTATGGCCATCTCCAATTTATGAAAGGCTACGGCCATCTCCAATGAATAAAAGGCCACGACCACTCATAAACACAAAAGGCTAAGGCCCTGACAATGTAAGGAGAGGCTACGACCATCTCCAATGTGTGAAAGGCTATAGTCATCTCCAATATACGAAAGGCCAAGGCCTTAACAACGTAAGGAAAGACTACGGTCTTTCTTGACAAACAAAAGTCCACGGCCACTCATAAACGCAAAAGGCTAAGGCCTTGACGGCGTAAGGAGAAACTACGGTTGTCACACCTCCCTTTTTACTACCCCACTTTGGGAAATAAGCATATAAATATGCTTGTAGGGTATACCCCGACGCTCAGATATCCGAAACGGATAAAGTAACGTAAGGGAAGGAGTTTTTCCAATTAAAGGACAATCGGTTCGGTATTTTATTGAGATTAATCAGAGTCGCCACTTGAGAAAGATAATGGTGTCTCAAGTCACCGGTTAATCTCAAATCCGAGGAATTTGACTCTTAAAAATGTCCTGCGAAGCAAAGATCCGGATAAGGAACTCTGTTAACCCAGGAGAAGGTGTTAGGCATTCCCGGGTTCCGTGGTTTTAGCACGGTCGCTCAATTGTCATTCCCGACTCTTGTTTGACTCAACATAGATTTTAACAACATATAATGTCTTTTACTTAAAAATTGTTTTATGGAATTTGCGGCATTGCGAAAACACGCCTTGAGTCATACCGCAACTAATACGCCTATGACTTTCGGTGTATTTCGGCTTTACCGAAATTTGTATTTGAGTCGCACCAAGTGCACACTCGTTCAATGGAAAGTACATTAAAATCGTTCCCTAAAGTAATGTCTACCGGCTTTTAAATCTTTGGGAAAGGCTATGAAATTTGCTATTTAGCCTTCCCGAGTCTAATTGTGTTAAACCGTTACTAAGTGGGGGCCCCGTTGTTTGACATCGGGCGAGGCTCATCCCATTTTTCATTTTAAGGATTCAATGCTAATATTTGACTATATTTTCTATATGGTTTTTCCCTTATCCGTATTGCTAACACCAAGTATTCCTGGCCCGTACGCTTTATATCGTTATTGGGCCTGGATTTTTATTTACTTAATCAGCTCAACAATGGGCCAACCCAGGCCTTAAGGCCCAGGCAGCCTTCAGGTTTGCACTTGATAACTTTGACGGAGTTCATGACACAGTTTAGGCCCGTTTTTATATAATAGATCCAGACTATATTGAAATAACCAAAAGCGGAAATTTAGATAGAACACTGATGTAAAATAGGAATGAATTTGAAATGTTTTATTCACCAAAAAGAGAAATCAGTATACAACTTATCAACAAATCATAAATCAATTATTTACTATACACTAGACTGAAGTTAACGGATTGTTTCAGATCTTGACCCCTATTAAGAGATCGTTACTAACATCTACATTAATTACTAATTGAAATTTCTAAAGAAGAACAATTCGATTATACGTGCTGCTTGAAGAACAGTTAAGTTAATTACATAATGATTGTCTAAGGCTAAAGGGAATCATGCATAAGTTTATACAATTACACTACTGATTTTGTTAAATCAAGCCTATTAGATACTACAAGTCAAGTTGATGCATCATCTAACCCTTTCCTTCTCAAATTACTCAGATTCGAACTTAGGTCTATACAATTAACTAGCTATACGAGTGATGACTTTATAAATCAGTTTCTCAAATACACAAATCCAATATCTAATTCGACCGTCTTCATGACTTAAGCATTACTAAACCACTGACTTAACTAAGATTGAAATCCTACTTGTGTTCATGTATAAATCCATGACAGTATAGTTAACTATGTGATTTCCTTTTTTACGAAGAAGCTTACTATGAAAGAATAATTAGCGATTTTTTGAAGAAGAGTGATATGCTAACTTATGTTTTAGGAGTTTTACCTAATTAAACTGAGTGATATGCTACTTCTACGATTATACTACTACTACTACTACTACTAGCTATTACATGATTTTTGTTTGGTTTTTCTGTTTTTCAGCTACTACATACTACTACAATGTATAAATTACAAACTTAAACTAGTAATATCAAACTATAGCTACATGACGGCATATAATAATCTAAATCTTCATTTTTATTTTGATCAAAGTCACCAATACAGCTTCAGTGGTAAAGAAGTGTACCCGAATCAATAAGAAAACCGATGAGTTCTAAGGGGAAGTAGAAAGCAGGCACAGCAATATACTCAGCAAGTAAATGCAACAGTGTAGAGTTGAATTCCAAATGAGCAAAAATAACACAGCTATCAGCAATAAGCAAATCCAGCAACAGCAACGCAGAAGAAAACCAGGCAGGTAGTCGAGCAGAAAATTTCTAGAAAACTATTGCTAGATTACTATGTTTTTTTCTTTGAACTTTTCTTATCAAAAAAACCATCCTAAGTGAATTTCAGATCAAATTGATTGGACCACCCTCTCAGCCCCTTTTAGGATGTATTTATAGTTGGGCAAAGGGCTGAAACTTGGGGAGAAAGTATGGGATAAAATCCCAACTCTCCCCTCTTAAAATTACCCAATGCACACTTTAGTCCCTAATTCTGTTACCAGAAACCCTTCCAGCATGTGCTGGAAGGTTCCCAAGATTCCTTTTGGGGCTTTTTACCAATATAGCCTCAAGGGTTAAGGATTTTTACAGATTTCCCATTTTAGGGAGACCATTATACCCTTAAATCTCTGCAAAATTGCAGAAATCAGGGGTACAAATGACTCCCTTACCCTCTTAAGTTCTAAATTATTTACCAAAATACTATTTCAAGTTCCCTATATGCCCTCAAGGCAACTGCCGATTTACCTGACTGCCTAGGTTAAATTTCAGCTCCTTTGGAACTTATTTAACTAATAGCCAGCCCTTGCATTGGTATTTAAGGGCTGGCCTGATCTACTATTAAGAACTATTTTAATTTTAGCCTCTTTTACTTAGTTCCAGTTAATTAAGACCAATTTATTTCAATTTTAAACTAATTGCAGGACTAGCCTGCTTTATTATTGGAATTAACTATTTAAAAGCTAGCCAGTCTCAAGTTGAGACTTAGCTTGGGTATTAAACCCAATTGCCGAACATAGGCTGGGCCAATGCCTTTGCAGGCTTGGCCACCTTAGTGTTCAGGGCTCAAAAGAGAGCCTGGGCAAGTCTGCATTTGCAGACTTAGCCATTTTGCACAACCAGCCCCTTTTAAAGGTGGGCTGTGTGTTAGGGCCTTATAGAGTTGGTCAACCTTTTGCAAAGTTGACCACTCTTAGGCCAATTGTTGTTTAATATCCTATTTTTTTGTGATTTCAAGGTTAATTAGACTAAATTGCAGGACTAGCCTGCTTAATTAAAGCTTTCAACCTATTTAACTAATGGCCAGTCTCAAGTTGAGACTTAGCCTGGGCAATTGAAGCCCAATTACTGAACATAGGCTGGACTAAGGTCTTTGCAGACTTAGCCACCTAAAGTTCAGGGCTCAAATAGAGCCTGGGCAAGTCTGCCTTTGCAGACTTAACCAGTTATTACACAGCTAGCCAACTTTTAAGTGTTGGTCAGTGTGAGGGACCTAACAGAGCTGGTCAATTGCAAAATTGACCACTCTGATCACTTATTCAACTTGTGACCTATTTTTGTGATTTTCTATTTATAACCTATTTAAAACTAGCCATTTTTCATGGACCTAATGCTAGCAGCTATAACCAATCCTCCTAAAGTTCAAATAATTAATCAGACATTCATAAGAAGCAGAAACTAGCAAAACTTAATCATTCTTAACATGCATTGCGTACGGAGACACATATGATCCAATAAACATGCATTAATCAACTCCAACTCAGAGGAAACAATTGATATGATTGAATTTTAGTCAACTAACTCATTTCATCAGATTATATGTGCTACAGTATGAATTTGTGTCAATTCAGACCTAATTACTACCAATTTCAGTCATATGATAGTTTGAGAAACATCAGAACCTTTAAACTCATGGCACAGTTACACACATAAGCACAGGCTCTCATAAGCAGTCAACATGGTTCAATTAGACATAAACACAATGGACCTTAACAGAATGGTATTCAGAAATCATTTTCAAGCACTAACCCTAGAACCATGCTAAGCAAAATGAACATGGAAAGCTGAGTAGAACAAACTCAGGCATGAAACTAACAACTAATCCTAGCCCGGAAACCAAACATGAGAATAAACAGAGGAGAAGAATCATTCAGACTAAAGAAGTTATCTAATATCAATCAAGAAGAAAAGGCCTAATACAAACAAATGACAAAGACAGAGACAGGATGTTCAAGTCATGCTCTCAAGTCAAAACAATAACCCAAACAGACGAGATAATCCCAGTATAGAAGATGAATGTTTATGACTAAACAACTAAACATACGAAAAGTAATAAAAAGGGATAAATAGTCATGTTGTTGAAATAAGTCGGAAGCCACAAGATGAAGAAAGATGGATCCTTTAACATGATAGACAAAGATGAAATCAAGACGAGCAAAGGCCCTAGTGCTAACAGACTCAAAGAAACACAGCAAAGTTTAGAAGACGAACAATTTTTTTTTTTTAAAAAAAAACCTTGTTACTAAACAGATGTGGTCATGGACTCTTAAAGAAAGCGAAGGAACATACAAGGATATGCCAGACACGAGATATGAAGCGAGGAGAGATGAACAGAAAAAGAAAAGAACAAACGATAACCAAAGAAACCCTAAAGCTAACATGCGAATCAGAAAAAGATATATATACAGAAGCATGCAAAAAATAGAAAACCAGAACAAACAGACACACAGGATAATAGCAAACAAAAACGAAAGTTAAAAGCAAAGAACAACTAAGGGGCAAGGGGTACTTAGCTTAGCGGGGTCTGTCCCCCAAGCTTTCCCCTTTTAACTCCTTTTACAACTCTTTTTCGGATTTCTCTTTTTTTTTCTTTTTCTTGTTTCTTTCTTTATTTTCTTTTTCAGACTCTTTTCTTTGATTTATCTTTCCGCTTTCTGTTCTAGCCTTCAAGACGGAGCCTTTATGGCCTTTGGTTTGGACTGGGGGGTATTCATAGGGGTAAAGGCTAGATCTTGGCAAAAGGGGTTTAGTTCCGAGTCGCCGGAGTTAGGTTTCCGGCGACCGTTTTTCGGATATTCGAGGAGCTCCGGTGATATTTGAGGGGTGTGGGTGGTATGGTTAAATAGATCATGTGAAGAGGGTTCGAATGGCATTGGTTTGGGGACGGTTTTCATTGTTTGAGTGGTCACCGGTGGAGTTCCGGTGACCGGCTTATTAGGAACAGGGTCTGTTTTAAAGGTTTTCTGGTGTTTTTGCGGTGGAGAAGAAGGAGAGGAGGGAGAGGGAGATGAAGAAGGGTAGGTGATGGCCGGCGACCACCATGGAGAGTGGTGGCCGCCATGTCTGGTTAAGGCTTGAAGGTGATGAAGGAGACGAAGAAGGAGAGAGGAGAAAGGGTTTGGGGCGGCTAGGGTTAATGGGGTTACAAATGGCTTGGTCTCTTCAGACCAAAGCCTTATATACTTGGGGCAATTGATGAGATCTGAACCGTTGATCTGATAAAGATCAACGGTTATTAGAAATGTTGCTAAAACGCCATCGTTTTGTCATCAATGAGATCAAAATGTCTCGCCCGTTGGATCATTCAAATAGACGGCTCAGATCAACTCTCAATTGTTTAAATAACTAATTAATCCGTCCTTTTATCTCAGCCATTGGATTAAGCAAAATAGACGACTGAGATTGTATCTCTTTTGGGATCAGACGGGCCAAACAATGGGCCAATTCACTGGGCTAGACAAATGAATTTTACTGGCCCAGTTTTATTAAAACTATATGTATTTTGTTTTTTGTATTTTCTACTATTTAATTATTTTATTTTATACTTTTTTTTCTTTTCTTTCATGGGATATTATAAAAATCTAATTTCCTATTTAACCCAATTATTTAGTATTTTTTTTTTTGCAATTTTTTTACTATTTTTCCTTAATTTCCGCTATTTAGACTATTTTTTGATGATTTTCTTCTTAAAACTAATTAATTAAAACAAAGTAATATTCTAGCCTAATTTTTTTATTTTTTCTAATTTATATTTATTCAAACACATAAAGCATAGCTAATTTCAAGCAAAACAAGTAATTGCACTCAAAAACATATTTATTTTGATTTTGGAATTATTTGCCCGGTGCAAAAATCACGTGCTCACAGCTGCCCCTCTTTGCTCGGGAAAACGAAGAGTTTCAGTGCAAAGAAAAGTGAGCAGAAATGACAGATTTTTGCACATTGGCACATTCCGTAAAAGCATTTTTGAAAACCTTTTGACCGCACCCTGCTTTAAAGGTTGCCTACATATCCTGGGCTAAACAGGAATCAGGTCAGTGTAGTTCGGGAAGGTCTGGCAGCTTAAAACTACCAGACTCACTGTTGCATTGACACTGTTGAGACTTGCCGACTTACTCCTTATTACACCGGGGGGAGAAATGTAAAATGAAGAAGCTATTCTAAGCTATGATCCTATAATTACAATTGTTCCTAATCTAGCTTTTGCTCTTCTTCCTTTTTTTCTTGATTTTTTTTATGCCGACTCTCTTTTTGTTGATTTTCTTTGATGCCGACTCTCTTTTTTGTTGATTTTCTTTTCTTGCATCCCCCCTCTTTTTTTTTTATTGTCAATGGTATTTCTTGTCCTCGAGCTGAAACCTGCTCAAAACAACAAACTTCTCATTTTTTTTTTCTTTTTCTGCCCTAGTGTGGGCTTTTAGCTACATACACCATAACTTGGAGAAATGTATTCCCGTGTTTGAAGCTGGGCGCCTAACAGAATTTAAACGTACAATGCGATGCAGAAAAATATTCCCGTATTCGAAGGTGGGCACCTAACAGAAATTAAACGTGCAATGCGATGTAGAAAAATATTCCCGTATTCGAAGGTGGGCACCTAACAGAAATTAAACGTGCAATGTGATGCAGAAAATATTCCCGTATTCGAAGGTGGGCACCTAACAGAAATTAAACGTGCAATGCGATGCGGAAAATATTCTCGTATTTGAAGGTGGGCACCTAACAGAATTTAAACGTGCAATGCGATGCAGAAAAGTATTCCCGTATTCGAAGGTGGGCACCTAACAGAAATTAAACGTGCAATGCGATGCAAAAAAATATTCCCGTATTCGAAGGTGGGCACCTAACATAAATTAAACGTGCAATGCGATGCATAAAAGTATTCCCGTATTCGAAGGTGGGCACCTAACAAAAATTAAACGTGCAATGCGATGCAGAAAAGTATTCCCGTATTCGAATGTGGGCGCCTAACAGAAATTAAACGTGCAATGCGATGAATAAAAGTATTCCCGTATTCGAAGGTGGGCACCTAACATAAATTAAACGTGCAATGCGATGTAGAAAAGTATTCCCGTATTCGAAGGTGGGCACCTAACAGAATTTAAACGTGCAATGCGATGCAGAAAAGTATTCCCGTATTCGAAGGTGGGCACCTAACAAAAATTAAACGTGCAATGCGATGCAGAAAAGTATTCCCGTATTTGAAGGTGGGCACCTAACAGAAATTAAACGTGCAATGCGATGCAGAAAATATTCCCGTATTTGAAGGTGGGCACCTAACATAAATTTAACGTGCAATGCGATGCAGAAAAGTATTCCCGTATTCGAAGGTGGGCACCTAACATAAATTAAACGTGCAATGCGATGCAGAAAAATATTCCCGTATTCGAAGGTGGGCACCTAACAGAAATTAAACGTGCAATGCGATGCAGAAAAATATTCCCGTATTCGAAGGTGGGCACCTAACCGAAATTAAACGTGCATTGTGATGCAGAAAATATTCCCGTATTCGAAGGTTGGCACCTAACAAAAACTAAACGTGCAATGCGATGTAGAAAAATATTCCCGTATTCGAAGGTGGGCACCTAACAGTAATTAAAAGTGCAATGCGATGCAGAAACATATTCCCGTATTCGAAGGTGGGCACCTAACAGAAATTAAACGTGCAATGCGATGCAGAAAAATATTCCCGCAGCCTGAGGACCGGGGAGTGGATTTTAAAGGATGCTACCTTCCTCTTTTTGGTATTTTCTTTTACCAATTATCTTTTGCCTGTGAATTTCTCCACTTATTTGGCGAACTTTCTCTTTTTGCGTTTTCTATTTTTCCACATTGGTCACATTCACTTTAAAGTGATGAGTGACAATTTGTTCCTGCATGAAACAAAATTTATTAGACATAAACTGCTGGCAACTGGCATCTGCTGTCCCTGCCTCTTATTGCTTTTCTCTTTTTTCTTTTTCTCCTGCTGTGTAACTTTTAGCTGCTTGTCTCTTGAAAATTCCTTTTTTTTTGTATTTTCTCACTTTTCCCATTTTTGTGTTTTTTTTTTTCCTTTGGCCATGTTTGCCAAGCTTCCTTATTTCCTTCCCAACTCTTCCCTCTTTCTGACCCAGTGTTGTTTCAGCTTTCGTTATCAGGAGCTGGTAGTTAGCTCTCAAAAGGTAAATAATGAAATGCAGAAAAATGAAAGAAAGGTAAGTGCATTTTGGAGAGATGATAGAACTTATCCGGGTATTTGCTGGCTGATTCCGCTGACCATGCCATGTATTTAAACTCTGACCCAGTTCGTTCCAATCATTATTCCGTCTCCGAATTGTTTCCAACCCAAACCGATACTATTTTTGTTGCTTTTCTCTTTTCTGGTAATCATCACGATCGCCCTACGGTGCCTCGAAAGGTTTTCACCAATAAGACTCTCTCATTTATTCTCTCAACCTCACAGTCGTCTCACAGTGCCGGTTAAGGTTTTCACTGACGAGACTCTCTCATTTTATTTCTCTCAAACTCACAATCGCCTCACAGTGCCGGTTAAGGTTTTCACCGATGAGACTCTCTCTTTTTTTTCATTTATTCATTTTTCCTTTTGTATTTTGTTTTCTGTACCACGGGTATTCTCCGATGTTTCGCTCCTCCGTCATTGCATTCGTTATCATTTCAGAATTGATCAGAAGGTCTTTCTTTGGACTGTAACATGGCTTTTGGATGGGTTGAGAAAGAAAGGTGTAAAGGCTCAAAATCTCACGAGGGTTCAAAAAATATTTACAACTCTCGGAATTATTAAACATAACTTCTGCCCCAGTTTCAATATGTGGGGAATTTTTTGGATTTTTTCTTTATTGTGACCGAACCTCAGAGAGGCTGCCTACGTACCCTTTCGGGATCAAGTCAGACGTAGTTCATCCAACTTCATAAGTTAGATGGATTTCTTTTTTACTTTTTCCCGATTTCTTTGTCTTTTTCTCTTTGTTTTTTCATTTTTTCATTTTTCTTTTCATTTTTTTTTTCATCATCAATTTTTCATCATTTTTTCATTTTGTCAATTCGATCTTATTGCGATAAAGCGATTCCGAGAGAGGGATGTGAAAGAATATATTTATTAAGGCTCAAAGGGGTTATCAATGGATAAAGTGCTTGGATAGAGAATAAAACGCCTTCATCATTTCAATTCCAAAATCACAACAAAATACAAAACACATAGTTGAAAAGGAATCATACATAGTATCTTTTGACTGCATCTGAATCGATAGCAGTCTCTATGCACTTTCCTTCAACATCTGTTAAATACAATGCCCCATTGGACAACACCCGTGATACCACAAACGGTCCTTGCCAATTTGGCGCAAACTTGCCTTTCGCCTCGGCCCAATATGGTAAGATACGCCTCAATACAAGTTGTCCGACTTCAAACTTTCGAGGTCGTACCTTCTTATTGTATGCTCTGGCCATTCTTCGTTGATACAATTGCCCATGGCAAACTGCGGCCAACCTCTTCTCATCAATCAAACTCAATTGTTCCAACCGGGCTTTTACCCATTCATCGTCATCTATCCTAGCTTCAGCTATGATCCATAATGACGATATTTCTACTTCTGCGGGTATAACAGCCTCCGTTCCATACACCAGTGTGTAAGGTGTGGTTCCGATAGAAGTACGCACTGTCGTGCGGTAACCCATGAGAGCAAAGGGTAGCTTTTCATGCCATTGTGTCGATCCCTCCACCATCTTTCGTAGAATCTTCTTGATATTCTTATTCGCCGCTTCTACTGCACCATTCGCCTTTGGCCTGTAAGGTGTGGAATTGCGGTGTGTGATTTTAAATCTCTCGCAAACTTCCGCCATGAGATGACTGTTTAGATTGGCTCCATTATCTGTGATGATCACCTTGGGAATTCCAAATCGGCATATAATATTCTCATGCACAAAATCCACCACCGCTTTCTTCGTTATTGCCTTGAATGTCTTAGCTTCGACCCACTTGGTGAAATAATCAATTGCAACCAGAATGAACCTATGCCCATTGGAAGCAGCTGGATCTATCGGGCCGATGACATCCATGCCCCAAGCGACAAAAGGCCATGGTGCAGACATTGTATGCAACTCATAAGGCGGGGAGTGGATCAAATCTCTATGTACCTGGAATTGGTGGCATTTCTTTACATACCTGATACAATCACGCTCCATGGTGAGCCGATAATACCCAGCTCTCAAAATCTTCTTTGCCAAGACATATCCGCTCATGTGAGGTCCACAGGATCCGGCATGTACTTCAATCATGATTTCATCTGCTTGTTGTGCATCCGCACACCTCAGTAAACCCAGATCTGGTGTTCTTTTGTATATAATTCCTCCACTGAGGACAAATCCATTAGCTAAACGCCTGATGGTTCTCTTCTGGTCTCCGGTGGCCTGTTCCGGGTACTTGCCAGCTTTCAGGTATTCCCTGATATCATGATACCACAGTTTTCCATCCAATTCTTCTTCCACAGCAAAGCAATAAGCATTTTGATCACAGACTTGGATCTGGAGCGGATCTATATATGTCTTGTCAGGATGATGCAACATAGAGGACAATGTGGCCAAAGCATCTGCGATCTCATTGTGCATTCTTGGGACATGCTTGAATTCTATAGACTGGAATCTTTTGGACAACTCGTGCAAACAATACCGGTAAGGTATCAATTTCAAATCTCGTGTCTCCCACTCTCCCTGGATTTGATGTACCAAGAGATCCGAGTCACCCATGACCAAAATCTCTTGAATACCCATGTCAATTACCATCATTAATCCCAAGATGCACGCCGCATATTCGGCCATGTTGTTGGTATAGAAAAATCGGAGCTGAGCTGTGACGGGATAGTGTTGACCCGAACCTAAAATGAGTACCGCTCTGATACCAACGCCCTTGCTGTTGACAGCTCCGTCGAAGTACATTTTCCATCCCGGTCTCTCATCTTGCTCCATTTCCTCGACAATCATTGCCTCCTCATCCGGAAAGTACGTCTTCAATGGTTCATACTCATCATCCACCGGATTCTCAGCTAAGTGGTCTGCAATAGCTTGTGCCTTCATTGTCGTACGAGTCACATAGATAATGTCAAATTCTGTGAGCAGAATCTGCCATTTAGCAAGTCTTCCTGTAGGCATAGGCTTCTGAAATATGTACTTCAGAGGATCCAGTCGTGATATCAAGTATGTGGTATATGCTGACAAATAATGCTTCAATTTCTGAGCTACCCAGATCAACGCACAACAAGTTCTTTCAAGTTGAGTATATTTCACCTCGTAGGATGTAAACTTCTTACCGAGGTAATATATGGCTTGTTCTTTCTTGCCTGTCTCATCGTGCTGACCCAGTACACAACCAAAGGAATTATCAAGCACTGTCAGATACAAAATCAAAGGTCGCCCTGGTTCTGGAGGTACTAACACCGGAGGATTGGCCAAATATTCCTTGATCTTGTCAAAGGCTTCCTGACACTCGTCGGTCCATTTCACTGCCGCATCTTTCTTCAACAACTTGAATATCGGCTCACACGTTGATGTCAATTGAGCAATGAATCGACTAATGTAATTCAACCTTCCTAGTAAACTCATTACCTCCTTCTTGTTCTTCGGCGGAGGTAGACTTTGGATAGCCTTGATCTTTGATGGATCTAGTTCAATACCTCGCCGACTCACTATAAACCCCAGTAATTTCCCTGAAGGTACTCCAAAGGCGCACTTCGCAGGATTGAGCTTTAAATTGTACCTCCGGAGTCTTTGGAAAAATTTTCTCAAATCTCTCACATGATCAGGTTGCTTTTTGGACTTTATGATGACATCGTCCACATACACTTCAATTTCTTGATGCATCATATCGTGGAACATTGTGGTCATTGCCCTCATATAAGTTGCCCCGGCATTCTTCAATCCAAACGGCATTACTCTATAACAATACGTTCCCCAAGGTGTAATGAAGGCAGCTTTCTCAGCATCTTCTTCGTCCATCAGGATCTGGTGATAACCGGCATAACAGTCCACAAATGAACCGATTTCATGCTTGGCGCAATTGTCGATCAATATGTGAATGTTTGGCAATGGGAAGTCATCCTTCGGTCTGGCTTTGTTGAGGTCTCTGTAGTCCATACACACTCTGGTTTTTCCATCTTTCTATGGGAACGACACGACATTCGCCAACCAGGTGTGGTATTTGGTAACTCGTATGACCTTTGCCTCAAACTGCTTATTCACCTCTTCTTTTATCTTCACACTAATATCCGTTTTGAATTTCCGCAACTTTTGCTTTACCGGCCGGCATTCAGAATAGATAGGCAACTTGTGTACCACCAAATCAGTGCTAAGTCCGGGCATGTCATCATAGGACCAGGCAAAAATGTCCTTAAACTCATGTAACAACCTTATCAATTCATCCCTGAGGGGTGCCTCCAAATGTACACTAATCTTTGTTTCCCGGACATCATCTTCGCTCCCCAAATTTACGGATTCCGTATCACTCAGATTCGGTTTGGGTTTTTCCTCATATTGTTTTATGTCCTTGCTTATTTCCTCCGGGGCTTCCTCATCCTCACATTCTATCTCACTATCTTCCTCAATTTCTTGTATGGTAATGTGACTGTCAGAACTGGGTCTAGAATCCTTCACGCATGACATGGCATCAGAATCAACACATGGAGAACTGTATAAAAGGAAAAATAAAGAAAAATAAGGCAAAAAGTTAAGAAAAGGAAAACTGCATTTCATTGATAAAAAGAATGAACAAAGTTCTGGAAACATTTTGATTTTCTTTTCATGAGGGGACGGAAGAACTATAAAAATAACAATTTTGGGAAAGCAATGATGAAATTTCGGAGCTAACTACCAAGACTCCTTCCTAATAGGGAAAGGAGTGGCTTCCCAATTGTTTAACATGATTCCAGGTCCCACAAACTGCACATCCATTTTGCTTGTGCCTTCCCCTACTTCAACCATATTCACATCCCCAAACATCTTCTCAAAATTCAGCATTTCTTCATTAGGTCGGGTCTCGATGTACTTTGTCGCAGCAGATGTCCGATATTTTATACCAGGCTTGATGAAGGTGTCGGATAGTTTGGGTATAGGCTTAGGCAAGGTCCAGTTCTTTTTGGCTTTGGAGGCTCTCTGGATGTCGGCAAAGGTGGGTTTGAACCCTAAGCCGAAAGTACCTTTGTTTTCTGGAAGCTGAACCGGCTGAATAACTCCCTGCAATGCTTTGCCCAATCCCTTCCCTGGTGCAAACCCATTTCTAAGCATTTCTTTGGCCACCATCATAGCAGTTGGTGCCACCATAGGGATTGGCAACTTCTCCCCTTCAACAATTCTGTTTACCGCAACGACATCTGTCACTTGGTAGACCCAAGGACCCATATCTTCGTCAGTATCATCAAACGGTGTCACCATGTTGCAGGCATTTTCTTCTCCATGTACCACAATCTCCTGTTGCTCCCACTCGAATTTGACCATCTGATGCAAAGACGATGGTACTGCCTTGGCCGCGTGAATCCAGAGTCGGCCTAACAACAAATTATATGACACAGCAATGTCGAGCACCTGGAACTCCATAGTAAAATCAACAGGATCGATGGTCACCTCCAAAATAATGTCTCCCAATGTGTTTTTACCTCCACCATCAAATCCTCTCACGTTTATACTGTTCTTCCGGATTCTGTCCGGACTGACGTTCAGCTTTCCCAAAGTCGACAGCGGGCAAATATTAGCGCTTGATCCGTTGTCTATCAACACTCTGGTCACTACCGATTCCTCACTTTTTACCGTAAGGTAAAGCGCCTTATTGTGCTCGGTTCCCTCAACAGGCAATTCCTTATCTGAGAATGTGATCCTATTAGACTCGAAGATCTTGCTGGTAATCGTTTCCAGGTGGCAAACTGAGATCTTTTCTGGAACATGAGCCTCGTTCAGTATCTTCATCAGAGCCCTTCCTGTGTTCTTCTGAGTGTATTAACAAAGATAGCAAAGAGATCTGCGCAGGGGTCTTTCTCATCTGCTCAACTACAGAGTAATCCTGTGACTTCATCTTTTTGAGGAATTCCTCCGCCTCTTCTTCTGACACTGGCTTCTTTAATTGGTTCTCTTTCACCGTTTTCATTCTTCTCAATTCTTCTAGGGCAAAGCACCTCCCAGACCGAGTGAGACCGTGGGTTTCATTAATTTCCCCAGACACCTCTTTTCCTTTATAAACCACTACTACCTTGTTGTAATTCCAAGGCACAGTCTTTGTGCTCACTATCGGCATCTGCACCACCGATCTTATGATTACCGGCTCTACACTCACGCCTTTCACAGTCAAAATTAGCTTTATGCCTGGTACTACAACTTTCAAACCCTCCACCACTACTGGCTTTTCTACTGGTTCTTCAACAATCACTTTCTCTTTCACGGCTTCCTTTTCTGTTATGCCACTTGCCTTTATCATCATCACAGACTGAGACGGCTTCCGACTGCTATCACCCTGCACCAATTCTATCATGTGTGTTTCATGGTGAGTAGGGAATGGATTTTGGGTGATGTTTGGAGCTTCTGGAGCTTGAACTTCAATTCTCTGATCGTCAATAAGGTCCTGAATGGCGTTCTTCAATTGCCAACATTTTTGAGTATCATGGCCCAGTGTTCCCGAACAATACTCACACCTAATAGATGGATCAAGGTTTTTCGGGGATGGGTTTGGAACTTTAGGTGCAACCGGGCTCAGCATCCCCAACTCTTTCAATCTATGATAAAGGTTGGTATATGAATCCCCCAATGGGGTGAATGTTTTCCTTGCCTTATTTCTCCATTCTGAGTCAGGCCTGGGCCTGTTTTGGTTTCTGTAGGTTTTAGAGGTTGGGTATGTATTCTGGGTGTGGTAAACATTGTGTGGGGTTTGGGCTCTCCACACATGTGGTGGTGGTGGGTAGGCTTGGGCTTGTGGGTGGTGGTAGTGTGGGACTGTTGGTGGGTATGGTGGTGGTGGTGGGTTATATGGGGTTGATGTGTTGTATGGGTTTGGCGGGTAAGATGATGGTGGTGGGTTATATGGGGTTGATGGGTTTGGTGGGTGCTGGTGGTAGGGTCTTGGTGGGTGATGATGTGGGTTACGGCTCCATGGCCTGCTCTCTACAGTTGCTACCTCTTCTTTTTTCTTCTTTCCCATTGCTCCTCCATTTCAAGTCTGTATTGCTTGATTGGTGGCCTTAATGGCTGAAAAACTCATGATTTTATTTGTTTTCAAACCTTCCTCTACAAAGCTTCCCCTCTTCACGACTTCATTGAAACTTTTCCCAATCGCCGACACTAAATGACCGTAATATGTAGGCTCCAAAGCCTGTAGGAAACAATCCACCATCTCTCCTTCCTTCATGGGTGGATCTACTCTTGCAGCCTGCTCCCTCCATCTGAAACCGAACTCCCTGAAGCTTTCCCCTGGCTTTTTCTCCATTTTTGTAAGGGATAGTCTATCATGTATGATTTCTAGGTTGTATTGAAAGTGATTTGGAAAGGCTTGCGCAAGATCATCCCAGACGAACCACCTTGTATGATCTTGTCGGGCATACTACTCTAAAGCTGAACCATTTAGACTCTGGCTGAAATATGCCATCAATAGCTCATCTTTGCCTCCTGCACTTCTCATTTTGCTACAGTATCCCCTGAGGTGGGCCACCGGATCTCCGTGTCCGCTATACATATCGAATTTTGGCAACTTGAACCCCACGGGAAGTTGCACTTCAGGGAATAGACATAAGTCTTTGTAGGCCACACTCACCTGCCCTCCTAATCCTTGCATAGTGCGGAAGGCATTCTCCAGACTTTTCACTTTTCTGGCCATCTCTTCTTGCCTTGCATTCTTGGCAATTCTCTCTTCACTTGTTTCTATCAGCGGAGCATGGGACTCATGTTGTCGGAAAGTTGGTTCTGGAGGGTAGTAATGAGGATCCTATATGTGGAACATTGGTTCACTAGAGGATTTGTGCATAGCAGCGGGCGGAGGTGCCACATACACTGGAGCAACTTTGGGTATGTGAGGTGGTGCTTGTTTTACTGGAGGTGGTGGTACTTGGGAGGTGGAGGCATAATAGTGAGGGTAATCAGGGTATGTGGAGGATGAATTCATTGTAGGTGGTTCAGGATTGGGGTTGGCTGGAGGGATGTATGTGGGGTTGGCAGGGTAAGCTGGCAGGGGTTGACCTCTAGACCAGGCCTGGTACATTTTGGCCATCTGCTGCCTCAATTTGTACATTTCCTCCTTCATTCCTGCTACATCTACAATCTCCTCTTCATGAGCAGGATCTACGATAGTTGCCTCAATTTCTTGGGACACAGCTTTCGTCATCTTTTTGTATCTTGTGTTATAGGGGTGGGTAGCCAGAATGCCAGTTGCCAAGAAAATCTGAACTCACAAGCATCAACACCCATTAGTTGTTAGTGCATGAATAAAATGCAACGACTTTAAAACAAACACATTTTCCTCGAGTCGTTATGCATCATCCCGGCCGCTGCTCATTTGAACCAATCAAAATTTTTCTCTCTTTCTTTCCTTTTTTTTTCTTTTTTTTTCTTTTTCTTTCTTTTTTTTTTCTTTTCTTTCTTTCTTCTCCTTCTTTTTTTCTTCTTTTCTTCTCTCTTTTTTCTTTCTTTTTTTATTTCTCTCTTTTTTCCTTGTCATTTTCATAACTACGTTCCTATTTATTTGCCTATCGAATTTAAAAGAAATGACATAAAGCAAAAGAATTGATAACAACACTTGATTTCCCTTAATAACTCAAAACATTGATTACAAGGTGATGTTGTAAAAGAGAAAATATAAAAAGATGATGCATGCCCTATGAATACATTAATACTCCTAGTGCCCGCGAGACATCGTTCGGTCTTGCCACGGGCCTATATGCTAATCCCCTTTGGAGCCTATCTAGGTCAGACATGACTTGTTGCACGAAGAACTTCACTGCTGATACAAAGGTTCCTCGAGATATATCTTCACACAGTTGACTCTTTCGGGTGATGTATTGGACAATGCGAACAATCTTCTCTCGAATGACCCCCTTTTCTTGCAACAATCGGCTTATTTGTTCAGTGCGAGCATCCAAGGTATGATGGTTATCTTTCTGCACTTGCTGCAGCTCCAATTCTAATCTAGCCATAGTTGTGTAACAATGCTCTCTCTCTTCTTCAAGATCCTTGATAATCTTGTTACTTTTAACCGTGGTTGAAATTATTTTCTTTCTAAGCTGAGCTACCTCAAAATCGTGCTTATCTTGTAATTGCCGAACCAACTTGGCTCTTTCCTCAGCATCTCTGTCTATTTGCTTCCGAGCCCTGACTAATTCCTTTTCAGCCTTGTCCAAGTCAAAGTTGTAGTCATTTACTTTGCGCCGGAGAATCTCAATTAATTTCTCATCCCGGGCTAAGCGAACCGGGGTCTCGGATGCAATTTTCATTTGAGCAATCTGAGCCTTCAACGTTTCGTTTTCTTTCTTCAGCTGTTTCTTCTCTCCTTCATCAGATGCTGCCTGTAAAGCACTTTCAAAGTGGAGATTTCTCAATTTATCTTCCGACAAGCTGATTTTGGCCTTGTATTCTTTTTCTTTGGCCGCCCAGTTCTGATTCTTCTTGGATTGCTCTATCAAATCTTGCAAGTGAGGTCTTTTTGAAAGACGTTCGTGCTCAACACATCGTCGGTACAATGTGGAGTATCCAGACGAAATTTCTCTCCTAGCCCTATTCGGCACACAAGTATCAATTTTCAAGTTTTGGCACTCATTCCAGATTTGCCGGATCATTGCTTCCGGGAATTGCCCATCCGGACCAATTCTACAGCTTGCAAACTGAGGTCCCCGTGTCTCGGAATAATTTGATATCTACCCAACTGTCGCAGGGCCTTGTATGGGGCATAAAGTTGTATGCTTTTCAAACCCATGATAAAAAATGGCGATCCTTCCGTCGGCATATACATTACCTCGTCAAGAGGTAGCCAATCATACGTCCAATCGATCTGGCCATCAGTTAGTGATCGAAGATACACAATCCAACCTTTGAATCCCTCCGGCAATTTTACTTCTTTTGTTCTCGTACAGAATTCTTCCAAACATGTTCGTTCAGCCGAACCATAACTTGAGAACGAAGGATGATGGCATAGATGTTCAATTAACCAGATTTGCAAGATCAAATTACACCCTTCAAAGAAGTTGGCTCCCGCTTTGCACGCAGTCAGAGCACGGTAGATGTCAGCTACAATCATTGGGGCTAGAGTACAATTGTCTTGTACTATCAGTGTGCTAGCTACCCCGGCAACCTTTATGTTGATATGTCCATCTTTTCTCGGAAATATGACAATTCGGAGAAATGCCACTAAGAATGCAAACCTCCGGTGTTCCTCCCATTTTGCTCGGTTGGACTTGCAGCATAACTTGTTCGTGAGGTCGTTGAAACCCCCAATGTGTCCAAACCTACTATAGATGAAGTTTAAGGAACAAAACCCATTGGCTAGATCTTCGTTGTGAACATTCCTGGCAATTTTCAAAGCATCCAGAAAATGATGCACTGTTACCGTCCTCAGAGATACCGGGTATTTTCCTTTTAACGGGACCTTAGTCTTCCCGATATAGAAAGCAATTTCCTCTAGAGTAGGGGTGAGTTCAAAATCTGGGAAATGCAATACATTATGTGCCGGATCGCAAAATGTGATCAACGCTCTAATCACGTCGCCTCAGGGGATTATGTCTAATAACCCCGTAAGATCTTTCAAGTAACCTTTGACCCAGTCCTGACCATCTGATCCAATGCCTTGCCATCACAGTTTCAGCTCCAAAGGGATTTTATTTAAGGAGAAATGTTCATTCATCATTGTGCTCGTCCCGCACATTTATTAAGGCGATTTTATTTAGAAAAAGAAAAAAGAAAAATCTTTTTTAATGCAAGTTTTCATTTTTTGAAAGAAATATGGTTTTCGAAGTGGCCATTTTTGCCAAAACGGCCTTCCGGTGTCCTTTCGGAACATTCGGCCATTTTCAAAAATAGCAATCACCTCGATTATTTGAAAAGAAAAATCTTTTTGGTCTTTTTTTTTTTTTTTGAAAAAGTGTGGTTGGACCCGTTTAAGGGTTGCCTACGTATCCTACCTAATGGCGAGAATCAAATTTGCGTAGTTTGGTCAGATTATTTGACCAGTTATTTCAACAAAAATTGTTCCACCGTTTTTTTTTTTCAGATTTTCAAATTTTTCCGGATACCTATTTTCTATAACCTTTATTTTTTCTCTTTTTCTTTTTTTTTAACAATTTTTCTATCCTCGGGATTTCCACCGGTCCGCATAACGATCAAGGACAATAAAAATGCAACACATAATATGCTTGGTCTTTTCTAATACCGGGTCACCTGTCCTAGACGGACCCAACCCCTGTGTTGAGTCCCCTAAGTCAGATATGATGCAAATAATCGTCCTAGACCTATGTTCAAAATCTTACAATTTCATGGGATGCTAGACCGTGTACCCGAGTGGACAACTCGAATCGAGGAGGGGGCTATGTACCGGTGACTCGCGGAGTCAATCGGCTTTGTAACTTATCCGGCCTCTATTTTCTTAATTTAGGGTGACTTTAACAGAAAGGGGAGTCTCAACCAGTAAGCACATCCCCAGGGATGAAGAGAGAGAGGTTTTCGGCATAATTTTTATACACAATCCACATAATATCAAAGCGATAAAGCACATAGCATGTTGTTCAAATCATATAATGAAGTCAAATAATATTGCGAACGGCAATTCTAAAGTGCTCGAGTTCTTAAACCCTGAAACTGAAGTTCAGGGTTGGGGTCCCCAGCAGAGTCGCAAGAGCTGTCACACCTCCCTTTTTACTACCCCACTTTGGGAAATAAGCATATAAATACGCTTGTAGGGTCTACCCCGACGCTCAGATATCCGAAACGGATAAAGTAATGTAAGGGAAGGAGTTTTTCCAATTAAAGGACAATCGGTTCGGGATTTTATTGAGATTAATCAGAGTCGCCACTTGAGAAAGATAATGGTGTCTCAAGTCACCGGTTAATCCCGAATCCGAGGAATTTGACTCTTAGAAATGTCTGCGAAGCAAAGATCCGGATAAGGAACTCTGTTAACCCGGGAGAAGGTGTTAGGCATTTCTGGGTTCCGTGGCTTTAGCACGGTCGCTCAATTGTCATTCCCGACTCTTGTTTGACACAACATAGATTTTAACAACATATAATGTCTTTTACTTAAAAATTATTTTATGGAATTTGCGGCATTGCGAAAACACGCCTTGAGTCATACCGCAACCAGTACGCCTATGACTTTCGGTGTATTTCGGCTTTACCGAGATTTGGATTTGAGTCACACCAAGTGCACACTCGTTCAATGGTAAGTACATTAAAATCGTGCCCTAAAGTATATGAAATTCGCTTTTTAGCCTTCCCGAGTCTAATTGTGTTAAACCGTTACTAAGTGGGGGCCCCATTGTTTGACATCGGGCGAGGCTCATCCCATTTTTCATTTTAAGGATTCAATGCTAATATTTGACTATATTTTCTATATGGTTTTTCCCTTAGCCGTATTGCTAACACCAAGTATTCCTGGCCCGTACGCTTTATATCTTATTGGGCCTGGATTTTTATTTACTTAATCAGCTCAACAATGGGCCAACCCAGGCCTTAAGGCCCAGGAAACCTTTAGGTTTGCACTTGATAACTTTGACGGAGTTCATGACATAGTTTAGGCCCGTTTTTATATAACAGATCCAGACAATATTGAAATAACCAAAAGCGAAAATTTAGATAGAACACTGATGTAAAATAGGAATGAATTTGAAATGTTTTATTCACCAAAAAGAGAAATCAGTATACAACTTATCAAAAAATCATAAATCAATTATTTACTATACACTAGACTGAAGTTAACGGATTGTTTCAGATCTCGACCCCTATTAAGAGATTGTTACTAACATCTACATTAATTACTAATTGAACTTTCTAAAGAAGAACAATTCGATTATACGCGCTGCTTGAAGAACAGTTAAGTTAATTACCTAATGATTGTCTAAAGCTAAAGGGAATCATGCATAAGTTTATTCAATTACACTACTGATTTTGTTGAATCAAGCCTATTAGATACTACAAGTCAAGTTGATGCATCATCTAACCCTTTCCTTCTCAAATTACTCAGATTCAAACTTAGGTCTATACAATTAACTAGCTATATGAGTGATGACTTTATAAATCAGTTTCTCAAATACACAAATCCAATATCTAATTCGACCGTCTTCACGACTTAAGCATTACTAAACCACTGACTTTACTAAGATTGAAATCCTACTTGTGTTCATGTATAAATCCATGACAGTATAGTTAACAATGCGATTTCCTTTTTTACGAAGAAGCTTACTATGAAAGAATAATTAGCGATTTTTTGAAGAAGAGTGATATGCTAACTTATGTTTTAGGAGTTTTACCTAATTAAACTGAGTGATATGCTACTTCTACGATTATACTACTACTACTACTAGCTATTACATGATTTTTGTTTGGTTTTTATGTTTTTCAGCTACTACATACTACTACAATGTATAAATTACAAACTTAAACTAGTAATATCAAACTATAGCTACATGACGGCATATAATAATCTAAGTATTCATTTTTATTTTGATCAAAGTCACCAATACAGCTTCAGTGGTAAAGAAGTGTACCTGAATCAATAGGAAAACCGATGAGTTCTAAGGGGAAGTAGAAAGCAGGCACAACAATAGACTCAACAGGTAAATGCAACAGTGTAGAGTTGAATTCCAAATGAGCAAAAATAACACAGCTATCAGCAATAAGCAAATCCAGCAACAGCAACGCAGAAGAAAACCAGGCAGGTAGTCGAGCAGAAAATTTCTAGAAAACTATTGCTAGATTACTATGTTTTTTTCTTTGAACTTTTCTTATCAAAAAAACAAGCCTAAGTGAATTTCAGATCAAATTGATTGGACACCCCTCTCAGCCCCTTTTTAGGATGTATTTATAGTTGGGCAAAGGGCTGAAACTTGGGGAGAAAGTATGGGATTAATCCCACTTCTCCCCCTCTTAAAATTACCCAATGCACACTTTAGTCCCTAATTCTGTTACCAGAAACCCTTCCAGCATGTGCTGGAAGGTTCCCAAGATTCCTTTTGGGGCTTTTTACCAATGTAGCCTTAAGGCTTGAGGATTTTTACAGATTTCCCATTTTAGGGAGACCATTATACCCTTAAATCTCTGCAAAATTGCAGAAATCAGGGGTACAAATGACTCCCTTACCTCTTAAGTTCTAAATTATTTACCAAAATACTATTTCAAGTTCCCTATATGCCCTCAAGGCCACTGTTGATTTACCTGACTGCCTAGGTTAAATTTGAGCTCCTTTGGAACTTATTTAACTAATAGCCAGCCCTTGCATTGGTATTTAAGGGCTGGCCTTATCTACTATTAAGAACTATTTCAATTTTAGCCTCTTTTACTTAGTTCCAGTTAATTAAGACCAATTTATTTCAATTTTAAACTAATTACAGGACTAGCCTGCTTTATTATTGGAATTAAGTATTTAAAAGCTAGCCAGTCTCAAGTTGAGATTTAGCTTGGGTATTAAACCCAATTGCTGAACATAGGCTGGGCCCAAGCCTTTGCAAGCTTGGCCACCTTAGTGTTCAGGGCCCAAAAGAGAGCCTGAGCAAGTCTGCATTTTGCAGACTTAGCCATTTTGCACAACTAGCCCCTTTTAAATGTGGGTTGTGTGTTAGGGCCTTATA
The DNA here is from genome assembly GCA_032618575.1 of Nicotiana noctiflora. NCBI lineage: Eukaryota > Viridiplantae > Streptophyta > Magnoliopsida > Solanales > Solanaceae > Nicotiana > Nicotiana noctiflora. The sequence goes on from JASVEL010012743.1 coordinate 72,519, forward strand.
GAGTTGGTCAACCTTTTGCAAAGTTGACCACTCTTAGGCCAATTGTTGCTTAATATCCTATTTTTTTTTATTTTAAGGTTAATTAGACTAAATTGCAGGACTAGCCTCTTAATTAAAGCTTTCAGCCTATTTAACTAATGGCCAGTCTCAAGTCTCAAGCAATTGAAGCCCAAGTACTGAACATAGGCTGGACTAAGGTCTTTGCAGACTTAGCCACCTAAAGTTCTGGGCTCAAATAGAGCCTGGGCAAGTCTGCCTTTGCCGACTTAGCCAGTTATTACACAGCTAGCCAACTTTTAAGTGTTGGTCAGTGTGAGGGACCTAACAGAGCTGGTCAACCTTTTGCAAAGTTAACCACTCTTAGGCCAATTATTAAACTTATAGCCTATTTTGTTCATTTTCAGTTTTAACCTATTTAAAAACTAGCCATTTTTCATGGACCTAATGCTAACACCTATAACCAATCCTCCTAAAGTTCAAATAATTAATCAGACATTCATAAGAAGCAAGAAACTAGCAAAACTTAATCATTCTTAACATGCATTGCGTACGGAGACATATATGATCCAATAAACATGCATTAATCAACTCCAACTCAGAGGAACCAATTGATATGATTGAATTTTAGTCAACTAACTCATTTCATCAGATTATATGTGCTACAGTATGAATTTGTGTCAATTCAGACCTAATTACTACCAATTTCAGTCATATGATAGTTTGAGAAACATCAGAACCTTTAAACTCATGGCACAGTTACACACATAAGCACATGCTCTCATAAGCAGTCAACATAGTTCAATTAGACATAAACACAATGGACCTTAACAGAATGGTATTCAGAAATCATTTTCAAGCACTAACCCTAGAACCATGCTAAGCAAAAGGAACATGGAAAGCTGAGTAAAACAAACTCAGGCATGAAACTAACAACTAATCCTAGCCCGGAAACCAAACATGAGAATAAACAGAGGAGAAGAATCATTCAGACTAAAGAAGTTATCTAATATCAATCAAGAAAAAAAGGCCTAATACTAACAAAGGACAAAGACAGAGACAAGATGTTCAAGTCATGCTCTCAAGTCAAAACAATAACGCAAACAGACGAGATAATCCCAGTATAGAAGATGAATGGCTATGACTAAACAACTAAACATACGAAAAGTCATAAAAAGGGATAAATAGTCATGCTGTTGAAATAAGTCGGAAGCCACAAGATGAAGAAATATGGATCCTTTAACATGATACACAGAGATGAAATCAAGACGAGCAAAGGCCCTAGTGCTAACATACTCAAAGAAACACAGCAAAGTTTAGAAGACGAACATTTTTTTAAAAAAAAAAACAACCTTGTTACTAAACAGATGTGGTCATGGACTCTTAAAGAAAGAGAAGGAAAATACAAGGATATGCCAGACACGAGATATGAAGCGAGGAGAGATGAATAGAAAAATAAAGAACAAACGATAACCAAAGAAACCCTAAAGCTAACATGCGAATCAGAAAAAGATATATATACAGAAGCATGCAAAAAATAGAAAACCAGAACAAACAGACACACAGGATAATAGCAAACAAAAACGAAAATTAAAAGCAAAGAACAGCTAAGGGGCAAGGGGTACTTAGCTTAACGGGATCTGTCCCCCAAGCTTTCCTCTTTTAACTCATTTTACAACTCTTTTCCGGACTTCTCTTTTTTTTTCTTTTTCTTGTTTCTTTCTTTATTTTCTTTTTCAGACTTTTTTCTTTGATTTATCTTTCCGCTTTCTGTTCTAGCCTTCAAGACAGAGCCTTTATGGCCTTTGGTTTGGACTAGGGGGTATTCAAAGTGGTAAAGGCTAGATCTTGGCAAAAGGGGTGTAGTTCCGAGTCGCCGGAATTAGGTTTCCGGCGACCCTTTTTGGGATATTCGAGGAGCTCTGGTGATATTTGAGGGGTGTGGGTGGTATGGTTAAATAGATCGTGTGAAGAGGGTTCGAATGGCACTGGTTTGGGGACGATTTTCATTGTTTGAGTGGTCACCGGTGGAGTTCCGGTGACCGGCTTATTAGGAACAGGGTCTGTTTTAAAGGTTTTCTGGTGTTTTTGGGGTGGAGAAGAAGGAGAGGAGGGCGAGGGAGATGAAGAAGGGTAGGTGATGGCCGGCGACCACCGTGGAGAGTGGTGGCCGCCATGTCTGGTTAAGGCTTGAAGGTGATGAAGGAGACGAAGAAGGAGAGATGAGAAAGGGTTTGGGGCGGCTAGGGTTAATGGGGGTTACAAATGGCTTGGTCTCTTCAGACCAAAGCCTTATATACTTGGGGCAATTGATGAGATCTGAACCATTGATCTGATAAAGATCAACGGTTATTAGAAACGCTACTAAAACGCCATCGTTTTGTCATCAATGAGATCAAAATGTCTCGCCCGTTGGATCATTCAAATAGACGGCTCAGATCAACTCTCAATTATTTAAATAACTAATTAATCCGTCCTTTTATCTCAGCCATTGGATTAAGCAAAACGGACGGCATAGATTGTATCTCTTTTGGGATCACACAGGCCAAACAATGGGCCAATTCACTGGGCTAGACAAATGAATTTTACTGGCCCAGTTTTATTAAAACTATATGTTTTTTTTTTTTTGTATTTTCTACTATTTAATTATTTTCTTTTGTACTTTTTTTTCTTTTCTTTCATGGGATATTATAAAAATCTAATTTCCTATTTAACCCAATTATTTAGTATTTTTTTTTTTTGCAATTTTTCTACTATTTTTCCTTAATTTCCGCTATTTAGACTATTTTTTGATGATTTTCTTCTTAAAACTAATTAATTAAAACAAAGTAATTTTCTAGCCTAATTTTTTTTATTTTTTCTAATTTCTATTTATTCAAACACATAAAGCATAGCTAATTTCAAGCAAAACAAGTAATTGCACTCAAAAATATATTTATTTTGATTTTGGAATTATTTGCCCGGTGCAAAAATCAAGTGCTCACAACGGTCATCTCCAACATACGAAAGGCTAAGGCCCTAACAACGTAAGGAAATGCTGTGGTCTTCCTCGAGAAACCAAAGGCCACGACCACTCATAAACGCAAAAGGCTACGGCCCTAACGGCGTAAGGAGAGACTACGATCATCTCCAATATACGAGAGGCTAAGGCCCTAACAACGTAAAGAAAGACTACGGTCATCCTCGACAAATGAAAGGCCACGGCCACTCATAAACGTAAAGGGCTAAGGCCCTAACGGCGTAAGAAGAGACTACGATCATCTCCGAGAAACAAAAGGCCACGGCCGCCCATAAACGTAAAGGGCTAAGGCCCTAACAATGTATAAAAAGACTACGGTCATCTCTGACAAACAAAAGGCCACGCCTACCCATAAACATAAAGGGCTAAGGCCCTAACATCATATAAAAAGACTACGGTCGTCTTCGATAAACAAAAGGCCATGCCACACGCAAAACAGAAATTGCAAAAGAACATATAAAACATAACAGTTTCCACGAAATCACCATAAATCATTCAATATATTACAAATTTACAACATAGCATCAATTACAAAAGAGAGAGAAAAAGTCCTATCTAACCGTCCTGGCCCATACCACCTTCCTCCGCACCGGCCGCACCGTCAAAACGGTCCCCATCGCCTTCGGCTCGGAACGCCCTAGAAATCCAAGACCCTGTGCCCAATTGGTCCACATCCGCAAAGGTACAACCCGCTTGTTCCGGAGAGTTTGGGTTATACCCACAAGCCTCACGTGCGACCATAACAAGGCAATGCTGATCTCGACCTCTGCCTCAGTGACTCTACCGACGGCCAGCAACTCCTAAAAAACAGTCTGCCTCACCTCAGCATACACAAACATATTGTGAGCCTTACGAGATGTATCGCCGGTTGGAACAACAATTTCCGCCTGCTAAGGGGCGACCACCACAGCCGTTGCGGCCATGAGCTCGGCGGTAAGGGCATCAACCCTGGCACATAACTCCGCTGCCTCCGACATCGCCACACGGCCCAGTTCCAGTTCTTCCTCCTGCTGCTGGAGGAGACTCTCCAATTTGGTATTTCGAGCCACAGTGGCCATCAAGTCCACATCCGTCCTCTCCAGCTGGGTCGTACGCTCCCGCAGCTAATCCATTGCCAGCTCCAAACCCTCACGGAAAACTTGAAACTGAGGGTCCAGGTGTAGAGGTCCGCCAGTGTCTTATGCTTACTACGGGCCTCCTGGTATTTCTTCGATGCTTCCCTAAGGGCAGCATTCTTCTTTCGCTCCCGTCGGCTTTGCTCCACCTCCAAGATGAGGGTTTAAGAAAAAGATAAAGAAAAGACATAATTCAAAATGACGCAACGCCTCAGGGCTCATAAGAAAACTATGAAAAACAATAACCAAGACATACCTGCAAGGCAGCGCCAGCGACTCGACGAGACAAATCTCTGTCGCTTACGGCCTTCAAAGACTCTGTCTCGGCAGCTCCACATAGCAAGGACATTTTCGCCGCAGCCTGCTCACTGTCCGGCAGCAGGTTGTATCCCATAGGGATCATAAGCCGACAGGTAGGACCTATCATCGCCATATCCACCCGGGCATAGTCTTCCTTCAACACGTCCGCAGAAGCAGGAGCCTGTCCGGGAGTAGCCCCTTCCTCGTGAGCAGCCGACCCGGCGACAGCCATCGCGCTGTCTTCTTCAACATGCGGAGAAGCGGTATTTCCCACAACCTCCCTCAAGAGGGCCGCCCTCTCCGGTCGGATGGCGTCGCTGTGAGCACGTGATTTTTGCCCTACATGAGAATTACTCCCAAAATCCAAAAATAGAATAATTTTGTATTGTGCGTGATTTTCTGAATTTTGTTTGATTTGCTTAATTATTATCTGCATGTTTATCTATGCATGTTTATTTTTAAAATTAAAAACAAAAAAAAATAAAATACAAAAAAAAATGTTCCAATCGCATTTAAGTCTTATTTAAGATAATTAAGTTTATTGTTCAAATAATATATACAAATAAAAATCACAAAAATAATTCATCATTTATATTTTTAGCATTTAAATGCCTAATTGTGTGATTTATGTTTAATTGATATTTAATTGTGTGTGATAAATGTTAGTATAATTTAATTAGTGTTAGTATAATTTGATTTGATTTTTGTAGTGTAGTTAGGATTTTTATTTTTTTTATAAATTAGGAATTAAAATTAAAAGAGAAAAGGAAGGAATTTAAAATAAAAGAGGAAAAAACTCGGACTGGGCCGGCCAAATCCAGGCCCAAACGTCCAACCTAGTCCAAAATCCCCAAGAACCCGTTACCCCTTACCCGGCCAATGTAACCCGCCCCATTCCCATTTTTTAATCTGGACCGTTAGTTTCCATCCATCCAACGGTCCTAATTAAGTCAGTAATTTAATTATACCAAAACCCCCAAACCCTAATTCATCTTCATCTTTTATTTCCAGAAAAATGCCGCCGTTACCCAGCCGTCTCCGCCTGCCGGAATTCGCCTCACGACGGTTCCGGTAGGCCAATGGCCCCCATTTTAACACCATAGAATCCCTTAACCCCCCTCTACACGAATCCCTTAACCACTTGTCTCGAATCATTCCAGAATTCTTCGAATATGAGATCGAAGTTCGCCGGAATTTGAATATCACTCTAAACCACTCCAATTTTTGCACCACAAATCCCCGTGACCTCCCCATTTCAACCTCGAGCACACTTTCTTTCGAATCTAGCTAGAGACCCACAAATCCCAAATTGGCCGTATAAACCCTAATATCCAAATTTGAGCCGCCGGTTTAGATTTAGAGAGAATTGGGATTAGAATAGACTTTAATTGAGATGTTTTCGTTTGAAAACATTTCAATTAAGGTCCATTTGATTCCCAAAGTCCAATTTTAAGTCAAAACCGAGATTTCTTTCCAATGATGCCGATTTTGGATTTCTTTTTGAGATAATTTTCTTTTCCTGCTTATTTCAATTTGTTCTGTGTATTTGCTTAGTTTAATGTTGATTTAATTCTTCTCAATTTTTTTTCTCGCCTATTATGTTTTCATTTTCTTCTCAAAGGCCCTTTATTTAGTCAATTCTAATTCTGTGTTGTTCATTGGATTGCCTATGTTGTGGAATACGTATTCGCTTCGATTAGCATCGTCGAACATTTGGTTTCGTATTTCTTTCATTTTTTCGGCTTAAGTACTGTGAATTGTAAGTTTGTTTTTCGACTTTATGTTATCGATTATACATGTTGTAATCGACTGATTGAATGTTGTCGATTAGTTTTGTAGGTTCGTTTGTTAGAATATTGGGACAGAATTTAGAGTTGCTAATTTGATTCATATTCATGTTTGGATTGTAAGCTTTTAGTTTTTGTGATTTCGAATAGGATCATATTGGATATAGCTGTTCCAGAGCTTGATTTAGAAATTAAAAGTAGTTAATTAGGGTTCAAATGTGTTGCACATGGGAAGGGGTAGTGGATTTCTGTTTTACAGCAAATTAGGCATTACATTTGCACTGTAGATTAGTTTTTAATAGAAAAAGGCTGGCCTGGATGGTCCTAAATGGAATTAGCAGTCTTTATAGGCTGGATAAAATCTAAACATGGGAAGAAATTAGTTTCTTAATTGGTCTAGTGCACTAAAAAGCTGAAAAGTGGAAAAATGGAGAATAACATGGGCTGGACAGATCTGAAATAATAAAAATAAGTTGTTGTTTTGAGTCTTTAAGGCTATAAAAAGGGCTGAAAACAGATTTCAAGGACACATTCACACCTTTGAAGAAGAGATTTTTAGATAGTCTTACACTTTGAAAGAAACAGATTTTATACACACTTTGAAACTGATTTTGCACTAATTTCGATAATAAGTTTAGACTGCCTTGAGAGATAACCACACATCCAGCAGCTTTTCTTTAATTGGAATCAAACCTTTTGTTGCTTCAGTTCATAAACACCTCCAGTTTCTTCACTAAAGTTTGTTCTGTTTTGCTCTCTTGTTTTGCTAGATTCTCTGTTTTGGTTTCAAATCACCCTTAGGTTTGTTGGTAGACTCTGGTTTCTGTTTTCTCTTGGATTCTTTGCTGGGATTTGCTACTGCTGTTGCAGTTAGTTTGTTCTTGGTTTGTTTGCTGCACACTTTCCTACTGCTAACTCCTCAATTTGTTCGATTCTACTTTCAGGTACACATCCTTTGGGCTTGTCTACTCTTGTACTAGAAATGAAATGAAAGACCACTTTGAATCTTGTCGTTTGAAGCCATTACATAAGTGATCCTGTTGGCTATTTTATCAAACTAAAGACTATTAGCAAAAATAGATATTGTGTAGCTATTTGTTTAAAGGATTAGAAATGCATATAGTCTTGTATGTTTACTTAGCTCTTGCTTCGGCATGTACGAATTGACACAAAATCCGCCGGGTTTGTATTGTTTATCATTGTAAACTTGGTTTATTTTGGGAATATTGATTAAGATAGACATTGGTTTTTTTTATTTATGCTTAATTAGTTTCTATTCTTGTTAGTATATGTTCGGGACTCGTGTAAGTTAAAACTAGCCAATTCGGATTGGGATTCCTTTTGGTATTTTATAGGTAATTGGTTAAAGTCAAAGTTAGTCCAAGCATATTTAAAGTGTTGGTTTGATTATTGTTAGCTATTTAACATAAGATGTTCGGGATCATTTTCGAGTTTACTTCACTTGATTTTTCCTTGAAATCTATTTGTAATTAAGCAAACAAGATAAGTTAGCCCATGCTTTAAATACCAATGATAGGTCAATTTTAATCGCATAGTTTTAATTTCGCCAATTAACATCGGATCAAGGATAGTAAAAATCCAAAGTAAACATCTTACTTTAAATAATTGACCAAGGTGAATTATTTCTATTTCACATATGTTGATCAATTTTCCATTAGTTTATACTTTTTTTCATTCAATCTCCGGTCATAAGTCAAAAAGCTATGAAATAATACCTCATTTGGTACGGGTCTTTAATTGGAAATAATCTTAAGGGATATACTGTTAAATACATTAGTTTTTTTTCCTTAGTCTTACAACGGCTTTAATCGGCATAGTTTCAAAGTAAATAATCCGGATACATTTTTGATTTTCCTATTTGTCAAAAGTCCGAGTCTATGTTGTAACTAGTTTTCCTTTTGGTACGGCCTCAAATTAATAGAGCGGTTTAAAGTTTAATTAGAGCATATAATTTATAAACATGTATACAATCAGGTATTTTTAGCCATTTATAATAGTTGAAGCGACCGTGCTAGAACCACGGGATTCGGGGATGCCTAACACCTTCCATCGGGTCAACAGAATTCCTTACTTAGAATTTCTGGTTCGCAGACTTCATTTGGAAACTCGAAATTTCCTCGATTCGGGATTTAAAAAAATTGGTGACTTGGAACACCATAATTTATTCCAAGTGGCGACTCTGAAATAAATAAATAATCCCATTTTGAATATTGTCACTTAAATTGTAAAAACTCCCTACGCATCTACCCCCGGGGTAGGGAGAGCCAAAAGGAGGTGTGACAGCTCTGGCGACTCTGCTGGGGACACAAACCCAGAACCACTGGTTCAGGGTTTAAGAATTCGAGCTTTGAATAATTATTCTATTTGGCTTATTTATTATCTGATTTTATTATATGTTTGTATTTAATGTGCTAAATGTTGTTTTTATTGCTTTGATATTTTGTGAATTGTATATAAATTGTGCCGATACCCATTTTCCTCTTCTGAGTCTCTTTGAAATATAATATCGGGCATTTGCTGGACATAGCACGTTTTCTCAAGATAGCTGTGGTGCTTGGTACCCGGTGAAGGATTTGTAGTCACACATGTTTAGGCGGGGAGTATTGTCAATTAAGCCGGAAAGCCATGCTACCGGTGCATTGACACTCCTCGGCTGGAGTTGTTCGCTCGAGTTAAAGCCAGTCTAGACACATTTTCCAACAGGATGATGACTTAGAATAACAAAACCTTATGTCGGATCCCCGATAGGAACGTCTGTTTGCATCATGTGCATATTTGACTTAGGAGGCTCAACATAGGGGTTGGGCATGTCTAGGACAGGTGTACCTGAAACAAAAGACTAACTTGATGCATCTTTGTCTGTGCATTTATTTCGATCTCACATGCCGATCGATTTTAGAAAGAGAGAAGATAAAATGTGAAAAATGTCAGGATGTAAAATCAAAATAATTTTATGAAAATAGAAGATGTATTTTTGACCACTGTGATGTTGCAGTTAGCAGATAGGTCCATAGCACACCTTGAAGGGGTGATAGAAGATGTATTGTTGCAGATTGGGAAATTCATCTTTCCTGCAGATTTCATTATTCTTGATTATGAAGCATATGAATTGGTGCCAATTATTCTTGGGCGACCTTTGCTAGCTACTGGTGATGCGATCATTAAAGTGAAATAAGGGAAGATGATTCTAAGGGTTGATGATGAGGAAGCGGTGTTTAACGTATACAAAGCAATTCAACTTCCTTGTCAATATGAGGAACTTTCTATGATATTCGTGATTGAGAATGATGAACAAAATTTTGATTCAAGTGTGTATCTCAATGATTCATTAGAGAAAGCACTTACAATATTTGATAATTTGGTAACGGACGAAGAGGTTGAAGAGATGATGTACATCCTTGATACATCTTGTGCATACTTGCAAGGAACATATCCTTTTGAACCGTTGAACATGCCACATGGACCTCCTCCAAAGCCATCAATTGAGGAAGCCCCGAAATTGGAGCTTAAACCACTACCATCTCACTTGCATTATGCTTATTTGGGTAGTTCTGATACATTGCCTGTTATCATTTCTTCTGATTTATCTGAATTGCAGGAGGAAAAATTGCTAAGAGTATTGAGAGAGCACAAGAAAGCCATTGGGTGGACAATGTCAGACATTAATTAGTCATGCGTTTTGCATGCATAAAATCCTAATGGAGGAAGGATACAAACCAAGTATAGAACACCAACGTCGCCTCAATCCTAACATGAAAGAAGTGGTAAGGAAAGAGGTGATCAAATGGCTTGATGCAGGTATTGTATTTCCTATCTCTGACAGTAAGTGGGTGAGTCCAGTTCAATTTGTTCCTAAGAAGAGGGGTATAACTGTGATATTTAATGATAATAACGATTTAATACCAACAAGAACCGTCACAGGGTGGAGAATTTGTATTGATTATAGAAAACTGAATAATGCCACCAGGAAGGACCACTTTCCTCTTCCTTTCATGGATCAAATGCTTGATCGATTGGCCGACCAGGAGTATTACTGCTTCCTGGATGGTTACTCTGGGTATAATCAAATAACTATAGCCCCAGAAGACCAAGAGAAGACCACTTTTACGTGTCCTTATGGCACGTATGCGTTCAAAAGAATGCCCTTTGGTCTTTGCAATGCACCCGCGACATTTCAAAGGTGTATGATGGCCATTTTCACTGATATGGTCGAGAGATTTGTAGAAGTATTTATGGATGATTTCTCTGTTTTCGGATGCTCTTTTGATAAATGTTTAACTAACCTTGATAAAGTGCTAGCCAAATGTGAAGAGACCAACTTGGTCTTGAACTGGGAAAAATGCCATTTCATGGTAAGAGAAGGTATTGTCCTAGGGCACAAAGTGTCCAAGAACGAATTGCAAGTAGACAAGGCAAAAGTGGAAGCAATTGAAAAATTTCCCCCACCCATATCTGTTAAGGGCATACGCAGTTTTCTAGGCCATGCAGGATTTTATCGAAGATTCATTAAAGATTTTTCAAAAATTTCATCTCCTCTTTGCAGGATCCTTGAGAAAGATACACCATTCAAGTTTGATGTTGCTTGTGTGAAGGCATTTGAAGATCTTAAAAGAAAATTGGTTTCTGCACCACTCATTGTTGCTCCAGATTGGGAATTGCCTTTCGAATTAATGTGTGATGCAAGTGACATAGCCATTGGTGCTGTGTTGGGACAGAGGAAGGAGAAAATTTTTTACTCCATTCATTATGCTAGTAGAACTCTAAATCCCGCTCAAATGAATTACACGGTCACAGAGAAAGAACTACTTGCAGTAGTATGGGCATTTGACAAGTTTAGATCCTACCTAGTAGGAACTAAAGTCATAGTCTATATTGATCACTCGGCTATCAAGTATCTATTTGCAAAGAAAGATGCAAAGCCAAGATTAATCCGATGGGTTCTTCTTTTGCAGGAATTTGACCTGGAGATACGTGATAGAAAAGGTACTGAGAATCAAGTGGCCGATCATTTGTCCAGATTGGAAAACAGAAGTCATGTGATTGAAGGAGACTCAATAAAAGAAACGTTCCCAGATGAACATCTGTTGGCCATCACATCTAATGAAACTCCATGGTATGCTGACTTTGTTAATTATATTGCAAGTGGAGTGATGCCATCAGAAATCACAGCGGATTAAAGGAGAAAATTCTTCCATGATGTGAAATCATATATGTGGGACGAGCTCTTTCTCTACAAACAATGTGCTGACCAATTGGTAAGAAGGTGTGTACCTGAAGAAGAAATGAATGCCATCTTGCATGACTGTCATTCTTCTTCATATGGAGGTCATCATGGTGGAGATAGAACAACACAAAAGGTTCTCCAATCAGGTTTTTACTGGCCATCCTTATTTAAAGATGCTCATGCGTTTGTTAAAACTTGTGACAGGTGTCAAAGAACATGTACAATCACAAAGAGAAATGAGATGCCTTTGCATAATATTTTGGTGGTGGAATTGTTTGATGTTTGGGGAATTGATTTCATGGGACCATTTCCAGGTTCTAATGGTCATAGATACATTCTGGTTGCAGTAGACTATGTGTCTAAGTCGGTTGAAGCCATTGCTCTTCCTACGAATGATGCAAAAGTTGTGGTAAGTTTTGTTAAGAAACACATTTTCACACGCTTTGGAACTCCAAGGGTGTTGATAAGTGACGAAGGAACACATTTTTGCAACAAACTGTTTAAAAACGTTTTATCAAAATATGGGATAAAACACGAAGTTGCTACTGCATACCACCCTCAAACGAGTGGTCAAGTTGAAGTATCTAATCGAGAGATAAAACAGATTCTGGAAAAAATAGTTAATGCAAACAGGAAGGACTGGTCTGCTAAATTAGAAGATGCTTTGTGGGCTTACTGAACTGCATATAAGACTCCAATAGGTACTTCTCCATACAGGTTAGTTTATGGAAAGGCATGTCATTTACCCGTTGAACTTGAACACAAAGCTTATTGGGCAATCAAAAAGTTAAATGTGGACATGGATTTGGCTGGTGAAAAAAGGCTGTTACAACTCAATGAACTTGATGAGTTTAGAATGAATGCTTATGAAAATGCCAAGTTGTATAAAGAAAGAACCAAGAGATGGCACGAAAAGCATATCCAACATCGTGAGTTTGAGCCGGGACAACAAGTTCTGTTATTCAATTCTAGGTTGAAACTCTTTCCGGAAAGCTAAAATCCCGTTGGTCAGGACCTTTTGTGGTGGTAAGTGTAAGTCCCTACGGAGCAATAGAATTGAGGGACCAAAACTCAAATGATACTTTTCTGGTGAATGGACAAAGAGTGAAACATTATTGGGGGGTGATGTTAATCGTCAAAAGACCTCGGTCGAACTCAATGATGTTTGATGAATTGAGGAGTCGTGCCGCGACAGTAAATCAGGCGCTTATTGGGAGGCAACCCAATAATTAATCTTTTTGACATATATATTTTTTTAGTGTGTTATTTTCTTTGTTTTTAGTTTGTTTGGGTGTTAATAATGTGTTGATAATTATGAGTTTAATTTGTAAAAATAAAAATAAATAAAAAAAAAAATTTTTTACTCCCATTAGCGCGGCCGCGCTAGTGCCCGCGCTAATGGGATTCTCATTGGTCTAACCCGTGCTAGACTAGCACGGCCGCGCTAATGCCCGCGCTAGTCCAGTGATTTTTTCCGCGTTTTTAAGAGGTTTTTAAGTATATTAATTCCCCCAAACCCCTAAATACATAAACTCCCCAAATTCCCTCACAACCCTAACACTTCTCTTCTTCTTCCAAAATCAACTCTTCCCACTCCTCAATCATCCAAATTGTTCAATACATTCTCTATTAAGGTATGGTTTCATCTCTTTTTCTTTACTTTAGTGTGTTTAATCTTGAAATTTTTTTTTACTTTGTGAATTAATTTCGTTTTTTTTTTGTTATTTTTCTTTTGAAAAAGAAATAGTTAACTACTTAGTACATAGATTAAGTTTATCTATGCAACTTATTGTTATAATTAGTTAAGTAATTAGAATCATTATGTAGAGTTGTTTCTTTAAAATATTGTTCATATGAATGAATGTGTTATAGGTCATGTTTATATGCATATTGTAGTATATTTTGTTCTTCTTTTGGGTTGAAAATTCTAGTGTAATATAGTTTGTAATGTTAGAATGTTGTTTGGTTGTTGTGGATGAAAAATATCCTTTTAGAATGTTGTTTAAGGTATTATATCAAACATGCTCACAACATGTTTGATAAAATGTCTCTATGAAGGTAATATTGTGGTCAATTTAAGGTTGAAGTCTAAGTAGTCCGGATTGATCACCTGAGTGAACATTGTTAACCTTCAATTTTTGGCAGGTTAAATGGCTCCTCGTAAGCGTCAATCCGAAGCTTCTTCATCAAGACGCACAGCTACAACAGACGTTGGGACAAGGCCACGCCAATCGGTTGATACTCCAACTTTTAATAGCCAGAAATTTGTATCTGCGAAAGCAGAAGATAGAGTTCATAAGAAAGAAGCAAAGAGTATCATACCGGAACAAGCTATGGATGCTGTAGCACTATCAAACTATTGCCCCAACATTCCAATAGAATTGAGGAGGCGTGGACTGAACATATTCTTTGATGAACCAATCATTGCAAACGTCATGCTTGTCCGAGAATTCTATGCTAATCTCCCTGAGCATAATGAATTCAATGTGACTGTGCGAAGAAGGTTGGTTAATGCATCTGTGGAGACAATCAGGGCACTATACAGGCTGCCACCGTGGGATGAAAGGGCCATAGATGAATACCCAGCTAACAACAGAAAAACCATTTCATGGGAAACCTTCACGGATGTTATCTGTCGACCCGAAGCTAGAATTCAGTGGTTCAAGTACGAAAGCAAGTTTCATGCTAATGCTCTTAAGTTTATAGCTAAGTGTTGGCTATACTTCATCAATAGTCGACTGCTGCCATCGAAGAATTTGACCAAGGTGAACGAACCTCGAGCGTGCCTAATTTGGTGCCTCATGACTGGGAGGTTGTTTGATATACCTCATTTGATACGCAGCGAGATGTTCCAAAGAGTTAGAGTGAAAAGGTGTGGCATGTACTACCCATCACTTGTAACACTCATGTGTTTGCAGGCAAACGTACCAAACAATCTGGACATCGATGGCCGGTTGAAACAGATGAACCCATTCACAGCCGAAAGGGTCACTACAGGTAGAGATGACCTTCAAGCAAATGTTGATAGTGATGGTTCTGAAGAAAGTGATGATGATGATGATGAGGACACTGAACAAGCTGAAGCAACGGATGTTGAAATGGGAGATGAAGCCCAGCGTGTCGAACCACATGTTTCGGATGTTGCTGGCCCGTCTAGGGCCACTAGAGGACAACGCCTAGACCGCATGGAGCTCGAAATTGCATAAATAAAGACTTCAGTAAATAATTTGGCAGGAAGTGTTGGGCAATTGCAAAATCAACAGAAGAAGTCCAAAAAGAAGATAATGGGATGGCTACGAGCTTTGGGAAGGGCTTGCAACGTTGATGCCAACTCAGTCTCTGATCAAGAATGAAGCCCGGGGAAGTATTTTATGGCTTAAACTTAAACTTTTAAAGGAAGACATGGGGACATGTCTTCAATTTTAAGTGTGGGGTGGAGGAGCCCTTTTGCAACATTTCTATGTTTTATTTTTTATCGTGTTTGGTATTGCGGATTATTTTAGCTAGTTTTATATTGTTGAAATGTTAGTATTGCTTAGCTTGTTAGAACACTAGTATTGTTGTTATTAGTATTGTTTTGGATTGAAGCTTTGATTTTTTTTTTTTTTTAGTAATGTTTTGTGATTTAAAAGTATATGTTTGTGTTATATAGAGTAGATAGTATAAAATATTTTGAGTAGAAAATAAATCCCCCTTGGTTTTTCTTTGAGCCACGGTTCTTTTTCAAGGGCCTATTTTGAACCGGGAATAGTTAGTTTTTAATTTATACTTTGTGTAGTAAAATAAGGAATTACAAGTTATAAAATGAAAGAAGAAAAAAAACCTTTTTGCTAATACACCTTAACACATTAGATCCTAGAATATAATATTTTGGTTGTAAAGGAAATTGACTGATAGTGCCTAAATTGCATGTTTACTACTGAAAGGGATACTCATAATAGAGAATTTTGATAAGTTAATTGTAAGGCCCCGTAAATCTTTTTGTGCATAAAACCTAGTAGCTATAGTGTCATGGTCCGAATAATGTGTTAGGAATGCGTAGAATTCTTCGCGGCGAGCTTGCTCGCCGCGGTTCGAACCCTTGGTAGTGATTTAAGTTTCAAAAATGTAGAGAATTAATTTTTCCGAAAAGTGTCAATTTTGCGGTCAAGAATGCGACCACAAATCTGCTATGCGGACCGCATTCTTGCCACAAAGCTTTCCGGAAAGTCTCCCAAAATCATGTTGAAAATGCGGTCGATATGCGATTGCATAATGAATCTGCGGTGCACTTTGCGATCGCAGATCAAGAATGCGGACCGCATATTGGTCGCATTCTGTAACAGAACTTGAGTAATTTTGAGGCCATTCTGCGGTCACTATGCGGACCGCATGTTGATTCTGCGGTCGCAAAGTGCACCGCAGAATTGACCCCGGCCCAGATTTTTATAACATTTTGATCCGATCTCTTCTTTAATATAACACCTTTCACCCTCATTTTCTCATATCATCTTATCAAAATTAGAGAGAGAAGAGAGGGGTTTTAGAGAGAGAAGTTCTTTATCTTCAAGGATTGTTTCAACCACTTAATTCCAAGGGATCCTAGGGCAAGGATTCAACTTCCCCAATCTTTTCAAGGTAAAAACCCTAACTATTTTCTTTGATTTTCAGTTTTAAATTGGGTAAAGAGAGGTTTGCATATAATAGCTTTTGAAAATAGAATTTTTACACTCATGCATGATTATTGAACTTGATTTCTAGTAAAAAGAAGTTAGTAGAAGTAAGAGTCTTCAAGAACAATGTTGGCAAGAGTAGGATATCTTGGGTAAGCATAAAGTAGGAAGTTAACGGAAGAAAACTCATCACCAAGTATGTATGGCTAATTTTGATTCTTGTGAAATCGCCTATATGTGTAGAGTTTGTTTGGTTCGTGTTAAATTGACAAATTGTGTGAAATTCTTGATGTTGTTGTTGGATATTCAAAGGTTGTTGTTGAGCTATGAGGGATGTAAAATGAGAGTTTAATTTGGTAAAAGAATTATGAATAATGGCTATAATGGTATATATGGTACTTTGTGGAAAAGAAACGAAACACTTGAGGATTGGTAAGTCACTGAACAATACGGTATGAATACTCTTGATTTTTGGAACATTTGTAACTTGATTGTGATATTGGCTTGAGAAGTAATTGTGAACATGAACCAACCTGTAAGTTGCTTATTTGAACTTGTTGAAATTGTGTGAAATACCTTATCTGCTGTTTGTACTTGTTGTGTTTGAAAACTGTACGGTGGGATCGGGTTGCGCGCCGCAACATGAAGAAATAAGGTGTGGGTTGGGGTGATAAGGGTGGCCGAGGTAATAAGGGTGGTCAGGGGTAATAAGGATGGAAAGCGATCGAAATCGCTATTGAAAATTGATATAAAAATCAATAATGTGAAATTGTGAAAGGAGACAACAGGAGAGTTTGCAACCTGTGGGGCACTGATTGCCCCTTTGTTTGACTACTTGTGCTTTACGTGATTGATTGGTTATTGTTAAATTGGTTGATCGTAGAAAGTGTTTTGTGTTGAGAATTATTTGAAATGAGGAAAATGTGGAAACATGGTTGGCTGGCTTAATTAATTGTTGATGTAATTTAATGGCTTGAGTTTACTTGGGACAAAGTTTGTCCATACATGCCAGTACAATTCAAGTGTACCGACGTCCCTTTTGCCGGGGACGCTACATTCGTGTTATGATTGTAGGTGGATCAGTAGCAGGAACTTCAGCTCATCTGCAGTAGTATCCTTCTCCTTCCACTGCCCGTTTTGGTGAGCCCCTTTCTTCCTTGGGGCCCTGTGTGGTTCATGCCCTTGTAAGGTATAGCCGGAGCCTTGTTACCGGCAAGTATTGTATTCCCTTTTTGTATCCTAGAGGCTCTATAGACATGTAAACTGTGGGGCTCCAGTCTTATGTATACATTATGTTATGTCGGGCGTTGTAAAAACTGCAAACTTGTTAATGAATCACTCGTATGGTTTTATTTGTTTAATGTAAAATCATTCATGATTAGTAAGATATTTGGTAAATGAAAAACAATCAGCACAGGGGTAACGCGTGGGAATGAAAGGCACCCAGGTCCGCTTGACTGGGGCAACCTGGTCAGGCGCCGGTCATGTTCCCCGATTTGGGGCGTGACATTAATCTTAATGAGTCGTATGCCATGTGTGGTGAGAATTTGTACTAATTGCATAGTCCATGTAGTGTAAGTGTGTAACTAGAACTTGGCTAGTATGTGAATTGAAGCGAAATTTCAGGTGACACTCGATTTTAAAATATGATGTTAGGACCCTTGGTAGTGATTTAAGTTTCAAAAATGTAGAGAATTAATTTTTCCAAAAGTGTCAATTTTGCGGTCAAGAATGCGACCGCAAATCTGCTATGCGGACCACATTCTTGCAGCAAAGCTTTCCAGAAAGTCTCCCAAAATCACGTCAAAAATGCGGTCGATATGCGATCGCATAATGAATATGCGGTGCACTTTGCGATCGCAGATCAAGAATGCGGACCGCATTCTGGTCGCATTCCGTAACAGAACTTGTGTAATTTTGAGGTCATTCCGCGGTCACTTTGCGGACCGCATGTTGATTCTGCGATCGCAGATGCGACCGCAGAATTGACCCCGGCCCAGATTTTTGTAACATTTTGACCCGATCTCTTCTTTAATATAACACCTTTCACCCTCATTTTCTCATATCATCTTACAAAAATTAGAGAGAGAAGAGAGGGGTTTTAGAGAGAGAAGTTCTTTATCTTCAAGGATTGTTCCAACCACTTAATTCCAAGGGATCCTAGGGCAAGGATTCAACTTTCCCAATCTTTTCAAGGTAAAAACCCTAACTATTTTCTTTAATTTTCAGTTTTAAATTGGGTAAAGAGAGGTTTGCATATAATAGCTTTTGAAAATAGAATTTTTACACTCATGCATGATTATTAAACTTGATTTCTAGTAAAAGAAGTGAGTAGAAGTAAGAGTCTTCAAGAACAAGGTTGGCAAGAGTAGGATATCTTGGGTAAGCATAAAGTAGGAAGTTAACGGAAGAAAACTCGATACCAGGTATGTATGGCTAATTTTGATTCTCGTGAAATCGCCTATATGTGTGAAGTTTGTTTGGTTCGTGTTAAATTGACAAATTGTGTGAAATTCTTGATGTTGTTGTTGGATATTCAAAGGTTCTTGTTGAGCTATGAGGGATGTAAAATGAGAATTTAATTTGGTAAAAGAATTGTGAATAATGGCTATAATGGCATATATGGTGCTTTGTGGAAAAGAAACAAAACACTTGAGGATTGGTAAGTCATTGAACAATACGGTATGAATACTCTTGATTTTTGGAACATTTGTAACTTGATTGTGATATTGGCTTAAGAAGTAATTGTGAACATGAACCAACTTGTAAGTTGCTTATTTGAACTTGTTGAAATTTGGTGTAATACCTTATTTGCTGTTTGTGATTGTTGTGTTTGAAAACTGTACGGTGGGATCGGGTTGCGCACCGCAACATGAAGAAATAAAGTGTGGGTTGGGGTGATAAGGGTGGCCGAGGTAATAAGGGTGGTCAGGGGTAATAATGATGGAAAGCGATCGAAATCGCTATTGAAAATTGATATAAAAATCAATAATGTGAAATTGTGAAAGGAGACAGCAGGAGAGTTTGCAACCTGTGGGGCACTGATTGCCCCTTTGTTTGACTACTTGTGCTTTACGTGATTGATTGGTTATTGTTAAATTGGTTGATCGTAGAAAGTGTTTTGTGTTGAGAATTATTTGAAATGAGGAAAATGTGGAAACATGGTTGGCTGGCTTAATTAATTGTTGATGTAATTTAATGGCTCGAGTTTACTTGGGACAAAGTTTGTCCATACATACCAGTACAATTCAAGTGTACTGACGTCCCTTTTTGTCGGGACGCTACATTCGTGTTATGATTGTAGGTGGATCTGTAGCAGGCACTTCAGCACATCGGCAGTAGTATCCTTCATCCTCCACTGCCCGTTTTTGGTGAGCCCCTTTCTTCCTCGGGGCCTTGTGTGGTTCATGCCACTCGGTTTAGATTTCATTTTGGTTTTGTAAGGTATATCCGGAGCCTTGTTACCGGCAAGTATTGTATTTCCCTTTTTGTATCCTAGAGGCTCCGTAGACATGTAAACTGTGGGATTGTGGCCTATGTATATGTATGGGGCGTTGTAAATATAAATTATGAACTTGTTAGTGAATCAATCACATGGTTATGTTTATCTATTATGAAATCAGTCATTATTGGTAAAATATTTGGTTAATGAGAAACAATCAACACAGGGATAACGCGTGGGAATGAAAGGCACCTAGGTTCGCTTGACTGGGGCAACCCGGTTAGGCGCCGGTCATGTTCTTCGATTTGGGGCGTGACAAACTTGGTATCAGAGCCTATGGTTTTTAAAGTGTCCCAGGATGTCTCGGAGCCGTGTCTAGTAGTGCCCTTCTTATAGGTGTGTTGTCGACCACATCATATAAGTAGGGGGCTACACGGGCATTTAGGAATTTACCTATTTCTTTATTAATCTATATCGTGTGGTAAAGTGCAATGTGGAAATATTTGTGTCTAATTCGCGCCTTCTTCCCAAATTTTCAGAATATGGCACCTAAGAAGAAGGCTAGACTCGACCTTAGGGCCAATGGCGGCCCAAGTTCAGCTGTTAATCATGTACCCGATGCCGTGGGAGAGAATGACCCACCAGTCCTGAATTTTCCTGGCCCATCTGTTCAAAACCCAAGTGTCCCTATTCCAGCTGCGGCAGAGGATGCCACCATTCCTCCCGCCGGTGTTCCTGACTCAGATACAGTTCCCGCTTCGGGTTTCGGTATCTCTAATGAAGATCTTAGGGGAGCCATTCATATGTAAACACAGCTAGTGGCCTCCCGTGCCCAGAGATCCCATGATGCCCCCGCATCCTCCAGCCGGACATGGAGATTCCTTCGGCTCCGCAGTCCACCGCTCTGCGATCGTCCCTCCGCACTTTTCGTGCACCGATCCGCAGGTCGACCCACGTGAATTCCTCGACAAGATATACAAGCACCCTGAGAGTGATGAAGGCTACAGACATGAGGGGGTAGAGTTGGCCTCTCACAGGCCGAAGGGGAGGCACGTTCATGGTTCGAAATGCGGGAGGATTCCCGTGAGGAAGGGAGCCCTCCGGCTGGGATGAGTTCGTGGATGCATTTATGGATCACTTTTTACCTGCTGAGGCAACGGCAGCCCGTGCCACCGAGTTCGAGGTTCTCAAACAGAGCAGTATGAGTGTTTGGGAGTATCACACGGAGTTCGTAAGGTTGTCCAAGTACGCTCCTCATTTAGTGTCGACCATGGATGCCCGGTTCGACGGTTTGTTCATGGCCTTAGCCCTTTGGTAGTGAATGAGGCCGCCACAGCAGCCTTGCACTCAGATATGAACCATGGGAGGATCGTGGGCTTGCTCAAGCCACGCAGGCCGTGAAATCGAAGATTCGTGCGTAAAGAGAAAGTAGCAGCAAGCGCCCTGGCCAACGGGTCATTCAGGGAGATCACTTCAGGGGAAAGGTGGTCATCAGGGCCATCCCAGCCATACGCTCGCCCTCCGCGAGTGCACCGCCATCCATGCACAGCTCATCGCGCAGGCGCTACTCGAGACCCGAGCTTAGACAAAGCAGAGGTCTCGCCGTCCGGTCGTCCCGGGTGATATCCCGCAGCAGGGAGACCCACATGCCCCAAGTGTGAGAGATTTCACACAGAGACTTGCTACCTTGACCTCCAGCGTGCTTCGGGTGCGGGGCGAGAGGTCACATTCAACGAGATTGTCGTGCACCCCGTTAGGGTATAGGTAGGGATCCGCTCAGCCATCCTGTTCTTCACCGCTACATCATCGCCGCGTACTCCAAAGATCGCGCAGGCATGTCGCAGCCTAGGGGCGGAGCTCGTGGCAGGGTGGACCCAGCCAATTCTATGCATCGAGTGGCCGCCAAAATGCCGAGGCTTCTCCGGATGTTGTTACAGGTATCCTGTCTGTTCAGACTATCGATTGCTATGCCCTTATTGATCCAGTGGTCCTCCTTGTCTTATGTTACTCCATTCATTGCTTCAAGTTTTGGGATAGAACCCGAACAGCCTCATGAGCCGTTCTCTGTGTCGACTCCAATTGGTGATTCTATTACAGCCTCACGAGTCTATAGGAATCGTGTTGTTACGGTGGGTGGTCGTGATACCACAGCCGATCTTATTGAGCTTGGGATGGTAGATTTTGATGTAATTACGGGGATGGATTGGCTCTATTCGTGCTTTGCCAAACTTGACTGTCGAACGAGAGTTATGAGGCTCGAGTTCCCTAACGAGCCAGTTATTGAATGGAGAGGAAATGGTATAGTGCCAAGGGGTAGGTTTATTTCCTACCTTATGGCTTCGAAGATGATTAAGAAAGGGTGTATCTATCACCTGGTTCGGGTAACAGACACCACCTCATATGTGCCTACCCTCGAGTCCGTGCCAATTGTGAATGAATTTCCTGAAGTGTTTCCAGATGAGCTTCCAGGCATTCCGCCGGATAGGGAGATTGACTTTGGGATCGATGTATTGCCGGATACTCAACCAATATCGATTCCACCATACAGAATGGCGCTAGTAGAGTTAAGGGAGTTAAAGGAGCAGCTGAGGGATTTATTAGAGAAAGGGTTCATACGACCGAGTGTGTCGCCGTGGGGTGCTCCGGTTCTTTTTGTCAGAAAGAAGGATGGGTCACTTCGAATGTGTATTGATTATTGGCAGCTCAACAAAGTCACCATCAAGAATAAATATCCTTTGCCTCGAGTGGATGATCCGTTTGACCAATTGCAGGGAGCAAAGTTCTTCTCAAAGATTGATTTACGGTCTGGGTACCACCAGTTAAAAATCAGGGAGCAGGATATTCCTAAGACCGCCTTCAGAACTCGTTATGGTTACTTCGAGTTTTTGGTCATGTCTTTTGGGCTAACCAATGCCCCAGCAGCTTTCATGGACCTTATGAATCGTGTTTTCAAGCCATTCCTAGATTCCTTTGTGATTGTATTCATCGACGACATCCTCATCTACTCTCGGAGCAGAGAAGATCATGCCGTTCACCTCAGAGCAGCATTGCAGACCCTTCATCAGCATCAATTGTATGCCAAGTTCTCAAAATGTGAGTTTTGGTTGGAGTCCGTAGCCTTTCTAGGGCATGTTATTTCCAGTGAGGGAATTCAGGTGGATCCTCAAAAGATTGCGGCGATGAAAGATTGGCCTAGACCCACGACCCCGATAGAGATACGTAGCTTCTTGGGTTTGGCAGGGTACTATCGGAGGTTTGTAGAGGGATTCTCAACCCTCGCTTCCCCATTGACAAAACCGACGCAGAAGGCAGTTAAGTTCCAGTGGTCCGAAGCATGTGAGAAAAGTTTCCAAGAACTGAAGTCAAGATTGACCTCGGCACCAGTATTGGCCTTGCCAGAAGGCACAGAGGGATTTGTGGTTTATTGTGATGCCTCCAGGGTTGGTTTGGGATGTGTATTAATGCAGCACGGGAAAGTCATATCTTACGCTTCCAGGCAACTCAAGAATCACGAGAAGAATTATCCGACGCATGATTTGGAGCTTGCAGCCGTTGTGTTTGCTTTGAAAATATGGCGGCACTATCTTTATGGAGTTCATGTAGATGTGTTTTCAGACCACAAGAGCCTCCAGTATTTGTTCAAGCAGAAGGAGCTAAATCTGAGACAGCGGCGGTGGTTAGAATTGCTCAAGGACTATGATATGAACATATTGTACCATCCAGGAAAGGCAAATATGGTAGCCGACGCTCTTAGTCGAAAACCCATGGGTAGTTTGGCTCATTTGGGTATGGTCAGAGACCCCTGGCTCGAGAGGTTTACCAATTAGCCAGTTTGGGGGTTCGTATCTCGGCGTCAGACGAGGGGGATATTTTGGTGCATAATGGAGCAGAATCATCATTGGTCGCCGAAATCAAGGAAAAATAGTTCATGGATCCAGCATTGGTTCGGGTGAAGGAAGCAGTCATGAATAACAAGACCTCAGCATTTGTACTCAAGAGCGAAGATGGTGTATTGCGGTGTCAAGATAGGCTATGTGTTCCGGATGTGGACGAGCTTCGGGAAAGGGTAATGGCAGAGGCTCATATTTCCAGGTATTCGGTACACCCGTGTTCCACGAAAATGTATCATGACCTTAAGGAGATTTATTGGTGGAACGGTATGAAAAGGGATGTAGCAAGCTTTGTAGCTAAATGTCCGAACTGTCAACAAGTGAAGGCCGAGCATCAACGGCCCGGTGGATTAACTCAGCTTATAGAAATACCAAAGTGGAAATGGGAGATGATCAATATGGATTTCGTGGTAGGGTTACCTCGCACTCAGCGTAAGTTTGACTCAATATGGGTGATAGTAGATCGACTCACCAAATCAGCTCACTTCCTGCCTGTCAAGTCCACCGATACCGCGGAGCAATATGCAAGATTGTACATCAAGGAGATAGTAAAACTTCATGGCACTCCACTTTCTATCATCTCAGATCGCGGGGCTCAGTTCACAGTTAACTTTTGGAAGAAGTTTCAGCAAGGTTTGGGAACTCAGGTGAATCTCAGCACAGCTTTCCATCCACAGACCGATGGTCAGGCCGAGCGGACCATTCAGACGCTTGAAGATATGTTACGGGCTTGTGTCTTAGATTTTAAAGGTAATTGGGATGAACACTTGCCACTGATAGAATTTGCTTACAATAATAGCTATCATGCTAGCATTCAGATGGCCCCATTTGAAGCGGAATTGCTAGGGCCAGATGTGGTGTACGAAGCTATGGAAAAGGTCAAGGTTATTCAGGAGAGGATGAAAACAGCACAGAGTCGTCAAAAGTCCTATGCAGACGTTCGTCGAAGGGATTTGGAGTTTCAAGTAGATGATTGGGTGTTCTTGAGGGTATCTCCTATGAAGGGAGTCATGCGATTTGGAAAGAAAGGGAAATTGAGTCCTAGGTATGTCGGGCCATATCGGATCGTTCAAAGGATTGGTCAAGTTGCTTATAGGCTAGAGTTGCCTCCTGAGATGTCATCAGTGCACCCGGTATTCCACGTGTCCATGTTGAAGAAAGTGATTGGAGATCCATCCACCATCATGCCACTCGAAGCTATAGAGGTTAATGAAGATTTGTCATATGAAGAAGTTCCAGTTGCCATTCTTGATAGGCAAGTCCGTAAGTTGAGAAATAAGGAAGTTGCCTCTGTTAAAGTATTGTGGCGAAGTCAACAAGTTGAGGAGGCCACATGGGAAGCGGAAAAGAGATGAAGGAAAAGTACCCCCATTTGTTCGATCAAGCCTAGAAGAAATTAGGTGACCCTCCTACTCCTAGTAACTGTCATCTTGTCTAAGTTGTTTTCCTCTTAGTATTAGTAAAGTCCCCTTCATTTTGTAATGAGTTAAATGTGTTGTTACCTTGGGTCACTTGAACCGTTCTTGATAAATGAAAGCCTTATAAAGATTTATGTGTTAAATAAACAACTAATAGTAAGTGTAGATTGGTAATGGTTTGTTAAGTGTACATGGTGTGTTAAAATGGTTAAATAAGGTAAGAATTCATTGAAGTGACTAGTTTATGTGCAATTGTAATAATGTGATAGAATATGTGCATTCGTTGAGGTAAGAAAGTGTATACCATTTGTGAAAAGTGTTGTATTTGTGTATTGTTGTTTGGTAACGTGTTTCGGGGCCCTCTGACAGGTGGATATGTCCATAATACAAAGGAAACTCCTGGCGAAATTTTTCTAAAATATAAGAGTTAGTCAAAATTTTGATGGTTGCATATCATGTCTTTCAAAACCAACTCATTTATTTCAAAATCCTCATTCGAGGACAAATGATCTTAAGGGGGGGAGGATGTAAGGCCCCGTAAATTTTTTTTGTGCATAAAACCTAGTAGCTATAGTGTCATGGTCCGAATAATGTGTTAGGAATGCATAGAAGTGCACCGCAGAATTGACCCCGGCCCAGATTTTTATAACATTTTGATCCGATCTCTTCTTTAATATAACACCTTTCACCCTCATTTTCTCATATCATCTTACCAAAATTAGAGAGAGAAGAGAGGGGTTTTAGAGAGAGAAGTTCTTTATCTTCAAGGATTGTTCCAACCACTTAATTCCAAGGGATCCTAGGGCAAGGATTCAACTTCCCCAATCTTTTCAAGGTAAAAACCCTAACTATTTTCTTTGATTTTCAGCTTTAAATTGGGTAAAGAGAGGTTTGCATATAATAGCTTTTGAAAATAGAATTTTTACACTCATGCATGATTATTGAACTTGATTTCTAGTAAAAAGAAGTGAGTAGAAGTAAGAGTCTTCAAGAACAAGATTGGCAAGAGTAGGATATCTTGGGTAAGCATAAAGTAGGAAGTTAACGGAAGAAAACTTATCACCAGGTATGTATGGCTAATTTTGATTCTTGTGAAATCGCCTATATGTGTGAAGTTTGTTTGGTTCGTGTTAAATTGACAAATTGTGTGAAATTCTTGATGTTGTTGTTGGATATTCAAAGGTTGTTGTTGAGCTATGAGAGTGATGTAAAATGAGAGTTTAATTTGGTAAAAGAATCGTGAATAATGGCTATAATGGCATATATGGTACTTTGTGGAAAAGAAACGAAACACTTGAGGATTGGTAAGTCATTGAACAATACGGTATGAATACTCTTGATTTTTGGAACATTTGTAACTTGATTGTGATATTGGCTTGAGAAGTAATTGTGAACATGAACCAACCTGTAAGTTGCTTATTTGAACTTGTTGAAATTGTGTGAAATGCCTTATCCGCTGTTTGTACTTGCTGTGTTTTAAAACTGTACGGTGGGATCGGGTTGCGCGCCGCAACATGAAGAAATAAGGTGTGGGTTGGGGTGATAAGGGTGGCCGAGGTAATAAGGGTGGTCAGGGGCAATAAGGATGGAAAGCGATCGAAATCGCTATTGAAAAATTGATACAAAAATCAATAATGTGAAATTGTGAAAGGAGACAGCATGAGAGTTTGCAACCCGTGGGGCACTGATTGCCCCTTTGTTTAACTACTTGTGCTTTACGTGATTGATTGGTTATTGTTAAATTGGTTGATCGTAGAAAGTGTTTTGTGTTGAGAATTATTTGAAATGAGGAAAATGTGGAAACATGGTTGGCTGGCTTAATTAATTGTTGATGTAATTCAATGGCTTGAGTTTACTTGGGACAAAGTTTGTCCATACATACCAGTACAATTCAAGTGTACTGACGTCCCTTTTGCCGGGGGTGCTACATTCGTGTTATGATTGTAGGTGGATCAGTAGCAGGTACTTCAGCTCATCGGCAGTAGTATCCTTCTCCTTCCATTGCCCGTTTTGGGTGAGCCCCTTTCTTCCTCGGGGCCCTGTGTGGTTCATGTCACTTTTGTTTAGATTTCATTTTGGTTTTGTAAGGTATAGCCGGAGCCTTGTTACCGGCAAGTATTGTATTCCCTTTTTGTATCCTAGAGGCTCTGTAGACATGTAAACCGTGGGACTCCAGTCTTATGTATATATTATGTTATGTCGGGCGTTGTAAAAACTGCAAATTTGTTAATGAATCACTCGTATGGTTTTATTTGTTTAATGTGAAATCAGTCATGATTAGTAAGATATTTGGTAAATGAAAAATAATCAGCACAGGGGTAACGCGTGGGAATGAAAGGCACCCAGGTCCGCTTGACTGGGGCAACCTGGTCAGGCGCCGGTCATGTTCCCCGATTTGGGGCGTGACATTAATCTTAATGAGTCGTATGCCATGTGTGGTGAGAATTTGTGCTAATTGCATAGTCCATGTAGTGTAAGTGTGTAACTAGAACTTGCCTAGTATGTGAATTGAAGCGAAATTTCAGGTGACACTCAATTTTAAAATATGATGTTAGGCTTTCCTTGATCTTTTTGAACTCAATTGCTCAAATCAAATACAATTTATCCCTAGTTAACCATATCTAGCCTTGAAACGTTTTTTTTGGTAACCACATTACAAGCCTATACCATTTTTGTTCTTAATTGATATTTTGAACCCTTTAACCTCTTAAAGCACTTTAATTATAAAATGAGCGCTAAAAGAAGTACAAAGGAACTAAGTGTGGGGTGATTTGTGAATGGAACCAATGAAAGTGAGAAAGGTGCATGTAAATTTTGTTACATAAAAAAAATGTATAAATTTTTGCATATTGTTTTGTTAATGCCAGTTGAGTATGAACTAAAGCAGTGCATAAAAGAAAAATGGAACACTGCTAGGAGTGAATTGATTGATTGATGCAATTTTTATTAAGATTAGAGAATTTGCGCTAAAAATGATTGAGTAATGTGTTAAAGTGCTTAGGAGTGCTAGTCAGTAATCTCAAAATAAATCTTACCAGCACCTTAACCCACATTACAACCAGAAGAAAAAGTCCTAATTGATTTTTGATCGAACAAGCCTGTATTAGTAGAGATTTACATTAAGGGCAAGCTTATGGTACCATTTGCATGCATGTGACTTCTTTTGTGAGTGTGAGTGAAATTGTCTTGTTGTAATTAATTAGGGAATTCTTTTGTACATATTGACATATGTAATGTTGATAAAATCGTGAGGGCATATGACTTGTGACAGATAAGCAAATCTTAATCTTTATATAGAGTATTTCAAAGAAGTGTAAATATTGTATAGCACTTGAAAGTTAGTCCAGAAACTAGAATGTTATATTCCTAGGTGTAATGTACGAGTTTTGTTCTATGTGTCAAACATTAAGGAAAAATGGTTTAGTTGATGACTATTTTATAAGTTTAGTGTGATTGCTCGAGGACTAGCAATAGATTAAGTGTGGGGTGTTGATAATGGGCTAAATTATGCAATATAGCCTATATATATATGCTCTAAATTAATAAGAAATTACTGTCATATGATTATAATTAATGATAAAATTAGCTCTAAATGTGATTTTACTGTTTTACAGGAGTTAATTGTGCATGTGAGTATTTATGATGGTAAACATTGTGGAAAAATTGAGCAAAAGAAGACAAAAGAGATCAAGCCTCACTAGCGCGGGCATTAGCGTGGCCTTAAGCTTGCCCGCGCTTGTCCAAAATCCGGACAAAATATTACACACTAGCGCGGGCACTAGCGCGGCCATAAGCTTGTCCGCGCTAGTCCAGTTCCGGAAATTCATTATGGAGTTACTATTTTGTCAACTAAGGGTGGATTCCACTATGGGATAAAACAAAGATAATGTGCATAATGGAGAAGATCAAATTTTAACATGGTATTATTGTGGATTTACACTATTCATCCTAGAGAGAACATTTTCAAGAGAAGCCATTGAAGTCCTCTTGGAGCTAAGCAAAGAATTGAAGATCAAAGCTTTGAAGTGCATCAAATTAAAGAGTTCATCTAAACTTTCATCTTGTATTCTTCTTTGTAGTATTTTAGACATCAATATTATTGATTTTAGTATGAACATGAGTAGCTAAACTCTCTAGTATTCTAGGGTCATGGATGTTAGTTAATCTTGTTATTTGAAGCTTGGATTGATTTTATTGAAGTTATTGATATGGGTTGTATATTTGATTTTGATCTTCATTATTTTACTGCGTAGCTAACAATGAAATATTATCTACGAACTTTGAATTAAACTTGACAAAGGAAATTCTTGGTTGCACATAAAATCAAATAGAACAAGATTTGAATCTCGGGCATCGAGTGAAAGATTTGCAATTAAGATAGATATATACTTAATTGCCTTGTTTGTTTAAATAACAAGAGTTTGAAATGCATTCTTGTTAATATTAATATCATAGAAATATAGATATTAATTTAACTTGGATAGATTCATAAGAACTCGAAAGATTCTTATGAATATTATTAACCTTATAATCAACAACCCGGATAATTAAATAAATCAATTCTAAGTAGAAAAATAGCATGATTACTAGCAAGTCCATGGCCCTGGAATATATTTGTCCAAATTGTTATAAACATAATTTGTAATTGGTGTAGTAGTTTTGCCTTGATTTATTGTTCTATTATTAAGAAGATTTATATATCTCTTGTGATAATTTAGTTTGAGTTAATAACTAGTTTAGTCTAAATCAGTCAATAAGTTAATTACAATTCTTCGTGGGAACGATACTCTACTTACTATTATATTACTTGTCGATCGCGTACACTTGCGTGAGTGTTTTGGTCGCAACACAAGTAATTGGGATGATTTGTGAAGATAAGGAGTTTGACCTGGCCTTAAAAGCGATAATTGCCATCGCCAACGTGGAAAAGCGGCCTGATGTTACCCTAAAACAAGATAAAGTGGGGAAAAGGTTGAAGATTCCAAGACTGGATCTGAAAAGAAGATCGAAATGAAGGCATCATCTCAAAAAATGGAGTTCTTTACCTTCCGCGAGGCCGAGTGGAAAGACCCCTGTCAATAGGTGCCCCCAAAAGGTTTCATTTGAAGAGGGAAACAACGGTGTATGTACCAAAGGAAACCTATGTGGCCCGAAAGCCAATTGA
The DNA here is from genome assembly GCA_032618575.1 of Nicotiana noctiflora. Classification (NCBI taxonomy): domain Eukaryota; kingdom Viridiplantae; phylum Streptophyta; class Magnoliopsida; order Solanales; family Solanaceae; genus Nicotiana; species Nicotiana noctiflora. Next base: position 102,548 of record JASVEL010012743.1, read on the forward strand.
ACCACTACAACCATATGAAACCACGGTTGTTGCACGTGTGCAACAAAAACCTATGACAGATCCATCCGCTGTACCTTGGAGCTATCAACGGACACTCATTACAAGCAAAGGAAAAGATGTTGCAGGAGAATCATCTGGGAGCATCTTGGGGCAAAAGTATTTAAACACGCAGGAGATAAATAACGACATACAAAGGCGTTTCCTATCCAAAAAACCTGTAAGCGCTGAAGAGGCAGAGGTCTTTTTTCAGAAGATGCAAATGCCCGACTATGAGGTAATAGACAACTGCACAAATACCAGGAGCAGGTATCCATGTTGTCCCTATTAATGAAGTCTACTGAACATCAGAATGTTTTGTTAAAAACCGTGAATGAGGCATATGTGCCTGTTGAGATTTCATCTGAACAACTTGAATGAATGGTCGAGAGATTCTTCGCAGTCAATCAGATTTCTTTCAGTAAAACTGATTTGCCTCTGGAAGGGGCGGCCCACAATAAAGCTTTTCATCTGATTGTCAAATGTGAAGGCTACTACATGATGAGGGTCATGGTGGATGGGGGTTCAGGAGTAGACATATGCCCTATTTCCACTCTGGACCGCATAGGAATTGGAGCTGAAAGAATTCGGCCCAACAACGTATGCGTGCGAGCCTTTGATGGTGTGAAGAGAGATACGGTCGGGGAGATTGATGTGATTCTGACCATCGTCCTGGTAGATTAGAGGTGACATTTCAAGTTCAGGATATGGACACTTTCTACAACTTTCTTCTGGGAAGACCATGGATTCATGCAGCTGGGGCTGTACCCTCTACCTTCCATCAGATGCTAAAGTTTGAACACAAGGGACAAGAAATCGTTTTCCATGGGGAGGACGAGCAGTCGATCTATCGGGATCCATCCATCACATATTTAGAAGCGGAAGAAGGAAGCGAGCACATTGTTTATCAAGCTTTCGAGGTTGTACTGGCAGACCAACACGAAGAAGGGAACCCTTGCCCCCAACCTTTTTTGTCTAATGCCTCCATCATGGTGGTAAAGAAATGATCAAACACGGCTTCCAGCCAGGAAAAGGTTTGGGAAAGTCCTTGCAAGGAGTATCAAAGCTAATAACTTTGCCCACAACTGAAAAGTTCTTTGGAGTAGGCTTTCGCCCTACCCCTGAAGACGAGAAATGGGCCAGTAAAAGAAAGCAAAAGGGATGGGTTCTACCACGACCGTTGCCACATTTGTACCAAACCTTTGTTCGGCCAAGATACAGTGAAGAAGAAGAAGATGAGGTCTTCACATCAGAGGAAATCGAAGACATATGTGGGTCCATGAGGCAAATGCTTTATGATGTTAACATGGTTCAATTGGGAGAAGGAACAAGCACCGCTGAGGTGCTGTATATGGGCCCAGAAGCCAAATTGCGAAATTGGAAGGCCACACCATTCCCAGTCAAGCGGGAGTTCTGGTAGATTTGTCCTGTCACTTTTCCTTCATCACAAGTTATTTCAGGATGTAACTTGGATGTTTTTCTTTGTTTTCTTGTATTTTCAGTCTTCCCAATGTAACTTTGTTTATCTTCAGAAAATTCCAAGAAAAAGAAATAAATGTTTCATCATTTTTGCACTCTTTCTAATTTTTTGTTATTTATTCTTTCTTTTCAGTCCTAATAATGCGGCTTTAAATAACATGACATGCTTGCGGACTTCATGCTCGAATCTGAACACGCCACCTAATCTGGAAATAATGAACCAAGAACCGGAATACGATGAAGAAGAGGCTTTTAGGGAAATAAATCGAGAATTGGAACATTTTGAGAATAAACCTAAGCCGAACTTGAATAATATTGAACCGGTTAATTTGGGAACTACTGAAGAGATCTGAGAGGCCAAGATAAGCATCTGCACAGATGAGAAAACTCGAGATGCAATAATCCAGCTCTTGTTTAAATTTAAAGATGTGTTTGCTTGGTCTTACGATGCCATGCCCGGATTAGGAGCCGATCTGGTAGTGCACAAGTTGCCAATCTACCCTGACTGTCGCCCAGTGCAACAGAAGCAAAGGAAGTTCAAAATTGACATCAGTGATAAAATCAAAGAAGAAATCACTAAGCAGTTAAGAACAGGGGTAATTCGAGTGGTACAATACACCACATGGTTGCCTAATGTTGTGCCTGTGCCAAAGATGGACGAAAAAACTCGAGTATGCGTGGATTACCGAGATCTGAATAAAGCAAGTCCTAAAGATAACTTTCCTCTACCGAACATCCACATCCTCGTTGATAATTGTGCCAAACATGATATACAATTGTTTGTGGATTGTTATGCGGGATATCATCAAGTGTTGATGGATGAAGAGGACACCGAGAAGACTGCTTTTACCACACCTTGGGGAACTTACTGCTACCGGGTCATGCCATTCGGTTTGAAAAATACTGGAGCAACATACATGAGAGCTATGACTGCCATTTTCCATGACATGATGCATCAGGAAATAGAGGTGTACGTGGACGATGTGATCATCAAATCCAAAACTCAGGGCGATCATGTGCGAGACTTGAAGAAATTCATTGAGAGGTTGTGGAAGTTCGACTTGAAATTGAATCCGGCCAAATGCTCTTTCGGAGTCCCATCGGGTAAACTCTTGGGTTTCATAGTCAGTAGAAGATGTATTAAATTGGATCCCACAAAGATAAAATCCATCCGGGATTTACCTCCTCCTAGAACAAAGAAAGACATAATGAGTCTTTCTGGGCCGACTAAACTACATCAGTAGGTTCATCGCCCAATTGACTTCTACATGTGAGCCCATATTCAAGTTGCTGAAGAAAGACGCTGCAATCAAGTGGACGACCGAATGTCAAGAAGCTTTCGACAAAATCAAAGAATATTTGTCGAACCCTCCGGTCTTAGTCCCGCCAGAGCCAGGGAGACCTCTTTTCTTGTATTTGACAGTCTTGGAAAAATCCTTGGGCTGTGTCCTCGGACAACGTGACGGGACAGGGAAGAAAGAACAAGTAATCTACTATCTGAGCAAGAAGTTCACTAGTTATGAGGTCAAGTACACTTTGCTGGAAAGAACGTGTTGTGCTCTAACATGGGTCGCTCAGAAATTGAGACACTACCTCCAAGCTCATACGAATCACCTTATTACCCGGTTGGATCCTTTGAAGTATATATTCCAGAAATCGATGCCCACCGGAAGATTGGGAAAATGGCAAATCCTGCTCACTGAGTTTGACATAGCCTATGTCACTCGCACGGCAATGAAGGCCCAAGCATTGGCAGATCACTTGGCCGAAAACCCGATCGACGAAGAGTATCAACCATTGAATACCTACTTTCCTGATGAAGAGGTAAACACGACAGAAGTTGTTTCGGAGGACAGTCATGCTTGGAAAATGTTCTTCGATGGGGCGGTAAATGCTAAAGGTGTAGGGATTGGGGCAATCTTGATCTCTCCTACCGGTCAGCATTTCCCAGCTACGGCTAGGCTCCGTTTCTTTTGCACGAACAATACGGCTGAGTATGAAGCTTGCATCATGGGCATGAACATGTCAATTGATCAAGGCGTTGACGATTTGTTGATCATGGGAGATTCAGATCTGATTATTAAACAATCTCAAGGTGAATGGGAAACTCGGGTCATTAAGCTCCTCCCTTACCGACAACATGTGAATATTCTTGGCAAGCGATTTGCATCAATAGAGTTCAGGTACATCCCACGATGTTACAATGAACTGGCTGACGCACTTGCCACTTTAGCTTCAATGCTACCTTATCCAGGCAACGCTCATGTCGATCCTTTTGAAATCCAAATTAGGGAAAGACACGTTTATTGCAATGCAATCGAAGAAGGACCAAACGTCAAGCCATGGTACTACGATATCAGGAGATTCTTGAAAACACAAGAAAACCCTGGACATGTTACTGGAAATCAAAAGAGGACCACTAGGCGACATGCAAGTGGTTTCTTTTTGAGTGGCGAGGTCTTGTATAAAAGGACCCCGGATCTTAACCTCTTAAGGTGTGTTGATGCCGAAGAAGCAGGAAGAATCATGCACGAAGTACACGCAGGGGTGTGCGGGCCTCATATGAACGGGTATGTCTTAGCCAAGAAAATCCTTCGAGCAGGTTATTATTGGATAACCATGGAGAAAGATTGTTTTGGTTTTGTCCGGAAATGCCATCAATGTCAGGTACATGGAGATCTGATTCATGCACCTCCAACTGAGCTACATCTTATGTCAGCGCCGTGGCGATTTGTCGCTTGGGGAATGGATGTCATAGGCCCGATTGAGCTGAAAGCTTCGAATGGGCACCGATTCATACTGATCGCTATCGATTACTTCACAAAATGGATCGAAGCCGTCACTCTCAAATCGGTCACTAAGAAAGCCATGGTGGATTTTACTCAAATCTTATCTGTCGTTTTGGTATACCTGCAACTATCATCACAAGCAATGCTACGAATCTGAATAGTCGTTTGATGGAAGTAATATGCGAGCAATTCAAAATAATGCATAGGAACTCCACTCCTTATCGGCCCAAAGCCAATGGTGCCGTTGAAGCAGCGAACAAAAACATTAAGAAGATTTTGAGAAAGACAATCCAGAGTTCCAGACAATGGTATGAACAATTACCTTTCTCCTTACAGGGATATCATACTACAGTGCGCACATCAGTAGGAGCAACCCCATACCTGCTAGTCTATGGAACCGAGGCTGTGATACCAGCAGAGGTAGAAATTCCTTCACTCCAGACGATTGTTGAAGCAGAGATTGAAGATAGCGAGTGGGTTAAACTCGATTGGAGCAGTTAACTTTGATCGATGAAAAGTGAACGGCTACGGTTTGTCACGGACAATTGTACCAACAAAGGATGGCTCGTGCTTACAACAAGAAAGTACGACCAAGAAATTTTGAAGTAGGTCAGTTGGTTTTAAGACGCATTCTTCCACATCACCAGGAAGCGAAAGGAAAATTCGCTCCTAATTGGAATGGACCATACATCATCAGGAAGATACTGCCGAGAGGAGCATTATACTTGGGATATGTGGAAGGAAAAGATCCTGAGACAGCTGTGAATGCAGATGCTGTCAAAAGGTATTATGTCTAAGTTTGCTTCAGTGATGTCCTTATAAGTCGAAATGATTGAAGGCTTTTATTCTCGCTACCAAAACACTACCAACCCTCTTTGTAAACCCTTTGAGCCGGTTACATTTCTTTGGATACCCTATTTGGAATCAAAAACCAAATTCAAAAAAAAAACAAAACGAAACAAAGTATCCGGAACTACGTTCTGACTTAATTCCGAAAGGATACGTAGGCAACCTCTCCCTGAGGTTCAGTCACACCAAACCAAAAATCCCAATTTCCCCAAAAAAATGAAACTGGGGCAGATGATATAGCGATTCAGTTTAGATCCGTCAAGATAGTTCTAAAGTTGTAATTTTGTCCATAGTTCTTGTTACCCAAACCGAGTACAAGTCCTTCAAGATCGATGCGGAGAAATAGAAACTGAGGAAACATCATTGTTGTGATCCGAAGCGTCTGGAATGAAAAGAAATAAAATGAGAGAGTCTTATTGGTGAAAACCTTCGGGCACCATAAGACGATGGGAGTAGAGAAATACAAAATGAGAGAGTCCGTTAGTAAAAACTCGCAAAGAGTGCTATCTGGCGATGGTGAGAAGAGAAATGAGAGAGGTCGATTCGCGAAAACCCGCAAAAGGGCGCTATCAACCGAAAAGGGCATTTTACCACTAGAGGTCCTGGCACGGCTCCCTAGCTTGGAAACATAGACCCGTTTTGGTTCATAAGGAAATGAGAGTTTATGACGATCGAGCTTTTAGTTCGAGAAGCATGTCATGTCGGTTTGAAGTCAGCATATACCTCAGATAAGTCCTTCTTTTTCCCCAAAACGGACGCTTCTATTTTGATTCATTTTTTTTATTTCTCTGATCATTTCTCTTTAAATCCCTTTCGTTTTAACTTTGAATCCCAAAATTATTACAAAGAAAGGTGACAGGACCATTTATACAGAATTCCGTCTAGTAAAGAAGAAAGACCTAGCCTCAGTGGTGCATTGATACAATTCCCGATTGATCATGATGATTGGTTATTTCCAAAAGAAAGGATACTAGGAAGGAATTGGAAATCAAAGGCTAAGGTCTTAGAAGAAACGGAACGAGGCAGAAAGATAGAACCCACACAGAAAAGTCCTCGTGGAATCTGGAGGATGAACCCGGTCAGTTTGAAAAGAAGTCACCCCCAAAGACAGTTGGTAGCAAAAGTTCTCAATGGAAATGGGGCAAAGATCAAGCAATGAAGATAATCAAGGCCACAAAATCAACTACTTTTTCAACTAATAAAGTGTTCTTTGTTGAAAGCAGGCCTATTTAATTGTGCAAGAAGAAGGTACATCCCAAAGAAGTGAAATACGCGAGCATTGAAATGGCTTTGAAACAAGCAAAATGCGTAAAAAGGGAAGTTTCTTTTCAAAAGCTTTATCTTATGCATTTGTTGATGAGTAAAAGGAAAATGCCTAAAAGAAGACCCAAAAGGGAGTAAAAGAAAGGAAAATGAAAACTCCAAAAAACAGAATCAAATCATGTCATTCCAATATCTGTTTGGACCCCGGTCATAAAACTGAGGGTTTTTCCGGCCAGAAAGCCGCGAAACATTGTTTTGAATTCCGGCCAGAAAGCCGTGAAAACGTTTCTTCAAAATCCCGGTCAGAAAATCGAGGATCTCCCAGTCAGAAAACTGTGGAACCATTTATTAAAACCCCGGTAAAAAAACTAAGGGTCTTCCGGCCAGAAAGCCGTGAGACATTGTTTTTGAATTCTGGCCAGAAATCTGTGAAACTCTTCTTCAAAATCCTGGTCAGAAAACCGAGGATCTCCCAGTCAGCAAACTATGGAGCCGCTTCTTAAAACCTCGGCCAAAAAATCGAGGGTCTTCCGGCCGGAAAGCAGTGAGACGTTGTTTTGAATTCCGACCAAAAAGCCGTGAAAACATTCTTTCAAAATCCCCGGTCAGAAAATCGAGGATCCCCCAGTCAGAAAACTGCAGAGCCGCTTCTTCAAACCCCGGCCAGAAAATCGAGGGTCTTCCGGCCAGAAAGCCGTGAGACATTGTTTTTGAATTCTGGCCAGAAAGCCGTGAAAACTTTCTTTCGAAATCCCCGGTCAGAAAACCGAGGATCTCCCAATAAGAAAACTGTGGAGCCGCTTCTTAAAACCCCGGCTAGAAAACCGAGGGTCTTTCAGCCAGAAAGCCGTAAAATGTTGCTTTTTGAATTCCGGCCAGAAAGCCGTGAAAACTTTCTTTCAAAATCCCGGTCAGAAAACCGAGGATCTCCCAGTCAGAAAACTGTGGAGCCATTTCTTTTAAACCCCAACCAGAAAACCGAGGGTCTTCTAGCCAGAAAGCCCTTGAAACGTTGCTTTTGAATTCTGGCCAGAAAGCTTTGAAACTCTTCTTTAAAACCACGGTCAGAAAACCGAGGTTCTTCCGGCCAGAAAACCTTGAAACAACGCTTTTGAATTTCGGCCAGAAAGCCATGAAAACTTTCTTTCAAAAATCCCGGTCAGAAAACCGAGAATCTCCCAGTCAGAAAACTGCGGAGCCGTTTCTTCAAAACCCTAGCCAGAAAACCGAGGGTCTCCCGGCCAGAATTCGTGGAACGTTTATTTGTGAAACTATGATTTTAAAAATCAAGATTCTCTTGACCAATTCCAAAGAGTCTTTTTAATCATTTTCTATGACACAACTAACTCACAAAATTTTCCTAGCGAAACTAGGGCAGAAAATCGTTTGTTTGTTTTGTTGTCTAAATAGGTTTGACCTTGGGACGCAAGGATCGAGATAATGTACGAGTGGAACCTCAATCCAAAATGAAGAAAAGAAGAAAAGAACCAAAAGAAAACGAGTTCAAATGTTGGAGTAAACAAAAGCGCGGATTGCTCAGAATCTTATTGAAGTCACAAGCTCCGCCAATTCCATTTTACTCAATGTTACAGAAATAAGCAGGCACGCACAGCTTGCGAGCATCAAGATTCGGATCGAGGTCTACATCAAAATTAGCTAAGACTCAAGATCAAAGTTTCCAAGAGAATAATAGATAGGAATCTTGTAACTCATAGTTGATAGCATAGCTAGCTTAGCTTTAATTTCTTTTTTGGTGTAATAAGGAGGTCAGTAAGCAGTTAAGCAGCAACAGCATCAATGATAGCAACAGTAACAGCAAAGTGTCAGTTCACGGTAGTCCCAGCTACCAAAACTTCCCGAACTACATTGACCTGATTCCTGTTTAGCCCAGGATATGTAGGAGGCCTCCCGAAGCAAAGGCTCGGTCAAGATCTTTTCAAATGCTTCACACGAAGTGCTCAAACGGGCAAAAAATCGCTTGTATTTGCTCATTATTCTTTGCACGAAAACTCTTCGCATTTTCACGCAAAGAGGGGCAGCTGTGAGCACGTGATTTTTGCCCAACATGAGAATTACTCCCAAAATCCAAAAATAGAATAATTTTGTGTTGTGCGTGATTTTCTGAATTTTGTTTGATTTGCTTAATTATTATCTGCATGTTTATCTATGCATGTTTATTTGTTAAATTAATAACAAAAAAAATAAAATATAAAAAAAAAATGTTCCATTCGCATTTAAGTCTTATTTAGGATAATTAAGTTTATTGTTCAAATAATATATACAAAATTAAAATCACCAAAATAATTCATCTTTTACATTTTTAGCATTTAAATGCCTAATTGTGTGATTTATATTTAATTGATATTTAATTGTGTGTGATAAATGTTAGTATAATTTAATTAGCGTTAGTATAATTTGATTTGATTTTTGTAGTGTAGTTAGGATTTTTATTTTTTTTATAAATTAGGAAATAAAATTAAAAGAGAAAAGGAAGGAATTGGAAATAAAAGAGGAAAAAACTCGGACTGGGCTGGCCAAATCCATGCCCAAATGTCCAACCCAGTCCAAAATCCCCAGGAACCTGTTACCCCTTACCCGGCCAATGTAACCCGCCCCATTCCCATTTTTTAATCTGGACCGTTGGTTTCCATCCATCCAACGGTCCTAATTAAGTCACTAATTTAATTATACCAAAACCCCCAAACCCTAATTTATCTTCATCTTTTATTTCCAGAAAAATGCCGCCATTACCCAGCCGTCTCCGCCTGCCGGAATTCTCCTCACCGCGGTTCCGGTAGGCCAATGGCCCTCATTTTAACACCATAGAATCCCTTAACCCCCCTCTACATGAATCCCTTAACCACTTGTCTTGAATCATTCCCGAATTCTTCGAATATCATATCGAAGTTCGTCGGAATTTGAAAATCACTCCAAACCACTCCAATTTTTGCACCACAGCATCCCCGTGACCTCCTCGTTTCAACCCCGAGCACACTTTCTTTCGAATTTAGCTAGAGGCCACAAATCCCAAATTGGCCGTATAAAACCTAATATCCAAATTTGAGCCGCCGGTTTAGATTTAGAGGGAATTGGGATTAGAATAGACTTTAATTGAGATGTTTTCGTTTGAAAACATTTCAATTAAGGTCCATTTGATTCCCAAAGTCCAATTTTAAGTCAAAACCGAGATTTCGTTCCAAGGCTGCCGATTTTCGATTTCTTTTTGAGGTAATTTCCTTTTCATGTTTATTTCAATTTGTTTTGTGTATTTGCTTAGTTTAATGTTGATTGATTTCTTCTCAATTTTTTTTTCTCGCCTATTCTGTTTCCATTTTCTTCTCAAAGACCCTTTATTTGGTCAATTCTAATTATGTGTTGTTCATTGGATTGCGTATGTTATAGAATACGTATTCGCTTCGATTAGCGTCGTCGAACATTTGGTTTCGTATTTCTTTCATTTTTTCAGCCTAAGTACTGTGAATTGTAAGTTTGTTTGTCGACTTTATGTTATCGATTATACATGTTGTAATCGACTAATTGAATGTTGTCGATTAGTTTCGTAGGTTCGTTTGTTAGAACATTGGGACAGAATTTAGAGTTGCTAATTTGATTCAAATTCGTGCTTGGAATGTAAGCTTTTAGTTTTTATGATTTCGAATAGGACCATATTGGATATAGCTATTTCAGAGCTTGATTTAGAAATAAAAAGCCAGTTAATTAGGGTTCAAATGTGTTGCACATGGGAAGGGGTAGTGGATTTCTATTTTACAGCAAATTAGGCATTTCATTTGAACTGCAGATTAGTTTTTTAATAGAAAAGGGCTGGCCTGGATGGTCCTAAATGGAATTAGCAGTCTTTATAGGCTGGATAAAATCTGAACATGGGAAGAAATTAGTTTCTTAATTGGTCTAGTGCACTAAAAAGCTGAAAAGTGGAAAAAGGGAGAATAACATGGGCTGGACAAATCTGAAACAATAAAAATAAGTTGTTGTTTTGAGTTTTTAAGGCCATAAAAGGGACTGAAAAACATATTTCAAGGACACATTCACACCTTTGAAGAAGAGATTTTCAGATAGTCTTACACTTTAAAAGAAACAGATTTTATACACACTTTGAAACTGATTTTGCACTGATTTCGATACTAAGTTTTGACTACCTTGAGAGATAACCACACATCTAGCAGTTTTTCTTTAATTGGAATCAAACCTTTTGTTTCTTCAGTTCATAAACACCTCCAGTTTCTTCACTAAAGTTTGTTCTGTTTTGCTCTCTTGGTTTGCTGGATTCTCTGTTTTGGTTTCAAATCACCCTTGGGTTTGTTGGTAGTCTCTAGTTTCTGTTTTCTCTTGGATTCTTTGCTGGGAATTGCTACTGCTGTTGCTGTTAGTTTGTTCTTGGTTTGTTTGCTGCACACTTTCCTACTGCTAACTCCTCCATTTGTTCGATTCTACTTCCAGGTACACATCCTTTGGGCTTGTCTACTCTTGTACTAGAAATGAAATGAAAGACCACTTTGAATCTTGTCGTTTGAAGCCATTACATAAGTGATCCTATTGGCTATTTTATCAAACTAAAGACTGTTAGAAAAAATAGATATTGTGTAGCTATTTGTTTAAAGGATTAGAAATGCATATAGTCTTGTATGTTTACTTAGCTCTTGCTTCGGCATGTACGAATTGACACAAAATTCGCCGGATTTGTATTGTTTATCATTGTAAACTTGGTTTATTTTGGGACTGTTGATTAAGATAGACATTGTTTTTTTTTATATTTATGCTTAACTAGTTTTTATTCTTGTTAGTATATGTTCGGGACTCGTGTAAGTTAAAACTAGCCAATTCGGATTAGGATTCCTTTTGGTATTTTGTAGGTAATTGGTTAAAGTCAAAGTTAGTTCAAGCATATTTAAAGTGTTGGTTTGATTAATGTTAGCTATTTAACATAAGATGTTCGGGATCATTTTCGAGTTTTCTTCACTTGATTTTCCCTTGAAATCTATTTGTAATTAAGAAAACAAGATAAGTTAGCTCATGCTTTGAATACCAATGATAGGTCAATTTTAATCGCATAGTTTTAATTTCGCCAATTAACATCGGATCAAGGATAGTAAAAATCCAAAGTAAACATCTTACTTTAAATAATGGACCAAGGTGAATTATTTCTATTTCGCATATCTTGATCAATTTTCCATTAGTTTATACTTTTTTCATTCAATCTCCGGTCTTAAGTCAAAAAGCTATGAAATAATACCTCATTTGGTACGGGTCTTTAATTGGAAATAATCGTAAGGGATATACTGTTAAATAAATTGGTTTTTTTTTTGCTTAGTCTTACAATGGCTTTAATCGGCATAGTTTCAAAGTAAATAATCCGGATACATTTTTGATTTACCTATTTGTCAAAAGTCCGACTCTATGTTGTAATTAGTTCTCCTTTTGGTACGACCTCAAATCAATAGAGCGGTTTAAAGTTTAATTAGAGCATATAATTTATAAACATATATAAAATCAGGTATTTTTAGCCATTTATAATAGTTGAAGCGACCGTGCTAGATCCACGGGATTCGGGGATGCCTAACACCTTCCCTCGGGTCAACAGAATTCCTTACTTAGAATTTCTGGTTTGCAGACTTCATTTGGAAAGTCGAAATTTCCTCAATTCGAGATTTGAATAAATTGGTGACTTGGAACACCATAATTTATTCCAAGTGGCGACTCTGAAATAAATAAATAATCCCGTTTCGGATATTGTC